>OY293312.1:12386414-12880414 GCA_958502075.1 Orchestes rusci | reverse complement strand
TAAATGGACATTGGAATATCGGCTCCAAGTCTCATAATGAATTTGAAATTCACAGGTGCGGTGAAGCAGCTGTCAGTTCATGGTTTTCTGGAAAGGGCTGAAGAACTTTGTAAAGCTCGCGACGTCAGTGAGAATCAACTCTTCGATTTGACTACTCCCCGGACTACCGTTCACGTCCTTTTAAGGAAATTTTGGATAGGACCCAGCACGTTTCTGAAAGTATCGTTGATTACCTTTCGTGAATGCATGCCTTGTTCAGGAGGTATGGTGAGTTGTCCCAAGAGGCTCAGTTGGATATTCTTACTCGAAACTTGTGTCCCTTTTATTCTACCCAGTTGCCAGTCGTCACTACCTTGGAACAGCTCGAAGTGGACTGTCTGAAGCTTGGGACGAGAAAGTATCGTGCTGAGAGCTATGTCCCTTCCGCCAGGAAACGCAATCAGTTTGTTGAACCTGATTTTGCCTCTGTTTCTTTTGAAAATATGAGTTTGGACCAAGTTGATGAGACTCGTGAGAATAACCGTGTCAGCTGTTGGAACTGTCGAGAGCCTGGACATGTTAGCAGAAATTGTAACAGACCCAAGAGTAAATATTGTTATGGTTGTGGTGCCCCTAATGTGACGAAAGGTACTTGTCCTAGGAGTTCGCGAAACGGTGTACGGAGGAACCGTTAGGTCGTTCTTTTCCCCGTGAAACCACCATAACGACCAATCCTTCTTCCTCTATGGATTTCACCAAGATTTTTTTCGACTACACGACTACATTTGTCACGGGTGAAATTTTCACTACGAGTTACTTTGGTTTTATTGGATCTTTTGTTCGTTTCAAGCAGTTGATTTTCATTCATATATTCATTGTTTACCTTTGATTCGAATTTCATTCTCATCCCTTGCCAATAAGTTCGGTGAGCCTGTTTCGTTCATGGATCATTCATTGCTCTCATCATTTTTCATCTTCAACAATCCATTTCCACCCAATTCAATTAATTCTGTTGATCAGTTGTTTATTTACGTTTTGCTGACAAATGACGAATGTCATTCAACATATAACAGGTTATCCTTTCTGCGTGACAGTGTTGCCGGACATGGGATGATTTATTCGGTTTTGGGAATTCTTTTCTTTTGGCGAAATTATCGTTCTCGTACCCACAACAACTGCAATAAGACCCAGTAATGCCTTGTAATCGCTATTCTGTTTTCTTACGCTCAACCTGGTGTAGTTTTGTTGGCTTCTTGCAATTGTCTTTCTTTGGCTTTCTACACCCGGGGGCAAACGAGCATGATGGTAACCCGTGTCAACTGACCTACCTTCACTTATGTCATATTGTCACTGTCATGATTGTCATGGTCATCTGTCGAAGGCCATTCTGATATTGAATCTCTCATGCAAAAGCATTTCCCTTTTAAGGTAGTGCACATTCATTTTGTAATCCATAACGCAAAAACTCACTATCAGAATACGCCAGCAATAAAATAAATAAGTTGTCAAAGTCAATAACCGCAATCGAATTAAAAATTCAAAGTCGATAAGTGATATCAAAAATCCGCAATCAAATACAATAGGTCAAGACAAATTCAAATTCAAAGGGGAAAAAAAAGATCAAAGTCAACAATGAAAAATCACAAAAAAATATTATTTGGGTTAAAGTCACAAGTACGGCAAAGGAAAAAAAGGTTAGATAGCTTAAATGATTAACACGTTCACTGCCGCTAGCTCTTATAAGAGCCAACGGCACTCAGGCGCCAGTGCCACCGGCTCTTAAAAGAGCCGCGGTTAAATGCTGCTGTTAAGCCGGATATTTCGGTCGGCCTGAGACATTGGGTGCGTAGGTTGTGTCGGCACTAGCGATAAGGATTGTTTTACGAGTTTTTGCCAGCGGTTTGGGGTTTTTTGTTTTGAGGTTGGTAGTATACGTGTTTTAAAATGGCGGACGATAATGCTGTACCCTTCTAATCCTAAAAAACCAAGATTAGGTGTTAAAAAATACTATACAGACAGTGGATTATTGCAAATATTGGAGGACCGTGACTTTGATGATTTTGATTTTGTCGGAGGGGACGGTGATGCGGGGGATTCGAGTGATTACGAGGAAGTGAATGACGACGTGACCACCCAGGAAGTGAACGATTTGCCTTCAGATAGTGATGAAGTGACCACCCAGGCAGTGAACGATTTACCTTCAGATAGTGATGTAGAAAATCCTATAGATGTTCCAGCACGTAATGCCCAGAATAAAAAAGTTATTATAGACTGGAAAGTAGAACCCACCGATATGAAAAGTTTAACCTTTTTGAAAACGGAGAGATTGCTTATTCCTCCAAATGGCAACTCTCTTATAGATTATTTTCGTCATATAATGACTGATGATTTTCTTCAAGCAGTTGTTGCGGAAACAAATGCAAATGCAGAAGACAATTTTTTATCACGTACCACCAAAGAAAATTCGCGTATATGTCATTGGAAAAACCTGACCTTAGACGAGCTACTAGTGTTTTTGGGGGTTTTTCTGCATATGGGGAATGTGAAACTAAAACGTTTTCAAGACTACTGGAAAAAAGATCCCTTTTTTCACTGCAAAGCAATAGCAGATAATATGAGTCGCGATCGTTTTCTAGTAATATTACGTTCGCTGCATTTTTCAAAAAATCCGGGACATGGAGAACCGAAACCAGAGGATAGGCTGTATAAAATTAGACCTGTTATCACTTTTTTCAATCAAAGAATGGAAGTAATTCATTATCCTTGCCAACAACTTTTCCTGGACGAATCGATGGTGCTATGGAGAGGGCGTTTGTCATTCCGTCAGTACATCAAGAATAAGAAACATAAATATGGGATTAAACTTTACATGATGACCACTCCAACAGGTCTTATACAAAAAATTGCTGTATATACTGGAATGCTTGATGAAAAAGGAGGCCGAGGGCATGCTCAGAAAGTTGTCAAACCTGTTATCATTTTTTCAATCAAAGAATGGAAGTACAACAACTTTCCCTGGACGAGTCGATGGTGCTATGGAGAGGGCGTTTGTCATTCCGTCAGTACATCAAGAATAAGAAACATAAATATGGGATTAAACTTTACATGATGACCACTCCAACAGGTCTTATACAAAAAATTGCTGTATATACTGGAATGCTTGATGAAATAGGAGGCCGAGGGCATGCTCAGAAAGTTGTCATGCACTTGATGGAAAATAAATTAAACGTTGGCCATCACCTCTATATGGACAACTATTATAATAGTTTTGACCTAGCGAAAACCCTCCTGGATCAAGGAATTCATTGTACTGGAACTACTGGAACACTAAGACTGGACAGAAAAAATGTACTCAGAGACGTCAAAAACGCCAAACTTGTCAAGGGCAATACAATTTCCCGATATGCAGAAGGTAAAATGATTGGGAAATGGCGCGATAAAAGGGATGTCAGCTACATACAGCGCTGGATTTAGGCACAGGCTGGGTAGGCTGAAGCCTACGGCGGCAAATTTTCAGGGGCGGCAAATTTTCACGGGCGCCAAATTATAAGCAAAAAATATAAAAAATATGTTATATGTATATGTTACAGTAAATGTTAGAAATTCAGTGAAAGCTAGCTTTTACTAGTTGATGCTAGCAATTACTTGATCCGTTAGGAAATGTTAAATTTTGAAGAATATTGTACACTTTTACTAGTGAATGTTGGAGAAACTTTATCAAATCAACTTTTACTGAAAGCAGTTAGGAAAAGTACTTTTTAAAACTCATTTCCACCTTTCAACTAACCCAAGGTGCACGGGACACTAAATGATGTCGCTCACGCGACATCAAAATTTTTGCCAAACCCAAACTAACCCAGACTAACCCCTACTGAAAATACTTAAGTATTTTCTATAATACGGTATCTGAACAATGATCACATTGTACACCTGCGATTCATAACTCTCGTATTTTCCAGAGCGTCTAATCTGTCGGCGAATTCCAACTCGGACCAAAAAGGATATTTATAATTACGATCATAATTTTCAGTGTAGCAGCTTTCACTAGAAAAGTTACGTGAATGCTAACAATTACTAGTAAAAGTATGATGAAGTCGATCGAATTGAACTTTCACTAGCTAAATGTTTCCAAATCAGGAAAAGCTCACTTTTCCTAGTGACAGTTAGCTTTTACTGATTACCAGGTTTTACTGTGACATATATAAAATCAAAACTGAAAAATTATGTATAATAATAAAAAAATTGTATAATTTAATAGAAAACACAAAATACATAAAAATATAGCTCGTCACTTATGACGTGCTTCCATTTGCCATTCGCCCATTCCTAGCCCGTTTTACATTTTGCCCATTCCTACTATTCATAGAGCAACGACCCCGACACGCAGCGATCCCAAATGTTTTGAAACGAGCGGCTCAATACCAAATCGTTGTCCTCTTCTTATTGGTTGTTCCGTATGTGCGTCGTATTGGCGTGATGAGAACTGTGCGATTGTCAGCATTCCAACGTGTCGTCTGTTGTAGGTTTTTCGGTTTTTGTTGTTGATTTTCGTGTGAATCGTGTAATAATTTTGATAGTTCGTGTTATTTGAATGATTTTATAGTAATAATAATAATGCCTGTTATTTGTAATTTGTGCGAGAAGATTTTTGCTAACCAAGGCAATTTAAAACGCCATAAGAAAAAAGTCCATAAAGTTATCCAAGAGGCAATTTCTTATGACAAGTCAAAGTGGAATTTTAAATGTTTACAAACTAATTGTAATAATTCATTTCAATATAACAAAGGCCTCAGAAAACACTTAACTGAGGTGCATAATATTCCGATACAATCTGAGGAATTGCAATTTGAAAACAAGGAAGGTGAATACATAATAATTGATGATATTTTCGCAATTTTATTTTTTTGAATTTGCCACTTAGTTTTGGTTGGAGTTCCTTAATTTCCTTCATTTTTTTCAATATTTTTCAGTAAAAAATAATACATAAGTGCGACTTTTGTTCCTGAAGTGCGAAAAATAACATATAAACCTCTGGACTAATTGTCTTTTTATCCCTCGACAAATAAAATTGTATCCCTCTCTTCGGTCGGGATACAAACTTTTCGCCTCGGGATAAAAAGTTACACTTTAGTCCCTTGGTGTATAATGTACAGGGTGGTCCAATAAGACTGCTTCTTGGCTGTGTCTCGGAAACTATTTGCCGTAGAATCTTGCGGTCAAAAATTTTAGTACTAAAGGGGCCTTGAGAAGATCTTGGAAAATATTTCCTACCTACTATATATTTTAGATGAAATTTACAACTCTATAATCACCGTAAAAGCAATTGGCCATCAATGATATTGATAATTTTAATTTTATTTAATTATTATATAATTTAATTAATGGCGTAACAGCAACACAAAAGTGAAAATGCAAATTTTCTTCTCAATTTTCCCAATTGAGGTGGGTCAAAAATATTAGCATGGGATTCTTCAACCAGTTGCGCATTTTTTTGCTCCAAAAGATCTTTGCCTATTTTTGAAAATAAAGTGGAGGGGGGAGTTTAAACATTTTCTACTTTCAAATGTTGATATATTTGTTCTGGAACAACCGATTTTGTTCAACTTGCAAAGAAAAGTGCTTTTCTTGCTCTATTTGCGGAGCTATAAGTTGTGTCGAAATGTCTATGTTGGTGGTCACTAGATGACGTTATTTCCAAATTCTCCAAATAATGCCGATTTTCCAAGAAAAATCAAATGGTATGCTATAATTCTTATATCACCATCAATTTTGTAGACTTGAAGGGCATCGAAAGGAGGAATAAAAAATTCAGGTCCGCATTTAAATTAAGAAAGTTGATGATGGTCTATCCGAAACGTCGGATTGAGAAATAAGCCTTGCTGTTTTGTAGAGGAGAAAAAGTGACAGCGTCGAAGTGGAAATAATATTCATGTCCCGTTTCAATAGATCTAAAATTTTTAGAAAATTAAAAAAAAAAACGTTTTTTCCAGTTTTTTTGGGTTTTCTAAAAATTTCAGATTTATTGAAGTGAGACATGAATATCAATTCCACTTTCACATTGTCACTTTTTCAATCTGACGTTTCGGATTCAAGAGGCCATCATCAACTTTCTTGATTTAAATGTGGACCTGGACTTTTTATGCCTCCATTCGATGCCATCCAAGTCTACCAAATTAATGGTGACATAAAAATCATAGCAAACCATTTGATTTTTCTTAGAAAATCGGCATTATTTGGAGAATTTGCAAACAACGCGATCTAGTGACCACTAACAGAGACATTCCGGCACTAATTATAGTTCCGCAAATAGAGCAAGAAAAGCACTTTTTTTTGACACCAAGTTGAACAAAATCGGTTGTTCCAAAACAAAGATATCAACATTTGAAAGTAAAAATGTTTGAACCTCCCCCACCACTTTATTTTCAAAAATAGGCAAAGATCGTTTGGAGCCAAAAAATGGGCAATTGGTTTAAGAATCCCACGCTAATATTTTTGACCCACCTCAATTAGGAAAATTGAGGAGAAAATTGGCTCTTTCACTTTTGTGTTGCTGCTGTGCCACCTACCGGTAGAGGTAGGAACTTGAAAATATTTTTCAGGATCTTCCCAAGGCCCCTTTAGTACTAAAATTTTTGACCGCAAGATTCTACGATAGTTTCCGAGATACAGCCGAGAAGCAGTCTTATTGGACCACCCTGTACTTTTATTTGCAATATTTTTGACAGTAAAGCAATAGGTATTAGATAAATAGTATACGAGTATGTATACCTATAGTATTTGGTTTGAGACAATTTTAACAATTTTCCTTGTTCTAGAATTTTTTGTGTGGAAAGACTTAATAGAAAAAACAGAAAAGTCAAACTATATCGTATCAACAACACGTAGAAAGAATGACTTACTAGTAACATATTACTCATGTAATAGGTCAGGTGAGTAGGTACTCTTTTTAACATTTACATTATTTGGTAGGTACTTTGTAATAGACGAGTGGAAACAAAACAGTTCAAGTCTCAGTTCTTGTATTACATTGTCCTTAATATCTTTTTCTTTTCCAGGTAATTTTCGAAAGACTTCCTGTAACAAAAATATAAATAAGGGGCTTATGAAAGCACAAGGATCTTGTAAGCTAAATAGAAACTGTATCAGTAGCTTAAAGGTAACAGAAGGTGACAACGTCTTGGTAACTTGGCTCAGAACTCACTACGGTCACAGTTTAGATCTGCGGCACATAAGGGTTCCTAGGATTGATAAAGCTGCAATAGCCTCCAAACTTGTACTAGGGGTTACACCATTGAGGTATACTTAGTCATAACTTCTAATACTTCAATAAAGATAATGAATTATTTTTTTAGGATTTTGGATACTTATAGAGACAAAATTGACGAAAAAAACGTAAATCGTGAAGACTTAATAACAAGAAAAGATATCCAGAATGTAAAAAGAACATATCATATTAATATTTCAGATGGGGTCAAACATTGTAATGATGTGGTTTCAGTTGATCTGTGGGTGGCACAATGTAAAGAAGATTATTCAAACACTGTACTATTTTACAAAAAACAGGGGGTGGAGGATGATACGTATAAACTTTGTGCTGTTGATTTTTGTTTAATCATAATGACGGATTTTCAAAAAAATATGCTTAATAAGTTTGGTAATAATATAATAGCTATAGATGGAACTCATTGACTGAACAATTACGATTTTGAACTTACAACCCTTTTGGTAGTGGACGAATTTGGTGAAGGGATACCTGTAGGATTCATGTTCACTAATAGAAAAGATACTTATATCTATGAAGTATATTTTAATATTGTTAAACTGCATGTGGGTGTCATTAGTCCAAAAACATTGATGAGTGATATTGTTAACACATTTTACAGCGCACTGTGTTCAGTGATGGGTCCAGTCAGTCATCAATTATTTTGCTCTTGGCATATTGATCGAGCCTGGCAGCAAAACTTGTCAAAAATTAGCGATAAAACTAAAAGAGCTGAGGTTTATAAAGCATTAAAATGTCTTCAACAAAATACGACGATAGATGAATTTGACATGTTTCTTGAAAATACAATTACACAACTGGTAAACGACTCTGATACTAAAAATTTTGGTGTTTATTTTCAAAATAATTATGGTTGTAATTACAAAAATTGGGCTTACTGTTATAGAAAGGGTTGTGGCATCAATACAAATATGAGGTTAGAGTCAATGCACAAAACCATAAAATACTTCTATCTTGATGGAAAAAAGGTGAAAAGATTGGATAAAACCCTTCATGTTTTATTAAAATTTATCAGAGATAAGTATGTTAATAGACTTATTTCAAAAGTAAAAGGTAAACATACAATTCATTTCAAAGAAATTATACAAAAACATATGCATGCTATGTCTGGCAATTTTTCTGTTGACAGGGACAAAGAAAATGACAAAAAATGGTATATTAGAACGATTTCAAACAAATCGGATAAACAGGAAGTGCACTGTGTTAAAAAAATTTTTAATCAAAGTTGTTGCGACTTAAAGTGCAAGGAATGTCAAGTATGCTATCACACATACACCTGCACATGCAATATTTTTTATGTGGGTAACTCTATTTGCAAACATATTCACTTTATAGAAATATCGTATTTTCCAAAAATTACAGAAGACTCTTTATGGGAGAATCCGAAAACGTTAAGTGAAGAAGAAACATTTTGTGGAGGAACCAGCTCGCCATCTATCGAACAGTCGACAACATTAAAAAGAAGCTTTAATAATACACACGATAACTAAATTACAAAACACGTTAACGAAATTACAAAACACAGTGTGGGGACCAAAAGAACCTCTTTACCCTCCGATATTATTCGCACAAATTTTAGTTCTTAGTTAAAATAAGCAGTCCGCTGCAATTTGTAAAACGCGCCCATCTACCTGATCTTTGTTTGCTGTATCGAGAAAAGGTTTTATGATAGGTAGGTAGCGGGGTGTGTAGGGAGTATTTTCAAAGGCAGACAGACGGTGTCTTTGTCCGTGAAAGTACCTCGTTTATTTTCTTGTATTAAAATTGAATAAAATATTGATTTGCCACTATCGTCTTAATGCTTCCGCCGATTCCCACAAATTGGTGACCCCGACGTGATCGAAAAGTTTCGCGTGTGACATAAAACGTGTGGGATCTATCAGTGAGTTTATTGATATAGTGGTTCATATCAATCCACGATGGACTCGAATTTTTTCGACGCCAACCAAACAGTGCTCAACATAGAAGGGGACGACGTGCAACTCAATCCAATCAATCGCAATCAACAGATTGATCGCGTAGCCATGAAAGTGCCGCCATTCATTGCGTCTGACCCGGAGCTATGGTTCTGCATGCTGGAAAGGAGCTTCGATGCTTCTGGAATCACCCAGGATTGCACAAAGTTCGGATATGCCCTCACAGGGCTCGATCAAAAATACGCGATCGAAGTGCGCGATATTATTGTGAAGCCGGCGAATGAGCGCACATACGCGTTGCTCAAGAGTGAGCTGATAAAACGCATGGGTTCGTCTCAAGAGCAAAACACCCGTCGCCTGTTGGAGAATGAGCCTCTGGGCGACAGGAAACCAACACAATTCTTGCGTCATCTGCGCGGCCTTGCTGGAAGTCAGTTCCCTGAGGAGATCCTACAAACCCTGTGGCTCGGTCGGTTGCCCAAGACCATGCAAGCACTCCTTGCTGCACACAAGGACCTCTCATTAGAGAAACGAGCAGAAATCGCGGACTCAATGGCCGAGATCTACGGCGCGCACGTCGCCGTCACAGAAGTCGCAACCAATCCGGCTCTAGCAGAAAAAATTGTGTACCTGGAGCATGCAATGGGAACCATAATTCAAAAATTTGAGGCTCTGGAAGTCCATCAAGTGTCTCAGCGAACATCATCTCATCGAGACAATTCGCGTTCGCGTTCGCGTCAGCGATCTCGGTCTCGTGCTCACAGTGAGAATCGTAGTGGTTTGTGTTGGTATCACTGGCGTTTTGGTGATCGGGCAGTGAAGTGCGAACAACCGTGTCAGTTTGATCATTCGACGGGAAGTGGACAGCAGGCTCAGTTTAACAGTGCATCGGGAAACGCAACGGGCGGTCGTTGATGGCGACTGACGACCCATGCCCGTCAACGTCGCGTCGTTTATTCGTCGAGGACAACATCTCCAAGACTCAATTCCTGATCGATACGGGTGCTGATTTGTGTGTATTTCCGCGTTCGCGATTGCCTGGTCCGCGTACAAAGTCCGACTATGAACTTTCCGCGGCGAATGGTACAGTTATCCAAACATACGGAATCGTAACCCTCACCCTCGATCTAAAACTGCGACGTCAATTTCCCTGGAGGTTTGTCGTCGCTGACGTCTCCAAGCCGATCATTGGAGCAGATTTTTTGGCACACTATGGACTACTGGTGGATATGAAAAATTTACAACTACTGGATACTACAACTTATCTCACCTCTCCGGGAGATGTGACTGATTGTGAGATCCTGAGCATACGAACAGTCAATGGAGCAACAATTTTTCACAACATGCTACAACGATACCCAGAGTTGACACGACCTGGGGGCGCAGTGTCTCCTACCAAACATTCAACCGAGCACCACATCGTCACCACACCTGGACAACCCATTGCTCAGAAAGCAAGACGCCTGGCACCGGACAAGCTGAAGGCAGCTAAAAAACAGTTTGAGGTCATGCTTCAGCTGGGGGTAGCCCGTCCATCAAAAAGTCCCTGGTCATCGCCCCTTCACATGGTGCCAAAGAAAGGTGACGAGTGGAGACCATGTGGTGATTACCGTGCCCTAAATGCCCGGACGGTCCCTGACCGTTATCCAGTAAAACATATCCAGGACTTCGCACAGATGCTTCAAGGAAAAATAATATTTTCCGTTGTTGACATGATGCGAGCATTCAACCAGATCCCGGTCCACGTTGACGATATTCAGAAGACTGCCATCATCACGCCATTTGGCTTATTTGAGTTTCCGTACATGACGTTTGGTATGAGAAACGCCGCACAGACGTGGCAACGTTTCATCGATGAGGTAGTGCAGGGCCTGGATTTTTGCTACGCTTACATCGATGATATCTTGATTGCATCGACATCAGAAGAGGAGCATCTGCAACACCTGGAGATCCTGTTCCAGCGACTCCACAAGTACGGGGTAGTCATCAACGCAGCCAAGTGTGTCTTCGGCCAGCCTAATGTTAAATTCCTCGGCTACCTGGTGTCTGGTGAGGGAACGAGGCCCCTTCCAGAGAAAGTCGAAGCAATTCGTGCCTATCCACGACCTGAGGTAGTGAAAAAGCTACGACAGTTCCTGGGTATGATCAACTTCTATAGAAGATTTCTACCCAGCGCTGCACAAATTCAAGCACCGCTGAACGAACTACTCTGTGGGAATGTCAAAGGCAAGACACCTGTCAGCTGGACACCAGAGACCATTAACGCATTCGAAGCCACGAAGGAGTGTCTGGCACATGCGACATTACTGGCGCATCCACAACATAATGTGCCTTTGGCAATATTTACTGACGCATCCGACCTGGCAGTGGGTGCTGTGCTTCAACAGTGGGTTGATGGCGCCTGGCAGCCATTGGAATTTTACTCAAAAAAACTCAGCCAAGCCGAATCCAAGTATAGTGCCTACGACCGAGAACTCCTGGCAATCTATCTGGCGGTAAAACAATTCCGGCACATGGTAGAGGGCCGCACATTCATCATCTACACTGACCATAAACCCATCACATTCGCTTTCAAGAGAGGAGACCGCCAAGGCTCACCTCGTCAATTTCGCCATTTTGATTTCATTAGCCAATTCACTACAGATATACGTCATGTTGTAGGTGACGAAAATGTTGTAGCTGATGCCCTCTCCAGGGTTGACGAAGTTGATTCCAGTGAACCCACGTTAGACTATGAGGCCTTAGCAGCATCGCAGCGAGACGATGACGAGCTGAGACAACACCTGGACGATGGAAAATCGGCGCTGCAGCTCAAGCTTGTGCGTTTTCCTGATACGGAAGTGTCAATATTTTGTGACGTGTCCACCCGGACAGCCCGCCCTTTTGTCACCAAGCGGTTCCGCAAAGCTGCCTTCAATGCTATCCATCGCCTTTCGCATCCTGGCGTGAAATCAACGGTCAAACTCGTAACCCAGCGTTACGTCTGGCCGGCGATCAAAGCAGATTGTAGACAATGGGCCAACAGTTGTGTTCAGTGTCAACGATCCAAGGTAACGCGACACGTCTCAGCGCCAGTTGGCAAATTCACATTGCCTTCAGCGCGTTTCGAGCATGTCCACATTGACATCATCATCATGCCATCATCAGAGGGTTATAGGTATTGTCTCACAATGGTGGATCGCTTTACCCGATGGCCAGAAGCTATCCCAATGGCCGACCAGGAAGCAACAACAACAGCACGAACTTTGTACGAGAACTGGATTTCGAGATTTGGCACGCCACTGAGAATCACAACTGACCAAGGCAGGCAGTTTGAGTCAAACCTATTCAGGCATTTGAATCGCTTACTAGGTACGACTCACCTAAGGACAACTGCCTATCACCCTTCAGCTAATGGTATGGTAGAGCGTCTTCATCGCCAGCTAAAGGCTGCCATCATGTGTCATCGAGATGAGCGCTGGACACAGGTATTGCCTACAGTCCTGTTGGGCATTCGATCAGCATGGAAGGAAGACCTCAAATCAACGTCAGCAGAAATGCTCTACGGCCAGCCTCTTCGACTTCCAGGAGAATTCCTGGGCTCAAAGAGTGCTGATTTGGACATCAGCAACGATTTTATCAAAGAACTTCGCCAGCAGATGAGAGACCTCCAGCCTGTGGCAGGGACCCAGCACGGGGAGAGGTGTTCATTTGTTTTCAAAGATCTAGCTACTACCGACCAGGTATTCGTTCGGCGTGATAGCCATCGCCAGCCTCTCCAACAACCGTACGATGGGCCGTACCAGGTGGTAAGCCGAACCGATAAAACAATGGTAGTAGACATCAATGGCCGAGACGTCACCATCTCCGTCGATCGTTTGAAACCAGCGTATGTCATGACTGAGCAACCATCCACCGGAGCCACTGATCCAATACCTTCATCAGACCAACCAGCAGTCCAATGTGAGAACTCAACACCACCAGAACTAGGTTCTGATGAACCTCCAGTATCTCAGCAACCATCAACGAGCCAACAACCGAAACGTACGACAAGATTTGGTAGATGTGTCCGCTTCCCGGACCGTCTCCAGGGAGGTTTTTCGTAGTTAGTTTTTTTTGTTTTTTTTTTGTCATAACGTTAATCACTGGCAGGGGGGTACTGTGGGGACCAAAAGAACCTCTTTACCCTCCGATATTATTCGCACAAATTTTAGTTCTTAGTTAAAATAAGCAGTCCGCTGCAATTTGTAAAACGCGCCCATCTACCTGATCTTTGTTTGCTGTATCGAGAAAAGGTTTTATGATAGGTAGGTAGCGGGGTGTGTAGGGAGTATTTTCAAAGGCAGACAGACGGTGTCTTTGTCCGTGAAAGTACCTCGTTTATTTTCTTGTATTAAAATTGAATAAAATATTGATTTGCCACTATCGTCTTAATGCTTCCGCCGATTCCCACAACAGATAGTAGCAAATTGGATGATGAGATATTTATGCAAATACAAATTCACGTAAGCACAATCGACAAATTGTTAGATTTGCCAATTGCATCGACCACTGCATCATCAGCTGTACCAACATTTTCTAAAAGTGCAGCTGATGCTGCTGGTGGTGACCAAAATAACAACGAGCCTCCGGACAAAAAAATGAAAAAACAACAAAGATTTTTTTCTACCACAAATAGAAAGAAACTAAAAAAAACTATTAACAAAAAAGCAAGCAAACAAGAAATCCCAAACATAAGAGAAAACATTAAAAATAATTTTTCGAATACTTTATATGTATCACACTCCATGGTAAATGATCATACATATTAGGTAATAAGATTTTTGTTTTTATGTCTGGTAGGCGACGCGATTGAAGGCTGTCCACTATATAATATTTTTTCTTGTAACTAATACCTTAGAAAGTGGTTTAAAATATAAACGGGCTATGATTTTGTTTGTATATTCTATTAAAATATATGTAATATACCTATGTCGGTATTATTTACACGTTTTGTTGTTTCTTTTTAGTTAAACTTCAATTTTTTTTATAGGTATAGGTAAGTTATAATATGATTTTGAATTCCTGGTAAAGTAAATATGTTGTTATTATGTAAATGACACAAAATGCTTAATAAATAAAATATTTTTCTACTTGCTTATTTAAATAATCTTTTTTAATTAATAAATTAAGAAAAATTTACAATTAGTTTTTATTAGAAACAGAAGAAGAGAAATTGTAAAAAATCCCAAACAAATATGTGTATAGTCGTTTAAATTATCTAATTTTAATTGGATAAATAAGACGAATAATTGTTTGTTTTTACTATGATTAATTTAGTTACTTATGTATAAAAATACACTTTCAACTATCATAATTAATATAAAATTACTAAAGATTTTTATTAAATATTGAATTAAAAAATTATTATTAATTATACCTTATTAATATATTTTTAATAAAAGCAAAATTAGTGATAAGTTATTCAGTTAACTATAGGTACAGATGAAATACAATAATGTTTAGCAATTTTATATTAATTTTGTTAATTAAATATAAGTGTATTTTTGTACTAAATATTCTTAAAATAGATATTTTTTTTTACATAAGTAATTAATCAATCAATGTAGGCAAACAAACAATTCGTCTCATTTATCTAATTGAATCAATGATGCTAATGATTTTGAAATATCCTCAGATCCCAGTGACTGGACAATCAATAAATTTACACTTGATTACATAGCTAGCCATGGCTATAAACAAGATGTTAACTCATTAGACTTATCTAAAAGTAAACACGTTTACCCTGATCAGTCACGGTATTGCCCAGTGTCGATATTTAAAAAAAAGTTATGGAATGATGAAGTTGTTATTCGTGAGTGGCTTTCATATTCCGAAAAAACCGGCCGCTTGTTTTGTATTCCATGCCTTCTTTTTAAAAATGGAGATTCTCAATTTGGCTTGTGTGGGTATTGGGATTGGAGAAATGTTTTCAAGAGAACTCAAGAACATGAGAATTCAAAATCACACAGGACCTGTGTTTTCAACTTCTTATGCCTGCAAAATCAACTGGGCAGGATTGATTCTCAAATTGGACGGCAGTTACAAGAAGAAATCAGAGAAACGTCTTGAAACGAGTAGTTGCCATTGTAAAATCTTTATCATCACGTGGTTTAGCTTTGAGAGGCGAAAATGAAAGATTTGGAGTGCCAAATAATGGAAATTTTATTATGTGTTTAGAACTTTTAGCACAATTCGATCCATTTTTAGCTGAACATATTGCCCGTTATGGTCAGAAAGGATCAGGTATAACAAGTTACCTTTCCAAAACTATTTATGAGGAATTTATTGTACTCATGGCAAAAAAAGTAAGCAACTGCATTACAGACGAATTGAAGCAAAGCAAATATTTTTCAATGATTGTTGATTCGACACCGGATATTGCACATAACGATCAGTTAGCGTTGATTGTGCGTTATGTTCAGAAAGATGGGGTACCAGTCGAGAGGTTTTTGAAATTCCTTCCGAAAGGCCATAAAGCTTCAGATATGTTCGATTGTTTAACTAATACACTTAAGTCTTTAAACATCGACATCTCTAATTGTAGAGGACAATCCTACGACAACGCTGCGAATATGTCCGGTATTTATAATGGGTTGCAGGCCAAAATAAAAGAAATATGCCCACAGGCGTATTATGTTCCGTGCTCTGCACACTCATTGAATTTAGTGGGATCTTCAGCCGCAAAATGTTGTATAGAAGCAACAGCTTATTTTAGTCTATTGCAGGAGTTGTATAACTTTTTTGGAGCATCAACCACCCGATGGAATATATTAAAATCTTTTTGCAATGAAATTGAAAATGTTGGTTCTAATCTACCAACTTTGAAAAGTTTGTCGTCTACTAGATGGTCAGCAAGGGATGATGCGAGTAAAACTTTAAGAGTAGCTTCTGCTGAAATCCACAAAGCATTATGTTTTTTCGAAGATGATACATCGCAAAAGCCCATCAATCGAAATGAGGCTCTAGGTATTCGAAAAAAACTTGAAAGGTTCGAGACAACGTTTATGATTATACTTTGGGGATTTCTACTTGACAGAATTAATATTGTAAACAAATCTCTACAGAGTGTTGATATTAATATTTTACAAGCAATTGAACTATACAGTTCCCTAATTGGTGTCATTCAATCTCTACGAAATCAATTTGATAATTATGAAAAAGAAGCACAAAAAATATGTTTGTCAGATGAATACGAAAATAACGCGAAAAGGAGAAGGATTCGGAGTTTAAGATGTGATGAATCTTCTGATGCTAGAAAGACTGATGTCATTCTTACTGGAAGGGACAATTTTTGAATCTCAACATTTTATGTTATTATTGACACTTTACTACATCAACTTGAAAAGATCTAGTTATAAGAAGCTGATCGAAACATTTGGATTTTTAGATTCTGTCTTTTTAAAAAATATAAAGGCCAATTTTGACAATGACAAGATCAAAAAAACAGCTCAGCTTTTACAAGACAATTACCCTCATGACGTAAATGAAAATATAGAAGATGAACTATCACATTTTATTCAACATTGTTCCTCAACTGACAATGAATTTCGAAACAATATTACAGATTTTTTTAAATGGTTTACAAAAATGAATTTGAAAAACGTATACCCAAATATTGATATTATTATCCGACTATGTCTCACTCTACCAGTAACTAATTGTTCTGCAGAACGCAACTTTTCTGTATTGAGTAGGATTCTTAATTATTTAAGATCCACTACGACGCAGGAACGGTTGGAGTCTATGGCCATTTTAAATATAGAGTCAGACCTGACTATATCTTTGAATTACGACGAAATAATAAATAACTTCGCCGAACATAAAGCTAGGAAGAAACCTCTGGTTTAAGTTCAATTTTTTGTTTTGTTCTAAGAGTATCCATATTTTTTGTTAGTTTATTTAGTTTAGTGTTTACTGTATTGTCTATTAAAAACTAATTTGTAGCATTGTAGCATTTAAAAGAAGATAAGCGTGTTTTATTTTAAAAATGTTTCCGTTTAGACTTTAGACGAAGATTTTCAATTTAATAAACATATTATATTTTTTTATACCTATGTGCCAATTTTCTTTTGTCATCGCCAAAATGACCTCTAATTTTTTAGAAATTGCGGCAGTTTTTTTTCAGCCTATGGGCGGAAAACCTCTAAATCCGGCCCTGGCTACATATCGACAGAGTTCGAAAATAATATGATTGAAATAATAACAAGGAGAAAAGAAAAAGTAAACAAACCACTGCCTATACTTCAGTATAATAAATACATGTCAGGAATTGACCGACAAGATCAAATGCTGTCATATTATTCAGCAGAAAGGAAAACAATTCGTTGGCCAAAGAAGTTATTTATGCATTTTATAGAAGCGATGCTGGTAAATGCGCATCATTTATTCAATAAATATTCTGAATCAAAAATGACGTTATATGATTTCAGAATAAATGTCATTAAAAGTTTAATGCCACGAATCACTGAAGATATTCCCGCAGCAGTCACTCAAGGGCACAAATTAGTGAAGCGAGATATAGGTGACGGTAAAAAACAGGTATCTAGAAAAAGATGCCATTCTTGTACCCAGAAGAAAACGCGTACCCAAACAACTTATGAATGTTCCACATGCCCAGGTGCTCCCGGTTTCTGCTTGGAATGCAGTGACATTATTCACAAGTAATCTTTTGCGTTCAAAAATTATATATTTTTGTTATAACGATAAGTATATTTTTTTATTTTCTCTTTTGAAGTTTATGCAACAGTATGTCGTGTAGGATTTTAGTTTCATTCTTTGGACTGCAGAGTGCAAACTTCTTTTGTTTTGTAAATTTTTAAGAAAATGTTTATTATTTTTGTTTATCTTTGTGTTTGCAATATTCTATATAGTATTCTAGTATCTTCTTTTCCACTGTTATAGTTAGTTATCGTATTTGCCATAGTCTTATAATAGTTACCAACTTGTATTTTTTCATGGGCTTTTTTATTTGGCTATACCTACTTTTAATAAATGATTAATATTTTTGTTTTAATTTATTTATATTCAAGAAAAATATTTGAAAATCGCAAAAAACAATGAATTCACTGCCGACTCTTATAAGAGTCAGTTGGCACACAGGGTCCATATCTGAGTCGAGTGCCACCGGCTCTTGAAAGAGTCAAAAAAAAATATCGTGAAATTACAAAAAAAACAACTTTACCAATAGACTTTGAGGCATTTTACCATCAAAATAACAACGCATTGAAAAAAAATTGAATTGGTTTCTGGCAAAAACCAGCCAAACATGGGTGGCAGTGAACGTGTTTTAAGGGGGCCCCACGTTGGCAACAAAATTTGCCACGCTTTTATTTGGTTGATGAAATTGATAAAGGTTTAGTACCTAGTTCAGTCCCAAAAGTAGCGTCAGCTGAAATGAAGTTGTCGAGTGAGCTTGCAAATTGCCCTAGCTAAAAAGACCCGGAGAGCTGGGAGGGTTACCGCCACTGACTTGTAACGGACCAAGTCAGAAATCCCCAAGATGTCCTTGAAAACTAAATTTCAGCATCACTAAATTAAAAGACGGAAACGTGAAGGGAAAAAAAAGAACTTCACTTGCGACTCCACTCAAATAAAATATGTGACGGTGACGGCAAGTTTATTGAAGTTCTAAAGTCAAATTAGGTTACGTCGCAAATCAATAATAGTTAAATGGTGAATGGCCCTAAGTGATCACTTTCAAAACAATAAAACTAAAGATTATAAACTACTCATGATTGTACGTTATCACATTACTTGGTACGTAGGTGCAGTGAATTCGGTTCAACACGAACTAGGTGGATGGTTGGCTACACGAACCAATACATACAGTGGTTGGCCAATGTTGACTTCAGCAACCGGTGGTCATTCACAAAGATCTCAGTATGTAGCGTCGAATTGTTTTGACATGGAACGTACGTTGAATTGAGTTAAGACAGTAGATAAACAAGGGGGCTTCTGGCTTACCGGCCAATCAGCGCTCAAGTGGGCGAGGCATATTTTTGACAGAGGACAGCTTGATTTGACATTTGACAGTTTGATTTGGCAGTTCGATCTGGACAGCTGGACAGCTTTGACAGATGACAGCTTTGACAGGGGATTTTTTATAGCTTTGTTCCTGGGATCGAGATGGGGGGTGGGGAGGTAAGATTTTATTCTCACCAAAGTCTGAAAAAAGATTTTCCGATAGCGAGATTGGAACCCATATCCTTTGGATTTGTACTTGACAGTCTAAACCAATACGCTACCAAGGTGCCTATAATAGAATGTAGATTTGTGGTTCAGTTGCTACCCCGATGATCCAAAGCCTGAAAAAAGATTATCCGAAAGCTAGAATTGAACTCACGTCCTTTGGATCTGTATGTGATACTTTGAAAATTCTTTATTAATTCATATTTACAGATTGGTTACAAAGGTTATATATACAGTTCACATTACGCATTAATTACTATACAACAAAAATGTTTATACAATAAAATAACACATAATGGGCCAGGCAAAGCCTTAGCCAAAAGAACCACAACAGGAACCAGAATAAACTGGGGGTTGATGGTCACCCTTCCTGATACATAACCAACGTTCCCTTAAACACAAACTACGTAACACCTCTCCTACGTAACATAACGTTTACTGGTGTTTAACAGTGGGCGATGGTCGTTCTTTTGGGAAAAAGCGCGATGTCCTGAAATTAATGCTTATTGTCCCATTTGCGAGGAAAACCAAGTGAAAAACCTCGCTTTAGATAATGTCCAGCCCTCTAGGAATGTAACATTCCAAAAAACTTGATTGAACCGCAGTCACAACAAAATTCCATTCTTTAGTCTACTACCGTCGCGCCATCTCAACGTGATATCCGGCAATGAGAATATCTCCTTGATATGTCGCAACGGTCGCCAACTTGTCACTTGCACATTTCAGCAGTATTTCCCTCCGCCACTCTGTGGGCCCAAAAAGTCCAAACTCACTAACTGGTTTCGCTAACCCCAAATAGGCGGCGACACTATGCAGTGTCACCTGTGGAGCCATCTCCAGAACAATAGCGGTGTAATGGGAAGCCATCTAGTTCGCCTCCACAATCTCTTGTGATACATTGGGTCATTGACACGTCAATCAACATCCAATCAATGTGATTAGACATTAATTAACCCGCCAATTTCCCAATCACCTGTTATATTAAGGCTTTCTTTGTATCAGGATTGCAGAAGCGACGCGATGAATTCCCCCTGACTATGTCGGATCAGACTCCGCCTACTGTGGGGGCCACCTCCCACTTTCTGAGTGAGAGGCGGATCGCTGCCACCAGCCTGCGAGCCCAGACGAATCAGGCACAAGTGGGGAGAAAAACACTGCTAACATGTACCTGCGAAACAAAATGGAGAATTCGTTAAATTTGCGGTTCGATCGATTTTCCCCTATTTTGTTCGTTCGAAATGAATTTAAAAATTCATTTCTAGTGAACAATAGGGGAGCTTCATAAACTAGAGCTTTTTATGGCTCTAGTTTATAAGTTTTTGAGGCTTCGTGGAGGAAGACAAGGGCTGTCGTCTCCCTATTACCCGGAGGAGTTTCAAATAATTTTGCCCGCAAATCTGACAGGCAGCGAAAAATTTCAGACATATTCACCATCGTGTTTATGTCTGTTAAACAAGAGAAAACGTTACTTACTGATGTAAGTGACGCAGTTTGTGCCTGTGTATTCTGGCGCTGTTGTGGGGGTGGCCCAGGGGGTTCCACCGTTGAGGGTAGGGGTGGGAATGCTTGTCGATTGTTCCATACATTTATAGCGGGTGGTGAAGCTTGAATATATTTTTTGGGAGGCCCTCGAGCCTCTTGCAACTTATTTACCCTATATATATATATAGGGCAGTCTGTTGAGGAAGCTCGGTGACCTCCCTCACAATTAGCACATCTAAACCTTTCATCGTCGCCAAGAGTACAGTCCTTAGTCATGTGAGTCAATGTACATTTACCGCATTTTGGTGCCCTGTAGCAATTTGATGTTTCATGTCCCCACATGCAACATCGCCGGCATTGAATCCTTCTGTGGACTTGCGCTTGCGCTCCCACTCTACTCTTACATAATCCAAATACCGGATATTTGCATTCAGATATTGTAGCTTTATACTAGGGCTGACCACTACTAAATAAAGTGGCCTTCCTTTCGTATTCATAGCAAAAATATTTTGTGTCTCAAGTTGATGTTCGTCATGTAATTGGTTTTTAATTTCGTCGACGTCCGGTCCATGGTCCAGTCCTTTAAGTACAAAAGCGTGCGTTTTGTCTACTGTAGCTGTATATGTGTGAAATTGCACCAAGTCGTTAGTTTTTAGTCTGTCAAGTATATTTTTATGGTCAGTTAAGTTTGTCGGTTGTAAAATGGTATTGTTTTTGGTGTATTTAATAGAACAACCCCTAGGGGCACTAACCTTTAATTCATCAACAAGTTGTTTGTGTCCGTCTTTTGTCCTGTTCGTACTCTTGACGATGATTGGGGGTGGTGGCTTTTCCTTCGCAGGCTTGGCTGGGGTAGTGGTGGTGGCAGGGGCTGTTTTGGATGGTCCTGGTTGTGGCTGTTGTGTGTCCGTGGATGGTTTGTCCTTTTTTGTCATTTTGGCTGTCCTTGGTCGTTTGAATGAGGCTCGTGCTTTGTTGTTAATTGATGATGCCACACTTTCCGTGTCATCGTCGTCATTTTCCGTGTCACTCAATGTTTCATACATATTGGGGTCAGCAAAACACATGAAGGGCCTTTTTGCTGTCTGTTCTTCTTCAGGGCTAAGCTGCCTTTTGTTGGGGTTGTTGTCTGATGTGATTGGGGTAGGTATTTTCGTGGTGGTTGTGTCCATAGGTCTTGGAGTTGTGAACCCGTCCTTATCCGTGACTTTTTTCGGCTTTCTTCGTTTTGAGAGTGTTGATCCAGGTTGGTGATCCAGTATATGATCTCGTACTATTTGTCTATATCGTTTCTTTGTGTCTGGCGTATATTTGTCATAGTCCTCTTTTATGGTTCTTGTGAGCGTTACGCATGCATCACATTTAACAATTTCCATAAATTCCAAGACTGAGTAGGATTTTTTACTAGGGTCCTGATGTTCAACTATGTTAGTGCCTATTGAGGAGTCCGAATCGTACTCCTCTGATAGGGTTGGAGTCGGTGCTCTAGAGGGCGTTTTGGATTTTGCACTTTTCGTACTTTTCGTTTTCTTCTTATATTCGAGGAGGTACTCTTTTTTCCCTCCTCCTGGATCGGGTACTTCCGCCATGCTGCGTTGGAAGGTAGTGGGACTGAATTAACCCTGTTTCAGCCCCTATGCAGTCTCTAAAAACTCCAATTGGGGTGGACACTTACGTTCCACACCCTGGAAAAGATATCCTAACACGTGCGATTTACACAGTAAAAACTTCACTTTGCCGGCTAAAAACCCGGTATTCACGTTTTTTACGCGCTGGTAAAAAATTCCAATGGCTCGAGAGCGGTATGGGTTATATCGACTGCGTCGGACGGCTGTTCGACGCGTACTCGGATTTGTATGTGATAGTCTAAACCACCTACGCCACCTAGTCATAGGAATTTATATAGATTTCAGATACCGTTTCGGTGTGTTTTGGTCTTGTCTTAAATTGTGTGTGTGTGTGTGGGGTTTCGGTGTTTTGTGGGGGAATTCGGGCCCCCCTGCGCACAGGATTCGTGGAGCAAGATAGTTTGGGGGCTTGATGGGGGGACGGGGGTATTGGGAATTCAGGTTTCAGGCCGCCTTTCTTTGTAGTTGTTGAGTTGAGATGGCGCTTCGATTCTTTGATCGTTTGCTATCAGAATGATTAGATGGCATTGCTGAGCTGCGATTTTTAATGGCGTTTGAAGTAGGAATTGCATATCGAATCGATGATGCTGTGTATGACGTCATAGGGTTGCCTGTTGAATGATTCCCACTCAAAGAAGACAGGTGTTTGGTGCGTACTATTTGATTCTTTAATCGTTTGCTATAAGAATGATTAGATGGCGTTGGTGAGCTGCGTTTTTTTGATGGAACACCGTGTTAGAATGATTAGATGGCGTTGGTGAGCTGCGATGGAGATGTAGATTTCTTCATAGTTTTTTGAGCTAATCGTTGATGACGCGTACTATTGATTCAATATTTGAAAAAAAGCATAATTTATATTGTTACGAATGAGGAGATTCTAGATATATTCAAAATTGAAAAACAAACATAGTCACTATATTTCCATGAATTGAAAAACAGACACGCGCGTAGTCGCGCGTACTATCGATTCAATATTTGGAAAAAATTTAGATTCAAAAAATTAAAAAACAGACATACTCACCATATTCCCATTGCATATCCAATCGAATAAATCAAACACATAAAGACACTTCAAAAAATCATATATTTTCAGGAATACAGATTCTATCCAAAGTACATAATTGCAGGTACTTGAGGAACATAGGGTACATAAAAAATTACTTTTACGATGATACAAGAACTAATAATATAGATATATTGATCTTTTCATAAAAAGATTGATGGCTCCTTGACTTTGAACTCTTGTGCCAAATTGAAGCCCTGCATTGCGATGATCTTCATGATGGATAGGTTCTAGAAAAAATCAAACAAAAATAAGATAATTTTGAAAATGATGAATGATGTTCATTGAAAAATTATCAAAATCAAAAAAACTTAAATTTTAGATACACTAACCCGATTATGTCTTATTACGACGTTATGCTGTTGAACAAATTGACTAATTTTGTTCGACCACATTTCAAACTTTAGAGAATTCTTCAAAAATAAAATTATATTTGCAGTTTTTCAGCAAGTATAACATGGTTAAAAAAAAATATAACTACCTTAAACTAGTTTAGTGTTGCACAAGACTCTTGAAAATGTCTTGCAAGATCAAGACTCTTGCAAGAAATTCAAGACAAGACTTTCAAAATTTCTTGTCTTGCACTTCAAGACAAGACAAGACTTTAATATGCAAGAAATTGCAAGAGTCTTGCAAGATTTCTTGAATTCAAGATTTCTTGAATGTTGGGAATGATAAATTTTTAAAAGTGATAATCAAGACTTTGCGCAAGTTAACAGGAGCATCTGACCATGATCTGACCGCAGAAGAAGTCCAACGTCAAATAAATGTAATCTATGCAACCAACATAGCGACATGTAGCATTCGCTATGGTTTGCATTTGGTTCTGTGTATCATGGTTTGAATTCTTGTTATTTGATGGTCGTGAAATTTAGCCCAGGGTATAATTTTTTGTTTCTCATCTATGGCATATAAGAGTTCCGTACAATAATTGTTCTTAAGTTTTTCTACGAGTTATGGAACTTTTTCGAAATAGCGTTATTTCAATGAAATAGTTCCAATTGTCATTTTTGTATCTTTTTGTAGTTTGTATAAGCTCTGAGTTGCTATGATTATTTTCATTTGTCGACAGCGTTGAAACTTTTATTTGTATACCTATTAAGTTTTATAGCTAATCTAGAAGTTTTACTGCTGTGATATGAAGAATGGGTACATGGAACCTTCATTCATGTGAAAAAAGGATTACTGACAGAATCATAGAATTTTATCGAACTCCGTGGAAAAAATGCTGTATAATACCTTTATCAAAACCTAACTTAAATTTTGCTTTTTAAAGTTAAAGAATTATAGAAAACATGGTGGCCATTTTATTTTGATGAAATTTTGATTGATTTGATGTAACCTTTTTATTTCAAGAAATAGAACGACAAACCAACAAACATATTATTGTAACTTTTCAGTTTTTCTTGAGTAGAAAAGAACCAAAAGGCTTCCATTTTGAAAAGGATACGAACACCAAGTTCGGTTTTTCAAAGTGGAACAACATCGATAAATGCATATATCAACCTCTATTTTGTTCTGATATCAATCAACTCTAGAACAGTTTTCTGGACATATGCCATGATAACATAATTTTGAAAATGAGAATTGAAAACATTTTAATACCTGCTATATCAGCATATAGCAGAGAAAAAAGTCCGCCAAATTGTCTCTCATCTGTTGACATATAGTCCAAACCAAACAACTTTCGATCTACGTCATCGTTGCCAACCAGGCTGGTTGTTATGAAGTTTACTGGTGGCCAGATTTGGTCACCAGCAATTCACATTGAAACTCGCTTGGTGGCAATTATGACGTGAATCGAAAGTTGTTTGGTTTGGACTATAGGTACATATTACTGTTAATAGGTATATTGACTAGAATTATATTTTTAAAATTATGGTAGGTACGTACCTATCTACCTATTTTATGTAATTTCTTTTTTTGTGATTACTATATACTGTATGTATGGGGTAGACAAGAGGTGAAATGGACCAAAAATTGAAAGGTACGACAAAATAATATTCTTTGTAAAAGTTTTTGCTTGGTCTAAAAATAGGAGCTACGATGAGAAAATTGATTGTTATTATACAGGGCGTCTCAAAAATGTAAAGGCATAAAATTGAACATGAGCAAAGACATTTTTTGGTCTTTCAACGTCAAATGATGAATAAAAAACTTGGTCCAAATCTAGTCAAAACCCTAATTCCAAACTCACTGAAAAAAAATTCAATTTGTAAATTTTTTAAAAAATAATTAGTTTTGTAAGTCCGCATTTTACCACGTACAGGGTGGCCAACTAAGAATGCGAGGTACTGTATCTCGGAAACTATACATCGTAGAGGCTTGCGGCAAAAAATTTTATTGCTAAAACGGCCAAGAGAAAAACCTGGAAAATATTTTCAAGTTTCTGAAATGGTCGCTAGGGGGCGTAACAACCAACACCAAGTAGAAAAATATGATTTTTATGGAATTTTGTCCAATGAAAATATATCGATGAGCTCATTTTCGGATTAACTGACTATTCACTTATACTTTTTGTCAAAAACGTTTTTTTTTTCTATCTATCATAATAAAGTGGTGGGGAAAGTTCAATTGTTTTATTAAACAAACGGAGATTTCTCCCATTTCGCTTGACGGATTGCAACGAACTTGGGCTCATATAAAAGAGAATAGTCTGCGCTATAAAATGCTCATTTGCTTTTTAATTTGTAACATTCGCCGTCGCCGCTAGCTGGCGTTAACTGAAATGGTAGCATACTTTTGAGTTTTTTCCGAAAAAATCAAACGTAATAGTATATCCATTTTCATATATTTTAAAAGGGGACACATTTTCCCATAAAAAAATTTAAAGAAAAACAAAAAAAAAAACAAAAAAAAATAAAAAAAAAACATTAATTTTTTTGTTTTTTTTTAAGGAAAATGTATTCCCTTTTAAAATATATAAAAATGAATATACCATAACATTTGATTTTTTTGGAAAAAACGCAAAAACATGCTACCATTTCAGTTACCGCCATCTAGCGGCGACGGCGAAGGTCAAAAATCCAAAACCAAAAAAGTTTTTTGAAGTGCAGATCATGCTCTTTCATATGAGCCCAAGCTGGTTCAAATCGGTCAAGCGAAACGAGAGAAATCTCCGTTTGTTTAAAAAAACAATTGAACTTCCCCCACCACTTTATTATGATAGATAGAAAAAAACGTTTTTGACAAAAAGTGTAGGTAAATAGTCAGT
This sequence comes from Orchestes rusci, assembly GCA_958502075.1. Lineage (NCBI taxonomy): Eukaryota > Metazoa > Arthropoda > Insecta > Coleoptera > Curculionidae > Orchestes > Orchestes rusci. The sequence continues at coordinate 12,853,641 of OY293312.1, read as the reverse complement.
TAATCCAAAAATGAGCTCATCGATATATTTTCATTGGACAAAATTCCATATAAATCATATTTTTCTACTTGGTTTTGGTTGTTACGCCCCCTAGCGACCATTTCAGAAACTTGAGAATATTTTTCAGGTATTTCTCTTGGCCGTTTTATTGATAAAATTTTTTGCCGCAAGCCTTTACGATAAATAGTTTCCGAGAAACGGTACCTCGCATTCTTAGTTGGCCACCCGGTACATATGATTGATTTTATACCTGCACATGATTACCGGTTGTTGTAGGTATAAAAATCATACTGGAAGTAGTAAAATGCTGACTTGCAAAATTGTTAAATTTTTAAGGAATTTTCAGATTCAAAATTCTTTCAATAAGTTTGGAATTAGGGTTTTGACTAAATTTAGAACAAGTTTTTTATTTATCATTTCACGTTAAAAGACCAAAAAATGACTGTTTGCTCCTGTTTAATTTCATGTTTTTACATTTTTGAGACGCCCTGTATAGAAAAAATCATTTTTCACAGCGTAGCTCCTAATTTTGGACCAAGCAAAAACTTTTATCAGACAAAGAATAAAATTATTCTTTGATATAGATATATAAAGTGTCATATTATTGAGATTAGAATAAAATGTGCTACCTTCGAGCATGGAGGTATCAATATACACAGAGGGTGTTCCATATTTTAATAAACAGAACTTGTTCCGTTAAGATTTGTTTTGCTAAAATTAGCGTCGTTCATTTCCGTATCACTTTTTTTATAGGACGAAGATTCTTTCTATGAAATAAAATATATACATTTTTTTACCTTTTTGTAAGGATATAAAATCTTAACAAATATGTGCAAGACAAGAAATGTCAAGAGTCTTGCAAGACAAGACAAGACTTGAGTATGCAAGACTTGTGAAAGACAAGACTTTGAAAATTTCTTGTCTTGAATTTCAAGATAAGCTCATAACCTGTGGTGAAAGCAGTTGTGATGGTAGTAATAAAATTCTAAATGGAAACAGGAACTTTGTATTGGCTATTCAATTACAAAAATGGAGATTATTCTATACTTTGTGACATACAAAAATTACTCAATGACAATGTCATTTTTGACTACTGATAACACCTTTTCACACCTGTGTTCAATATTACCTAGATTTTGATTGATTCAACAACACTATCAGTCTTTTATTTGCTCAAGCGAATAGCCATTCTTTCATCTGCAGTGTAATGAATGTTCTATGAAAATTTACACGTTAGAGATTTGTATGAATACACAACGTATTCTTGAACTTCCGGAATGACTACTTCATAACACTGCAAATAACTAGAAAATCCAATGGTCTCCAAGTCTAAAGTGATAAAGTGAATATCGGAATTGTCCAGAGTTATATTTTCTATCACTCCAAAAAATATATCAAAATCATCTTCAATAATCTGTGGAGCCAGACCCTTTTTGTAATAAAAATGATCAATCGTTATCCAAGAAACCTCACTAGCAGATTCAGAGAATGTGTAAGAATAATCGTTCATCAAATATTGAATGCATTTTGTTGGAACATCTCCCGAAGATTTCACAAATCCTTGATGATAGTCTTAATTGTTGTATTGTTGACATTGTAACAAATAAGTTTGTTCTGCATGTTACTGAATTAGCAGTGTACTTCAATAGACGATGAAAAGATTCATATCTCATGGACCAATAATATCTAGGTCGGCCAAGTAGAGTAATTACTTTCGGATAATGTAGTAAAAAGTGATACTTGCACCTCAAATGTTCTCCAAAAAGATTGATAACTGACGCATTATGTTCTTCAATCAAACTTTGCAAGTACATTATTGACTCAGAAGAAAAACTTCTGGCCATTTGAACTGTCAATGTATAAAATCTCCAAACTAAATCATCAACGAGAACAAGATCACCCACCAGCACACCAAAATAAAGAGTTAGTGATAACATTTCGGATGCGCTCATAATCAATGTATTTTTTTTTAAATGTCCTGTTTGATCTGTGGCATTACGTTTCCCGTATGAACTTTGGAAAATTTAAAAAACTTAATTCTGTCATCGAGGAGGTCCAGCGAAGAATATTTTTGCGTTATAAGGTGATTTATAATGAAAGACATATCGTATCGCAGAACTCCCAAAAGTACATCGTGCATAAAATCACAAGATATATTTTCGGTAACGTGGAAACTACTTAAGTCATTCCACACAGATGATTCTTTCACGCCTTGTGTCTTATTCATACTATGCAGTTCATAATTTTCTCGAGAGCGATCAACAAATCCTGTAGCTTTCCACCCAGTTTAAGCTCAATCTTCAGGAGTAATGCATATACGACAAAAGTACTCAGAAATGAATCTTTCTGACAAACCCAAGATAGAGTTTAATGCAAGATTGTTTCCCAATATTGAAAGCAGTACAAAACAAAACACCATTTTTCCTTGTGGCGTATCAATTTTGATGCCTTCGTCTTTCAAAATTTGTAGTTGATCTATTGGCTTTTGAAATGTATTTTTATTAGTGAATGTGGGCCTATCGGAAGAATGAAAAAGTTGCATCAAAAAAATATTTTCCAGTTGAGTGGAAAATTCAGGGGGAATACAGGCTAGGGAAATATAAACTGCTCCGATCTTATAATTACACGCTCTAGAGCCTAAAACATTCAGAGGTTCGAAGTCATCAAAGAACAAATACATTGGCAGTACTTTACCATTATTATTGTTATGCTTAGATTTCAGTTTTTTCCACAAATCACCTTGAAGGCAATTAGTTAAAATGTGGGGATGATCTTCTTCTTCAGTTATGAAGTTAGTGATAATATTTATCACGTTTGGCAGTTCTAAAAATTGTTTGAGTGTTGTTTTTTTACATGTTGTTTGGCCAGAGGAATTTTTTACACATGTACTTGACTGCCCTGGCTCACTCACTTTTGATAATACTATTTTATTTCCTATAGTGTATGCTGGAGGTTTGTTGTATAAATTATGTTGTTTAAAATATTTTAATCTCAATTATTCTGTTCCCATTTTTCAAAGTGGTTCGAGATGGATTCAGAAGTCGAATGTATGAACTCTTTTGATTCTGGTTGATTTTTAATATTTTCGGAATGTTTTACCATGTATGAAAAATAACCTTCTGTAAGTTCTTTGAAATAATCAATCACCTTTTGAACAACTGATCTATTCAAATCAGAATCACCATATAATTTTGTTATGAATGATGTAAATACATTGAACGGAGCTTCAATATTGCTGCAACTGAAATCATTTGTCGTCTCGGACTTTTTCTCCACTCCACTTAGATGTGTTTTCAAGTGCTTGCGAAGGCTAATCAAGTTATTGAAAAAACGGAAACAGTTAAGTTGCATACACTGATATTTCAAATATGGATGATTATATTTAATGTGATCTATCAACAAAGTTACTTCTGAAAAAACGTGACTGCATTCAGAACATAGAAACCCACTTTGATGATCCATAGCTTCCTGTTGTTATTTAGTAATACTTGGGAAAATATAAAATAATTCATAAGATATTATATGCTTAGGTACCAATTAAGAGTATCTTGCATCACTTCCTAGTTCTTATGTAGGAGATCATTTACAAAACTTATTTTAGGATCGGAATTGCTTGAGTATTTGTAAATATTTATTTTTATCAAATACCTGATATGGCGAGTTTCAAATGTATATTCGGCATTCAATACATGCAGAATTTTATAGCAGCAGTCAAATGCATCTAATACTGACCGACATTTGTAACTTATATTATTAAGTATTGCTTCCCGACAGTAAAATGTCCCGATAGTGATTCTTCCCGACAGTAAAGTATTCCGGCAGTAAACTATCCCGACAGTTATTTTCCCGACAATATTTGGAACGTAGCCGAAAACGGAATATCGACAGCAGCGTTGCCACATGGAATTTTATCTTCCGATACTGTGCAACAGTAATGCAAGTTGCAGAGTTATCAAAACATCAAGTACAGCAATCATCAAAATGATTATTGACAAAAAGGCCGATTTACACTTTGTTTAGTGCAAGTGTTTATTGTTGAATGTTAACTTGAAACGGTTACTCCAAGTATTTAGCAAGATTCTGATAATGTTCACAAACTGTTTAGCACAAGTTCGAGATCGCTATTATTGTTGTGTGTTGATATTTTTGGAAGTGTGGAAAAAATGGAAGATGAATAGCAGTTATTATTTGCAAGAAAAATTAAGAGATAGTTTTCGGCATCATATCAGAAATAGAAAATGATCTAGAAATGGAAATAGATGGACCGAAGAGGCTATGGCAAAATAATGGCTACTAATGACCGAAAATACATTGAACTTTTTGTTACCAACACTTTGCTGAACCTACAAAAACAGATACTTTTATGAGGATTGCACATACAGCTAAAATAAAGTTTGAGTTATATGGTTTTATATTTCCTTGCCACGTAGTCAATGGTCTATGTCACATTACATTTATTCAGAGTATCCAAATCAGCTATAAGTTTGATGATCTGGAAGTCTGTGATGCAGTGTGATACAGGGTGGCCCAACGAAATGGTCGCACCCCTATTTGTGACTCTCCTGGTATATTTTAGGAATAACTCTTGCACACGTAAGGATATTGCGGCGCGTTACACTTGAAACCCCCATCTATTCTCAAATTATTTTTAGATTTTCCATGAAGTTCTTTAAACTTTTGTATAATGAAAGTTTATACCTATCTTTGATCGTTGTGGAGTCATTTGAGTTTATAATAAAATCTGAAAATAGTGATAATGAGATTATATCGTAAAAATAAACAATTACTTTAAAGTTAAAAACAACTCTCATGCAGAGTATTGAAAAATATTAAAGTTGCACGCACATCAAAATTGAAATAAACATTGATTCGCTATAAAAAGGTAGTTCAATGTGGTGAATCTAAGTGCTGGAAGTGTTGTCGATCTAACTCCATGCAATACCTAACGATGTGACAATACGCGCTATTAATTTGAAAATATTTTGTTCTTGCAAATCTATGAAAACGTTTTCATTAATTGTTGGTAAAATATCGACAAAACGCAGCATTTTTTTTAAACATGTGTATTTCTCAAAAAAAGCAGATATTGACATGACCAAAAAAAAATTTTGTTGAGAAGAGATCGCACTTCACAACAGAAAATGATGGAGCTAGATTTTGTCACTCAATGGAGGTGGTTCGACTGCCGAACTACTGATTTTTATGTGTTTCCAGTACGAAAGTTTTTGGAAACCATTTCTCGAACAAAATCTCCAGTATCATATCGGATCCATATGACTTCTGCCATGCGAATGGCATGCTTTTGATCCCTGTTGAGAAATATTTGTTATTTTTCAAGAAGGGCTTCTCGCAAATCAAGCAAGGTTTTCTGATGTCTATTGCGAACATGTCTACCTAGCAATCCTAGCATACCTATCCCATGTGCTTGATTTTTCATTTTCAATCATTACAAGATCTGTACGGCCATGTAGTGATACCCCAGTCCACACCATGATACTTATGGAGGACTGTAACTGTTCGATGAAATGTTTTCATTCATTGTTTATAAAATATCGGAAAACTGCCGCATTTTCTTAAAACATCTGTATCTTCTCTGAAAAAGCAGATATTAACATGACAAAAAAACATTTTGTTGAGAAGAGATCGCACTTCGCGACACAAAAGAATGAAAACTTTGGAGTAAGAAAGTAGCTTCGGTTTCTCCTTGTATAATGACCAAGTCATCAGTATTTTTCTTAATCAGAAATCAAGGGTAATCTCTCAAGACCTAGGGCTAGACTTCATGCAAGTCTATAAGAATATTTTCGTTCATTGATGATGAAATATCGAAAAACTGCAGCATTCTATTTGAACATCTGTATCTTCTTTGTCAAAAAAAAAAAATTACTTCACAACAAAACATAATGAAGATGAATTCTGCCGCTCAATTTTTCCACAGGGTGTTGAAAACTTGAGGATAAAAAAGTAGCTTCTGTTCCTCCCTGTATAATGACCAAGCCATCCGTATTTCTCCAAAACCAAAATCAAGAGTAATATCTCAAGACATAGGGCTACACTTTGGTACACATTTTACTAAAATCGGACAACAAATAAAAAAGTAATAAGGATATCAATTCAACTCAAATTATTGTTGTCCCGAATTTATTGTCGGTGAGTGTATAATATGATGGGTAATAATAACGTAGTAACAGGCAATAAAGGACATAGTGATACATATTAAAATCAGCAAACAGAGCAATGAAAGAAAATGGATTTAACAAACTAATCAACAAATTCTAGAACATATTTCCTTGACAGTCTTTTGAATGATTGCAGGCTATCACAGTCTTTGATGGATTTTGGCAGACGATTATATTCCAGGAGCCCCCGGCACAGTATTGAACCTGCCATATGACTAGAGTTGCATCTGTTGATTGAAATAAAATCAGACTTGTTACGTTTATTATAGCTATGTACATCAGTAAAAACTTTGGTTCGGTTACACACATATGACGGTAACACTCCATGTTTGATCTTAAAAATAAAAATGAACACATTATATAAAACTTTCTGATGAATCGACGTGAAATTTAACACCTCCAACATTATTCTGACAGGAGTATAACGGTTACATTTCAATATAGAGAGCATGGCTCGATTTTGAATTATTTGGAATTCATCCTTGGCAGAGTTGGGCAAATTATAAAATAGACTTGAACAATATTCAAGATGTGGAGCTGCTATAGCATTAAAAGCAGTAGTTTGGTTTGCGTAGATAGATTTTTCACCACTCTTTTTATAAAATTCACTTTTTTGGCAAACTTTCTCATAATATAGTTCGCATGAGCACGGAATCCAAATTACTGTCCAAAATAACACCCAAGTATTTGATCTCACTCGCGTGTTGTATCTGTACATTGTTTATCCTAATACAAAGGTTCTCAAGATTTGAACTGGACAACTTGGACAGAACACACAAAACTTTTACTTGTTCACATTGAGACTCAAATTATTATCACTTAGCCAGTTAGATAAATCACTCAGATTTCTATTTACCGATTCTTGCAACACATTCAAGTCTTTCGACACCATATACATTTGGAGAAATGCCCTCCCATTTCTCTGTTTAGATTACTTTTTTTGGGGGCATTTGAAAAGTGAAGTCCTTAGTACGAAGCCATTCAAGATCTTCGGGAGCGGATTACGGCTGAATGTCGACAAATAACTCCAGACATGCTACCACACATTGACTTTCCTCTTTATGGCAAATCAGTTTGTACTTCAACTTCAATGTACGTGTAACTGTAAGTTGTTTTTTTTTAATACTCGGAGAGTTGTTTTTAATTTCAAAGTCTTTTATTGGGTATTGTTACTATGGGAACTACAAATACAGGGTGTCCGGAAATGATGAGCAAACAATTCTGGTTAGAATTCTGGACAAAAAATTAATGCTACCTCTTTATATAATATTTTTGCGCAAACTGATCAGTGACGGAGTGACAGGGTTTTAAAGTGAAGTTGCATTTTATTTGAATTTTTTTTGCAAAACCTTTTGCCTCGCTCATAATAATTTGACGAAATCTCGTATTTGGGGTTCTTTCGAAATGAGGAATTCAAATTTGCCCACCGTTTTTTCGCATTTTGTAGAGGACGCCACATACGAACCTATACTTTGATTTGAACGGTCTTAACTTTTTTCTGCTACACTGTATGTGACTTTTGACCAAATATTATTATTCTCTTGACCTTTTGAAATAAGAAAGGGATACTTCTTTTGTTGCGATAAATCTGACCGTTTTCGAGAAAAACTCTAAAATAACTTTGCATGTATTTTCAACCTTACACATGGCATGCTTTGGAAACTAGTGCTATAGTTGCCGTAGAAATAAGTTTTGGATAAGTAAGTTTAAAAAGTTGATAATTTTTTGGAAATTTGTTGTTATGCTGATGGTGGTCAATGTCAAAAATACTGAAAATAAAAAAATTAAAAATGTGAAAAGTAACCAACCGTCAAAACTGATACTTCATTGGTTTCTACGGCAAGTTATAGCGCATGATTCCAAAGTATATTCATCACTTGCAAGCAAAGTTATTTCAGCGTATTTTCTCGAAAACGGTTAGATTTATCGAGACAAAAGAAGTATACCTTTTTAATATCAAAAGGTGGGGAGAATGAAAATATTCACTCAAAAGTCGCATATACACTGTCGCACAAAAAAGTTAGGACCATTCAAATCAAAGCATAGGTTCGTATAGCTTATCTGTGAAGAGTATGAAACAACCTCTCTACATGAAAAAACTTTGTCCGTGGGAGGTTTTTCTTCGGCACCTCGGAAACTATTTCGATGTCATGATTTCAGGTTATGTGATAACCAGCAATGGTGATACTTCCAGGGAATGCTTAACTAGGTGTAGTCATGCGTCAGTATATAACATGCATTGTCCGACAAAAGTATTAAGTACTTTTCACTTTTGTGTGTCCGACACCCTGAAAATGAAGATGCGTTGTCGCTTGGTAATCGGGAATCATATTTTATTATGCTATCATCTACATTGAATTTGTTTTCAAAATCATGCTTACGCCAAATTAAACGTGGATGGTAACATATGATTCCTTGTTTGCCAAGCGGAAATTTGACAGTTCCACTTCCAAATGAAATTGAATGTAAACCAAGCATAACGTCGGACGCTGCATGTCAACAATTTCAATTTCATGGCCAAATAAATGCGTTCCCATTCAAGCAATGGGGAACACAGGTTTTTGTCACTTCTGTGTGTAAGGGTAACATTTCAATTATTTGCAGCTGCATGGCAAATGAAGGGGTGGGGGCGTCGCGACTGTCGCGTGCAAAGATTAGCGACATCATTTGGTTAGACTCTGTTTAGCAATATATGTCGCGTATCTGGCTATATGTAAAGGTATTGGAAAGCATACATCCGTGCATTAACGGAGAAACAGCGAGCGAATATCTTCAGGAGATATTTGAGGTTTATATCACTTCAAGGCAACCGAAAATAGCAAATTTTCAATAGAAACGTCTTCATATTATCATTTGCTTGTGAAATATATTTTTCTATAGAATTAAGTGGGGATATCCATAGGTACCCAGCAAACATCTTTGGCCGGCAAGGTACATAGGTACAAGGTACCACTGGAAGTGCATTATTCCAGTCAATAATTTAACGTTATCTTTGCAGGCCTCGCATAGGTGGACGCACAAACAGAAAAACACAATGAGTGGCATTTAGTTCAAGTTATTGTTATCCTAACCATATTTTTTCTATATTGGAACTGAAATATGCCAATAAATATAATGCACTGAATTGGTGGTGTTTTTTTATCACTCCTTGACATTTGATGGTGAAGTAATGCATGATTTGCCATCAGTTATCCATCATGGCAAAATGCCTTGCGGCCGAGTGACGGCCGGCGTGCCAAATTGATACTCCTCGTGATACCTGCCTGTACATTGCCAATGAGAATTGCAGGCATGTTTGCTGGGTATACTTTTTGATGCGTTTTAAATCATTTATCCAATAAGTCATTATCAATCTGACGCAGAGCAAACTCACCGAACCGAACCTGAACTTGACTGAAAATATCCAAACTACTGCAAAATTACCGAGATCAAACCCAAAATTAAAAGCAGAAAGTAACTTGATGCGAAATCCATATCAACTAATTACAACAACATTTTTTGTGGGGCGAAACTAACAAGACTAAGACAAAAGTATCGAGTTCAAAGAATCATGTCGTTGAGACCCATACAGGGGTATCTGATGACATGGAGGTTGATCCCCATGCCCCGTGCTGGAGTCAAGAAAAAAGCTGGGGGCAGTGACGGCATGTCTCCGGACGGTTTGCCTAAGGGCAAGCATGTCCGGAAAAATGTCGCCACGCCCCCCCAGCAGAGAAGGCACCAGTGCCCACGGTACCGAACCTCGACGACGAACGTTCGGGACACTTCCCGCTCGTACACCCACCAGGGACCGCGACGGACTCTGCCGCAGCAGCTTCCAAGAGGGCTCCCGCTATCTTTTTAGAGGGAACCCGCTTGTGGAGTGAGCTGCGTGCAAAGCTCCATGCAGCCAACATATCGTATGTAAAGGCATCCGTTGTGAGGGACCACGTGAGGATCATTCCATCTTCACTGGATGATCACCAAGACATCCAGACCGTTCTGGATGAGATGGCAGCAGACTACCACAACTTCTCTCGACCAGAGGAGCGTTTGTTGCAGGTAGTCATTCGCGGACTACCTGCCAACGCAGACCTAGAGTCAGTCAGGTCAGAGGCTCGCGACCCGCTTTGGCATCGATGCTGTGCCGCTCCACATGACTACTCGGAAAATCCGGCAAGTCATGCCCCTAGTGTTGGTGAAAACCAACGCTAGACGGATCTTTGAGATCTAGGAGCTGCTCGGCGGTGATGTCAAGGTGGAACCTAAAAACCGGAACCACGGCAGTGTTTCCGGTGCCAGCGATGGGGTCACACCCAAAGCAGGTGTCACGACGCATATCGCTGCGTCAAGTGCGCTGGTTCACACAGCAGCAGAGACTGCACTCTCGAGACTCGCTAGCGGTGAACGAAACGCGAGCTGCGTGGTTTGCGGGGGGAAAGGACACCCCGCAAGCTGGCGTGGCTGCCCATCGTACATGGGCAGAACGAACCCCAAAAAACGGGAAGAGAAGACAAAAGCATACGCTTCTTGGTCAAAGAGAGCCCAAACTGCGTTTGAGTCTCGCGTCAACGCAGAAGTCAAGACAAGAGTGCAAGCCCTTCAGGCTGCACAAAAAGTCAACTAGACAGCGGTGTAGAGTTCACCGCAGCGGGAGCGGAGTTAGGACAAACACGTCGCAACCGTGTATTCACCTTTGGTAGTGGCTCCAGATTTTTACCCCGTTTTATTTTTTCTCTTTTCTTTTCCGTAACCACTAGAGCGGAGACACACGATAAGGACGAGATTTGCCGCGATCCTACCCTGTGACCAAGAGGCCTTCGGAAGGTAACCCGGTACCAAAGAGCTCAACTTAAGTGAGAGATTGGGACACTAAAGGGCTTATCCCTGACGTCCTAATGCGGAGGAGAGGTTTAGTGGGTCGAACCCCACACTAATCTATCTCGGACCGTAGAGTGTCTGGTTTTAGATTCCTTTCCTTGGGGCTGGAACCCCTGAACAAAAAAAAAAAAGAGCGAAAATAACAAAAACCTTGATATTATAGAAAAATTATTATGTATTATTTCCGACTGCGCCATTGTTAAATGATAGTATTCAAAAGCCAAAATAGAATAATTTGAAAGTGATGTTTGCTCCGACACAACACATCCACGTGATTGCTAGATATTCAATGTCAAAAGCCCTAAACAATTTTTGGAAAAAAATCGACAGGATCCGTGAACGATCAAATGGATTGAAGTTCTCGAATGCACCACCAGAATCAATGTCAGGACCAAAAAATAGATCTTTACCACAGCCAATTTTCAAAATATTAGTTATGAAAATTTACAATTACATAATTCTGAAATGCTCAGAAAAAAATTTTCAAACTGATAAGCAAATTAATTTTTTCTTGAAGACTTAAAGGCAATTTTAAACTTCCATGCCTAATATTTTGAAAATTGAATATTGAAGATCTATTTTTTGTTCCTGACATTAATTCCTAGGGGAATATCGATCATTTTTTCATTAAATTTGTTCGTTGGGACTCCAACAAGGTACACATTTTTTGAGTGAAAAAGATTGGTGAATCGTTTTTTTTTTAATATGTCCGTCGACGCACCAAACTGGAAAAAAGTTTAGAATCTAGATAAGCTCGATGTGCCGTAGGTGTCGCCCAACGATGTCGCCCCTTACTAGCGATATCAAACCCGTGATTGAATGATGCTTTGAAAGTTTATAATGCTCTAAGCAGAAACACAATAACTTATACACACAAGACACAAAATAAAGATGATTCGAACCAACGAATCCACAATCATATCCAACTCAACTGCCTAATCGATCTCGTCAAAAACCGAAAACAATTGAATAATATTCAAACGACACAAGACCTAAACATTATTATTATAGTGAATTGGTAGTATACTGGCAACAGTGCCTACTATTTCCCGATCTAGTTTAATATTTCTTTTTTTTGTTTTAGACGAATAAAGGCAGAGCCAGATTGACGCGTCTATTGTCTATCATTCCCTATACGCGCTACGCGGGATTTTCAAATATGGCGGGCGAAAGCTGAGTAGGTACGCGAATATATCCTGTTAATTAATCAATGTTAGTAGTTAGGGCTAACCCACTTCTAGACCAAATTTGCTATGAAATGGTGAATGCGCGAGATGTGACGTCATCCGTCGTCGGCGGGTTGTGTGGGGGTTGGGGTGGGGTGTGGGGGTGGAGGTCTTTGCGACCGTCACCACGTGCGCGTGACGTCATCCGTCGGTGGGGGGTGTGACCGTTGGTGGGGGGTGGGGGGTGGGGGTTGTGGTGGGGCGGTGTGACGTCATCCGTTGGTGGGGGGTGGGGGTCTTGAATGTGGGTCTTTAGTGGGGGTGGGGGTCTTGAGTGGGGGTCTTCGGTGGGGAGTGGGGAATGACATTACATTTTATGATCAAAAAAGTTCATGATTCAAGCCTTGAAGAAATTGAATATTGTGGGTAAGTGTTATCATCGTTGTGGTTTTCACGTCACACTCCTCTTATCAACAGTTCTAAATTTAGCTCGAATGCGCGGTGTTCTTATCAATAACTGAGTAAAACACACACTCTTGTTCAACTGTATTTATTTCAAAATAGGAACAAATTTTTCAACATCTTCTAAATAGCCCTCGAAATCTAGACCCCTCATGGTCTGCAGGAAACTATGCAGGTCTGATGTATCCAGGAACAGATCGCAGGCGTCAGCAGCTTCTTCGTATTTTTCAGCAATCCTCCTACATTCCTCCTCGCTATGGAATCTCTCAAAACCATAGATAGCCTCGTGTTCAGCATCAAATTGCAAATTTCGGAATCGTTGTGACAAGCTTTCTACAGCGGAAACCAGATTATGTAATCGTCTAGTCCCGATACCGGTGTAAGCTAACCACATCTTTGAGTGCTAAATGCGGAATGTCGAACCTTCTTTATAGTGGATCTAACCGAAGTCGGTGAACTGATAAGAAAACCGCAGACAGATGCCAATAATTGAATGTGGTGAGCCGACCGACGTCGCGTTGATTGTATGAATAGTCTTGCGGTTTCTAGGTGCCCCATCATTTACGATTGAGTTGTTGTTGGTTGTATTACAACTGCTTGACTATTTTTGTCAAAGGATTATAGCTTAATAATTTATCATGTGAAAATCAGACAATATACTGATGAATCCTTCTTGTATTATTATTTGTTTCGAATTCAACTCTCAAAACAAAACAGTATATCCTGCTTGAAGTGTTTCTTTGTGATGAGAACAATCACTGTGATTGGACACTTATTTTTGAGGGTTGAAAATTTGTGAATACGTACCTGTAAATATTTATAAAAAGGTGTTTGAAATAAAATAAAAAATGTAATCAAAAATGTGATTTATTCAATCAATAAACATGTTTTATACAAATTATAAACATTAGTAAGTGCACACATTGCAGGTGATGATAAATGGTATAGAAAATGTGGTTTTTTCATAACTAAAATATATCTAGGTATAATATCCTTTTTTATTGTTGAATATGGCTACATTTCATCTAAATCTGTTTGTTGGTTTGTGTAGGTAGCTCATCCACCAAATCTTCATTGATAGTACTCATTATTGAACTGTTTTATTTTCAATCACTACGGGGCATTTTATTTGTAATTCACCATAAAATTCTGTTATTTTACTATCCGTTTCACGTCTAAACGCTATCAAATCACCTTTCTTAATAGATCTATTTTCCAGCTTTCCTGCTTTTCCATTAACCAACATGGAAACGTCTTTTTTAGGATATTCACCGAATAAAATGATTCCTTTTTCAAATGGGAAACGGTATGAAGTTCTTCCATCTTGCATCAACACGAAATTTTTTTCTGTTGGTGTATAGCGACCAATAAATGGTAAAACCATTACATAAGATAAATTAACCTCAGAAAAATTAAATAACTTGATATTGTTTTCTGTTTCATCTCTCTTGAATAAATGAGAACCGAACTTGTTGAGTGACATTTTCGGATTGATTCGTTTTACGTATTTGAGGATGTATTTATGCAATTACTTTAGCTTCACGTAACTCTTCGATTATTGATAGTATTTCAGTCTAATGACCAGTATGACCAGCTCTCATGGAAGCTGTTATTAGTCTCAATCTATCAACAAGTTCGTTGATATTATCCCAATAAACATAATCTATATCGTTTTTATTGATATTCCACAACCCCTTTCCCGTTCGCATTCTAGTTATTGGAGGTTTTAGTTTCTTTAAAAAACGAGAATATAATGGTTTGATGTGTCGTGTTTTTGTTATGCCATGTTTTTGTAGGTATGGTCCTATTATAGTTATATATTTTGATGATCCATTTCCCTGCACACGTTCATTTGGATCATTATTTCTTCGATATGCATTGGTTTTAGCTAAAATATCCATATAATTATCCAAATCCTCATCTTCATAGTCTTTAGGATATTTTTTAAATAGTAATTCATACAATCCTTTTGTACCATCATAAATTTTTCCATCTACTTTCACATTTTTTCCAATAATTTCTACAAATTTAAGTGTGGTCCCCAAATAGAATTTATCAGTATCTATGTCATGTACTATTCCATAATGATGATCAAAATTATGTTCAGTATCCTTCACACTAGCATCAATATAATCTCTTGGTAGTGGATCAAAACTTTTTAACCATATTTCATATGGTTGCGTGTCGATTAAATTTTGAACCGATTGCCTTGACTGTTCCAATATATCTGAAAGATTTTGATTTTCCGAGCTTTCGAAGGGGTTGGTTTGAGCTATAACACTAGTTTCTAGTATAGTTGGTAACTGACTACGTTCTTGTATAGTATTAGGTAACTGACTAGGTTCTTGTATAGATGGTAACTGGCTAACAGATGCAAGGCTTGTATCAAAAAATGATGGTATTTCCATCGGTAGAATAGGAATTCTACCAGTTCTTGTAGGTCTTGTAGGTGTTGATGTCTCATAAAATAATCTTGAAAAACTTGGTTTAGGTTTTAATGGTGTTGTGTGAAACAAAGAAGTTTCAGGTTCTTCTTCTTCTTCTTTGAATTCTTCCTTTATGTTGAAAGGTTCATTTATTTTGGAAATGAGTTGTTGTAGCGGTTGAGTTATTGGTTTGTAAGCTTGCTCTAGTTGTGATTGTGTAGTGGTCATAGCTAATTTTAGACTATTATATTTATCCTTGACAGCTTTTCTTGACTTCATCAATTCCTCAGCCAACCGCTTATCCATTTTATAGATATATGAATGAATCAAAATTTTTCCTATATCTTCCGCAATTCAGTTCACAATCTTTATCAATAACCAGAAAATTATAAGGTTCTTTCCAACAGTGTGCGCAGAGTTGCTTCAATTGCTCAAATGACATATCCAGCATACAATGATCATTATATATATATGATTCAAATTCATAGAATCCTGCTTGAATAAAATTAGCAAATTAGCGTTCTCACGTATAAGTCTTTTCTGAATTGATGAATAACCTTGAAAAATAAAAAAGCAGTCTGTATTTTTATGTCTCGAATGTGTGAAATAGTCCCTTATTATAGTTTGTGTTCCACATGGTATATCATCAAATATGATGACCGATTCTGGTGCTATTTCATGAGGAGGAATGATATTTTCATCGCTCTCATACTCGAAATATCCAATCTCTTCCATGGGTGCCAATAGTTGTCTTAAATATTCATACTTTGGCTGTTGTAATGATTTGGAATAAAGGTACACGTTTGCAAATCTGATTCCATTTGGATGCTCAAGTAAAGCCAACATCACGTTGGTTTTACCTGAACCAGATGGTCCAACAATGAGACATCTTTTCGATTCCCCACCAAATAAATCGCCATGTTTTTGAATTGGTTTCGTAAAATCCTTCACATCATGGTTTGTGATGGGTAAGGAAAACGATTGTTTTTCTATCCGCATTCTAGATATCAATAAACAGAATTGTTTTTTGCAAAAGTATTTATACATTAATCAGATGGACATATTGATCAGATAGCATGGAATCGATAGACAATCGTGTTGTAAATTTTTAAACTGAAAATAGTATTTAAATGATACACACAAACCTCTATAGGTATAAAATGATTGTACACGCTTCACGAAAGTACACTTCCTCCAAACACTCCAAGAGGGAGGGTCGAGGTTTAATAAACACTCTGATTAATAGACTACCTGTTGAGCTTCATATTCCTGGCTATCAATTTTGTGGTCCTGGTACAAATTTAGAAGAAAGATTGAATAGGGGAGAGTCTGGTATCAATCCATTGGATGCTGCGTGTCGAGAACACGATATCGCATACTCACAAACAACTGATTTACCTCAACGACATCGAGCGGATAAAGCTCTAGCAGATAAAGCTTGGCAGAGAGTTGAAGCAAAAGATTCCTCGGTAGGAGAAAGAATTGCTGCTCTAACAGTAAGTGGAATTATGAAAGGTAAACGGAAACTTGGAATGGGGATCAAGAGAACCGAAAGAAAAAAGAAAACACGAGTTATCAAACCCCCCAAAAAAATTGGTGGATTTCTTCCATTATTACTTCCAATTTTGGGTGCACTAGGAGCTTTAGGCGGTGGTGCAGCTGGAATAGCTAAGGCCGTTAATGATATTAAAGTATCAAAGGAGCAACTCGAAGAATTACATCGACACAATAAAGAAATGGAAAAACTTTCCAAGCAGGGTGGTGGATTATACATTAAACCCTACAAAGGAGGCACTATCAAGAAAAAAACCATAAAAAAAATAAAATATTTTCGCAGAGATCCCTTTCAAATAACGATATACTAAAATATGTGAAAATATTGAATATCTCACATTAAAGAGGTGTATTTATGTGTGACAACCTCCCCCAAAAAAAAATTAAAGTGAAGGAATGTGGTATTTTGAATCTAGAAAGTTAACAAAATCATGGAACTCATTGTACTGCATACATAATAAATGAAAATTAAGCGTTTTATTTTGATGGTTATGGAAACTTGAGACCACCTATCAAACTCGTTAATTATTTGAGAACTCATTACAAAGTCCATGAATCCTGGTATTCGTATGAAACAATCATTGCAATAGACATGCAGGGCTTCAATTTGGCACAAGATTTCAAAATCAAGGAGCTGTCAATCACAAATAGCCTTCAATCTAGTCATTTTCTTTTCTGAGAACATGTGTATTACAACTGCTTGACTATTTTTGTCAAAGGATTATAGCTTAATAATTTATCATGTAAAAATCAGACAATATAATATACTGATGAATCCTTCTTGTATTATTATTTTTTTCGAATTCAACTCTCAAAACAAAGCAGTATATCCTGCTTGAAGTGTTTCTTTTTGATGAGAACAATCACTGTGTGTGTGATTGGACACAACAAGAAAACAAGAAAACAAGAAAACAAGAAAACAAGAACACAAGAAAACATGAAAACAAGAAAACAAGAACACAAGAAAACAAGAACACAAGCACACAAGAAAACAAGAAAACAAGAAAACAAGAAAACAAGAACACTAGAACACAAGAAAACAAGAAAACAAGAAAACAAGAAAACAAGACAACAAGAAAACAAGAAAACAAGAACACAAGAACACAAGAACACAAGAAAACAAGAAAACAAGACAACAAGAAAACAAGAAAACAAGAAAACAAGAACACAAGAACACAAGAAAACAAGAAAACATGAAAACATGAAAACAAGAACACAAGAACACAAGAAAACAAGAAAACAAGAACACAAGAAAACATGAAAACAAGAACACTAGAACACAAGAAAACAAGAAAACAAGAACACTAGAACACAAGAAAACAAGAAAACAAGAAAACAAGAAAACAAGAACACAAGAAAACATGAAAACAAGAAAACAAGAACACAAGAAAACAAGAAAACAAGAACACAAGAAAACATGAAAACAAGAACACTAGAACACAAGAAAACAAGAAAACAAGAACACAAGAAAACATGAAAACAAGAAAACAAGAACACAAGAAAACATGAAAACAAGAAAACAAGAACACAAGAAAACAAGAACACAAGAACACAAGAACACAAGGAAACAAGAACACAAGAAAACATGAAAACAAGAACACTAGAACACAAGAAAACAAGAAAACAAGAACACTAGAACACAAGAAAACAAGAAAACAAGAAAACAAGAACACAAGAAAACATGAAAACAAGAAAACAAGACAACAAGAAAACAAGAAAACAAGAACACTAGAACACAAGAAAACAAGACAACAAGAAAACAAGAACACTAGAACACATAAATATTGCCACGATATATCCCTTAGTATAAAAATTAGCAATGACAACAGGACTTCCAGCAAAAGTATTGTTTCTGAGCGCCTTTTTAACAATACCTTGTATATACAAGTGGATTCAAATATACAAGAAACGTTTATTTGCATATCAACCAATCATAATGACTCTTGACCATCAAACTGAGAAAAATTAATTGTTAATAATGGATTGATTGGCTAAAAATTGATGAGTCAATTAAAAATTTGTCATATTTAGCTTTTAAGTTAAGACTTTATTTTGTAGATGAAAATTTTAAACCAACAAACTGGAATGTACTTATTGATTCGTTTGAATGTAAAAATCAAATAGAATTCGCTATTATATCAATCTTTGCATTCATTTTTTGTATCATGCTACCCATTCTAGGAGTATATTTGTATAGAAATAAAAGAATTATCTACTAGCAAGTGTTTTTTATTGAATTACAAGATATTACAATACATTATTTTTCATAACCCATGAATTATGTGAATTATTCATGCCCAACCATTCAACATAAACTTTATTTCCCTTCCGTCTTAGAATCTTTTCTACCAAATACACGTCAGGATGTTTAACTTTTTGCAACTCCTCCTTATAAAATGCACCCTGTATCTCTTCACCTCTATGATCCTCCAATATGTAGGTTGTTGGATTTGTGATTTTTATTTTTTTAATCACAAAGATTTCATTTGACCAGTTAGGTGTATACCCTTTTGAAAACATCTCACGAAACTTACTTATTCGCACATAGTCTCCCTTTTCATATTTGGAAGGATTCACTGTTTTTATGCGACCATAAACTTTTGATAGTAGGTGCTTCTCATGTTCCTTAGATACTTGTATAGGTTTCATTCCAATAACAGAATGTTTGGTATTATTGTATTCTGATACTATCTCAGGTAATATTTTTAACCATTTATAGTTTCCCTGCAAACTGAATTTTTTCCACATTCTGTTTTTCAATGTTCTGTTCACCCTCTCTACGATGCTAGCTTTCATATTGGAAAATGTTGAGTAGTGATTGATGTTGAATTTTTTCATCAAATCTTGGAACTCTGTATTATAGAATTCCTTTCCCTGATCAGTCTGCAGATTTTTAGGGGGTGTTTTTACACTGTTTAAAATTAATTTCATGGCTGTGGTTACATCTTTAGCAGTCTTTGTTTTGACAGGAATTGCCCAAACAAATTTTGAAAACACATTAATTATAACCAGAATATATCTATATCCTTTGTTTATTTTTGAATATGGTTGCATTTCAACTAAATCTGCTTGAAAAAGATCATTGATCCCCTTTACAATTACTGCTCTTCTTTTAAAAAATTTTCTGGCTGGTTTGTGTAGCTCACTCACCACATCTTCTTTGATAGTATTCATTATTGAACTGTTTTATTTTCAATCAATACAGAACCTTTTATTTGTAAGTCACCATAAAATTCTCATACTAAATGGTTAGATAAGCGAAGCTTCAATTCTGGAGACATACTGAACATCATTTAGAGAAATAGATGGTTTATATAATTATTTGAGAACATGCGAATTACAACTGCTTGACTATTTTTGTCAAAGGATTATAGCTTAATAATTTATCATGTAAAAATCAGACAATATACTGATGAATCCTTCTTGTATTATTATTTGTTTCAAATTCAACTCTCAAAACAAAACAGTATATCCTGCTTGAAGTGTTTTTTTGTGATGAGAACAATCACTGTGTGTGATTCGACACTTATTTTTGAGGGTTGAAAATTTGTGAATACCTACCTGTAAATATTTATAAAAAGGTGTTTGAAATAAAATAAAAAATGTAATCAAAAATGTGATTTATTCAATCATTAAACATGTTTTATACAAATTAAAAACATTAGTAAGTGCACACATTGCGGGTGATGATAAATGGTATAGACAATGTGGTTTTTCCAACGATAAAGGTGGTTTGTCATCAAGTTCGATAACGGGCTTCGATGAATATTTCCCAATGTATTGCGCCTTTTCTTTTCCTTTCACGTACACATGATCCACGTTTCTTGTTATGTTTTTCACAATGTCGGAAAACTTATGTGATTGCGTAAATCCTTCATTCCATGAAATACAATGATGATTTTTCATCAACCAGTTTGCTTGTTTACGCAGTTCTGGAGGCAAGTGTTCCATAGAAAAGGGACATCTAAATATATAATGACATATTTTTTCTCCATCATAGGCAGCCAGTTCTTTAGGAATAAATTTTTTGTTTTCAATTATAAATCCTTGTACATCCAAAACGAGTAGTTTCATATTTTCAATTGTGAGAATTTCACCATCATCTGCTATTCACCACTATAATCTTGAATTTGTTTTTCAATTCTTTCGATCTCTTTAAATGGTAAGATAAGCAGAGCTTCAATTCTCGAGACATACTGAACATCATTTAGAGAAATAAAATGGTTTATATAATTATTTGAGAACATGCGTATTACAATTGCTTGACTATTTTTGTTAAAGGATTGTAGCTAAATAATTTATCATGTAAAATCAGACAATATACTGATGTATCCTTTTTTGTATTATTATTTGTCTCGAATTCAACTCTCAAAACAACAGTACCTGTTTGAAGTGTTTCTTTCTGGTGGGAACAATCAATATGTGCGATTGGACACTTATTTTTAAAGTTTTGAGGGTTGAAAATTGGTTCGTTTGGTATATCATAGTAGGAATTTTTAAAGTTTGCAAACATTTCATAGAGAGCTGAAAATTTGTTATCATTGAAATTCAAATACAAATCATGATATGGATATCTTTCAGAATTCAAAAATACTCTAATATTTGAGAGATTTATATTATCGAATTGGCTAGCATCTTTCATGATGTGTCCTTTTCTATTTTCTTGAAAACCAATTATTATATGACGAGGTGCTTCAAGTTTACTACTTGTTTTAACAGGCCAAGTATGACGGGTCGCTTCAGGTAGCGAGGAATATTCAACAATTTCCCAACTACGAAATCCAAGTAACAGATCTTTATTTGTTTCAAGAATTTGTGTTAAAGCTAGTTGTTGTGGTATATCAACTTGAATATGAGGTACTTTCCAATAGATCTTGTCAAATGTAACTTTTGGATTTTCCGCTTCGGGTGACGGATTTTGCATATCTTCAACATATAAAACTGCATCAACATCATCGCTGGCTCGGATCAAAACCAGTTCTTGTTTCATATTCAAAATTATTTTTTTATAGTCTTCAAAAAATCCCATCAACATTTTCAAAGGTATAGATACATTAAGTTTCCCTTTATCATCAACTAAAATGTTTTCCTTTTCATCTCTATTTGGAAACCATCCAGCATTTTGCAGCTTTAGACTTTCATTTGTATTATATGAAAGATAACCCTTCAAGGTTGAAGCTAAACCAACATTTCTTACGGAATCTATAGTAACTCCATTAAGTTCATAGCGAATTTCTCGAAACAAATAAGCTATACCATTGTTGACAAATTGTAATTTTTTAGAATAGGCACCCTTATTGTTGGTCAAGGTACCTTCAATGTAAAGATGACTCCCTGAAGGTAGTGTGTATATATCAAGTTCTTGAACAGGTATGCGAATTTCATCATTGTATTCAAATTTTGAAGAGACAAACGGTTGATATGAATGAAGCTCAGAGCTTATTATTGAATTATCTACATATAATTTTTCATCAACGTTTAATATATCCATTATTTCAATACTTTTAACCCCAGAGATATAAGAAATTGGTGATTTTGTGATGTTAATTTGTTGGAGTCTCGTCTTGGGCTGGTTTCTTGTGATGTTAACTGGTTGGAGTTTCGTCTTGGACTGGTTTCTATAGACAGCTTCTTCCTTTTATATGGCGATTGTTTGAAATAGCGATAGTTGTATTTAATAACCATAATATTTTCTAATGTTTAAGATGTAATCGAACTGTTATGGTCTCGTTTCGGAAATTAATCAAATCACCGTCTTGATCTACTATTTTAACAGTGATGTTGTTGATTGTCTTGACGCTGATGGGAAAATAAAGTATTGGTAATGGTGATTCCACTATTTTATACCCTGGAGGAACAGAAGGAAAAAACTGATGAATTATATGAACGGGTAGACCATTACTATATGATCCAATGCAAATGTCGCAATCAACACAAATTGCATTAACTTTAAATATATTAAAACTTCATCCGATTCAGAAAATTCATTTGATGCAATTTTTTGTTTCTTAAAACCCAATATTTTCGCTATGGAGTCACTTGGTGTGAAATCTATTTCCTTTGTGCAATAAAGCTGACATTTTAATGTATTGGGGTTTGCTTTCATCTTAAACCCAACTTTTTCTCCAAAAATGTCATCAATTACAGAATTAATATATGTTTCAATATCTTTTAAATCGTAAGTTCCTTCTGGAATTGTGATAACTTTATCCGCTACATATATTTTATTGCTACCCGGTTGTATGTTAGGTATACTCATAAACGATTCAAAATCAGCCAACCCCAAAAAATATTCTTTATTTTCATCCAAAAATATAGGTGGATTGAATTCTGCTTTCAACACAGAAGTATTTCCCGTTATTGTTATAGTTCTAGTCATGATGACACTCTCAACGTTACTGATGGTTCTCGATCATGTCATATTATTATATAGAAATTCGATTGACAATTGTCCACAATTATTTGCATTGAATTTTCGTACTGATGGATTGGTTCTGAAAAAATGAATAAAATTGAAATGAGATAATTTTACATGGATAAATATCAAACTATAGTTTCTGAGACTTGCTATTTATAAGAGTGTGTGACGTGAAAACCACATCCTGTCTATTGGTGATAAGAAAACCACAGGCTGAGACTTGTTATTGATAAGAAAACCACATTCGAGCTAAATTTAGAACTGCTGATAAGAGTGTGACGTGAAAACCACATCCTGTTTACTGTTGATAAGAAAACCGCAGGCTGGGACTCGTTACTGATAAGAAAACCGCATTCGAGCTAAATTTAGAACTGTTGTGTTTGGTTGGAAAACCACATCCTGTCTAATGGTGATAAGAAAACCGCGGGCTGAGACTCGTTGTTACTGATAAGAAAACCGCGCATTCGAGCTAAATTTAGAACTGAACGATGATAACACTCACCCGCAATATTCAATTTCTTCAATGCTTGAATCATGAACTTGTTTTGTTCATAGAATGTAATGTCATTCCTTAGCTGTTCCAATCGTCTACAGAATTCTGCAATTTTTTCTGCATCTGTTTTGTCCATCGTCTCGAACACAACTGATCCGCCTGCCCCCCACCACCGCAACCTACTGAGGACCCCCACTCCCCACCGAAGACCCCCACTCAAGACCCCCACCCCCACTAAAGACCCCCACTCAAGACATAAACCGAAGACCCCCACTCAAGACACAAACCGAAGACCCCCACCCCAACCCCCAC
This sequence comes from Orchestes rusci, assembly GCA_958502075.1. Classification (NCBI taxonomy): domain Eukaryota; kingdom Metazoa; phylum Arthropoda; class Insecta; order Coleoptera; family Curculionidae; genus Orchestes; species Orchestes rusci. The sequence continues at coordinate 12,829,771 of OY293312.1, read as the reverse complement.
TCAACCCACAGCCGAAGGATGACGTCACCACATCTCGTGGCACCACCTAGCGGCCCCCCACTCAAGACCCCCACCCCCACTAAAGACCCACATTCAAGACCCCCACCCCCCACCCCCCACCAACGGATGACGTCACACCGCCCCACCCCAACCCCCACCCCCCACCAACGGTCACACCCCCCACCGACGGATGACGTCACGCGCACGTGGTGACGGTCGCAAAGACCCCCACCCCCACACCCCACCCCAACCCCCACACAACCCGCCGACGACGGATGACGTCACATCTCGCGCATTCACCATTTCATAGCAAATTTGGTCTAGAAGTGGGTTAGCCCTAACTACTAATGTTGCGTGTGAAAAAGTTACAAGAAAACATTTTTATAGTATGATGAGAATATCTGACGATATATCTCTCACTTCTACTTCAATCATTACGATATAATTATTACTTTGGTGTTATCATTTTATAAGTCTTATTATAAGATGGTGTTATTCACAAATTTTGGGAAAAATCATGTGGGGTACTAATTTCATGGGGACCAGAAGGCTTTGATTTAAATTCAATTTAGGAAAAAGCAATAATATGTATTGTGATTGTGAAAAAATCACTGCACAAATATTTATTACATACAGGGTGCGTGTGGGGGTTTTTCTTTTAACATGAAACAGGACTTGATAAAAGAAGCAAATTTCTCAAATAACATTTTCTCGCAAACTCAAAAATAAAACAAAATTATATCAGATATTTTGTAATGCATCAAAATGGCTTTTATTTCTTTAAACGAAAAACACCCGCCTGTTCACCTACAAAATTGATGAGCAAACATTTTTTTACAGAAAAAGATATAGGTTGGTAAGTATATCACTATCATATCATCATAGTATATGTATGATTGGGTACGGAGAAGATGGTGTGAAGATCCTATATATTTTCATGAAATATTTTTGGTTGATTAAAAAAAATTCCTAATACAAATCAGAGGGAAGTTGAAGCTCTCAAGAAATCAGTTTCTGGAAAAAAAAGTACTCAGGTTTTTTGATGGCATTGAGAATATTATTATGAAATATTAGAAATCTATAAGGTAGGGTAAGTTCCTATTTATTTAATGATAAATATTATGGTATCATTTTTTATGTTAAATCAGCCTTTCAGTTCTAGATTCTAGCAATTACTTATTTCAATATTTTAACGATTGATTAAGATTAATAAAACACAGCAATCTATTTATTAGGTTTATAATCATTCCTTAATTTATTCGTCCTTTTCTTCCGTCTTCCTAAAGATGTCGATTGGAGAGGAATTTTCGCTTTCCTCATCTGACTTGTACCTATAAATTATGAGTAGTGAAGTAATTGAATGAGTAGGTATACCTACGTGAACTTTGCATCCATCAATGGTTGTTTCCTATGCGCAATACATTTTGGATGACTTCGACTAGAAAATAAATAAATTAATCGAATAAATCGTCCATGATTAAAGTAGGACCTCCATACTTTTTTTTCATTTAACTACGAATGCAATTATAATAGAGGTAGAGGTACCTCTAGGTAGGTATACAGGGTGCGCCAAGGTAAGTGGCCTATTGGAATATGTCGGGAAATGAAGCGATTGGGATTCTAAAAATTTGTAGGGGGAGATTGTCGGAGATGCTCTTTTCAAATGGAATAATAGTAACGTTGCGCGACTTCCGGATATACCGGAAGTAGGTGTCAACTTGCTTGTTTCCAATGGAAAACCCTATATATTGAAACATTTTTGGATTTTAAATAAAACTCTAGGCAGATCTTATGTATGATGTTCTATACCTAAGTATAAGCGTTTTTGAAAAATTTGAGTCTTTATGTCAAAAATGACGTTTGTAGGTTCCTATTTAAATGTAAATTTTTCGTAGAAGAAAGCCTTCATTGTTCAATTTGCATTGGATTTCTTGTTGAAAGGGACCTACTTGGGAAGATTTTCCACAATATTTTGATAACAATCAATACGAGTTCAAATCCAAAATAAAATAAAGAAAATCGCCTAAAATCATTTTTCTCAAATGGAAACCCCCAATTTTTATAACTTTATCTTATCGAGCATTGACAATAAAAGTGAGTTAGATAATACTGCTCATTCAAAAAATTAAAAAAAAAATTATAAAGATATGTAATTAAAAAAAAATAATCAAAATAAGAATTTTTGGAATGGACAATCTTATACAAACTTACCTTTATTTTCAATGCTTTACAAGATAAAATGATAATAGGGTATGGCGGCACCTTGGACCAAGGTCAACCACACTTTTTCCCTAGATTTAAGGGAATTTTTGATGAATCTGGCAACGTCGCTCGAAGACTGGTCATCTGGCAACGTCGCTCGATTTTGATCTTGACAGATGTCATTTTGACATGACAGCTTTGACAGGTTGACAGGTTGTGATTTTGTTTGTAGCTTGATTCCCAGGAACGAGATGTGGGTGGGAGGTGATTTTGTTCTCACCGAAACCTGAAAATAGCGAGAGTTGAACCCACGTCCTTTGGATTTGTACGTGACTGTCTAAACCATTACGCTACCAAGGTTCCTTAGATAATTAGGTAGAATTGTGGTACAAATGGCACCTTTTTTGGTCTTGTGAGGCAAGAGACAGTTTCGGTGGAGGACGGGGGAATTCGGGCCCCCTGGATTTAGGGTACAATTGTTACCTTGTTGTCTTAAATTTGTGGGGTTTCGCAGTGGCCCCCCCCCCTGCGCACAGTTTTTTTTCCGTGGAGCAACACAGTTTCGGTGTTTTGTGGGGGGACGGGGGCCCCTTGGATGTAGATTTGGTTGCTATCAGAATCAGATGGCGCTGTTTAATTGTTACGTCATAGGGTTGCCTGTTGTGGAAGTTGATTTCTAATCAAAGTATTGGGGTACAGTTGTCTTAAATTGTGAGGTTTCGCGGCGGGGGATGGGGGCCCCTTGGATGTAGATTTGGTTGCTATTAGAATTAGATGGCGCTGTTTCATTGTGACGTCATAGGGTTGCCTGTTGTGGAAGATGATTTCCAATCAAAGTATTGGGGTACAGTTGTCTTAAATTGTGAGGTTTCGGTGGGGGAATTCGCCCCTCCTGCGCTCAGATTTTTTCTCGTGGTGCAAGACAGTTTCGGTGTTTTGTGGGGGGACGTGGGGCCCCCTGAGGGGTACAGGTTTCAGTTGTTGAGTTGCGTACGCTTTGATTCTTGTTTTTGCTATTAGAATGATTGGATGACTTAGTAGGTGAGCTGCGATGCAGATTTCTTCATAGTTTGTTGAGTTTGGCGCCTTCGATTCTTTGATCATTTGCTATTAGAATGATTAGATGACGTAGTAGGCACATATCACTCAAAATATATAGGAAACTCCAATACTATAGTTTGAAATGAAATTCGCCAGTGCCCTACAACGGGTAGTCCTCGTACTTTTGACTTTTTCTCTCGGAAACGAAAAGAAATCTGTTTTTATTGCATACGGTGGAGCCATCCATTGGATAAAATAGGATTTATATCACGTTCGAAATTATAATTCAAATATTTATCACATGGTGTATCAAAAGTTATCCTGAAAAAATGCATAACTATTTTGCAAAAACGTTTATTTTATAATGTCTAAAAACTATGTCCTGGACAAATACAACCTATGCATATTTTTCAGTTTATAACTTTTGATAAGTCATGTGAATCAATATTTGAATTAAATTTCGAATGTTGAGTCTATAAAATGCAAACTACAAAATTTATAGGACTTGTATACCCAGTTGTGTTGCAGTTTTGTTGTTCAAAATCGAATTTTTAACATACTGAACCAATTTTTCTAAAACAGTGGAAGAACTTTTATTGGAAAGGAAGGTTTTGTTAAAAATATCCACACATCCAGGGGACGATACATTTCTCAAAGAACTCACGATAAGCTTACATTATAGTCCAATCCAAGGTTCAAACACAAATTTCAAGATAATCTAGGTACTGAAAATATCTCTCGGCACAAAATTCAAATTACACGTGAAATGACAATGACGTCCAGGGTTAGGGATTGGTTATTTATGGCAACCGTTGTTAAGGAAAACCTCCGTCTCTAGCGCTATCCAACGGGTAGTCCTCTAAACAAATCCGACTGGATTAACTGGTTGCCTAAAACTTCATTTACATTGGCTCCCATTCAAGTTTCCTATATATTTTAAGTGATATAGTAGTAGGTGAGCTGCGATGCAGATTTCTTCATAGTTTGTTGAGTTTGGCGCCTTTCGTTTCTCTGATCGTTTGCTATTAGAATGATTAGATGGCGTTGAAAAAAGCAAAATTGATTAGATGACGTAGTAGGTGAGCTGCGATGCAGATTTCTTCATAGTTTGTTGAGTTTGGCGCCTACGATTCTTTTATCGTTTGTTATTAGAATAAGATGTCGTTCGAAGCAGGAATTGCCAATCGATGACGCTGTTTCCAATTTTATTGTTACCATTTGGAAAAATCGATGTTTAATAGTTTTCCCAATTTATTTTTTGTTCATATTTTTGGGCCACCCTGTAATAATAGTTATCAACATATTGTGAAAAATCTTTCAAAGTAGGTCCCTTTTAACAAGAAATCCAATACAAGTTAAAGAATAAAGGCTTTCTTATACGAAAAATTTTCATTTAAAAAGAAACCTACAAACGTCATTTTTGACATAAAGACTCAAATATTGCAAAAACGCTTATACTTAGGTAAAGGACATCATCCATCAGATCTTTCTAGAATTTCACGTGGAATGCAATATTGTAATAATATATAGGGTGTTCCATTTAAAACAAGCGAGTTGACACCAACTTCCGGTATAACCGGGAGTCACGCAACGTCACTATTATTTCATTTGAAAAGAGCATCTCCAAGAATCTCTCCCTATAAATTTTCAGAATCCCAGTCGCTTCATTTCCCGAGAGACTGGCGATCCCTGTATACCATTTACAAAAAGTGGACAGTGAGTTAAATATTTTTTTGGAAAATAGTAAGTAGCTGAATACCTACTTATATCTCAAACCAACAAAATAAGTCACATTAAGTAAGTGTAGGTACTTCAAAGTTGTAATAAAACAAAAGTTTTGGTGACGTTTAACAATAACGCAATCGAAAATCACAATATTTCTATAAAAATAAGTATAATACTGCCCATTCCAAACATTCAAAAAAAATAAATAAAATATGTAATTGAAAAAAAAAATAATCAAAATAAGAATTTTTGGAATGGAGAATCTTCTACAAACTCACCTTTATTTTCGATGCTCAATAAGATAAAATGATAAAAATTGGGGTTTCCATTCGGAAAAATTGATGTTTGGTAGTTTTCTCAATTTGTTTTTTGTTTGTTTGTTTTTGGCTTAGTTTGGGTTGGTTTGGGTTAGCATAATGATTTGTAGAGACATTTGTGAAAGGAAAAAGTGCGGAAAACAGCTTTTATACGTTTTTGTTATTTTTTTCTATTTAGAAGCTTACGGGATTCGGAGCGAATAAGGGTGCCGGATAAAACAACTGTATGGATAAAAAATTTGACTGAATAATATAATAAGAGTAGCTTATTTCAGGTTAAATAATTAAAAAAAAACTGCCCAAAAACCTTTTTTTCTCATAAATTTCTCATTTCTTGATTATATGGAGAATTCAAGTCTAAGTCAGTATGGTTTTGTTTAGGTTAGATTGGGTTAGTTTAGGTTAGTTTGAGTAAGTTTTTGCTGGTTTGAGTTAGTTTTTTTTAAGCATAAAGGGATGATAATAAAATATAATTTTTTTTCTTCGCCAGTGAATTTGCAATACTTGAAGACACTAGAATTGACTCTGACTATATAAAAAAAATTGGAAATCTTGGGAAAATAGCAGAAAACCGGTCAAGCAACACAGCACCTATATTCGCTCCAAGTCCCGCGAAAGCTTAAATAACAGAAACTTTATGAAAAACATTGGTTTTCCGCACTTTTTCCTATCACAAATGCCTCTTTAAATCATTATACATGCTTATTATAGAAAAATTGTTATTTTCAACTGCGTTATTGTTAAATGGACCCAAACGATTTGATGTCAGCCGGCATTCGACATTATATTCGGTCCGTGAACTCAATTTGATCAAAAGTTATGTTTAGATTTTGTCCAAAAAATAAAAGATATAATTACGCCCATCGTTTTTGCTGTAACGATTTAGATCAGGAAGTTTAAACAGGATGATGTCCTTCGACAATACCTCAACGCGTCAACTTCATTTTTATGCTAAAAAACTGGCGCTTTACTTTTAAATTTTCAATTGTTAACTTGAGATTTTAAATAAAATAATAAAACATAATGAAACTCAAGTGTATCCACATGCATCCTTTGATCTTTATTTCTTTTGATATATCTTTGGCAATCGCAGCGATATTTGTGCCCACTACCCCTTTTCGTGAATATCAGAATTGGAAGGAATGCAATCAACATCAACTGAGACCCATCCCATTATAATTTTTGACCATTATCATTCACCTACCTTATTCGTTATACAAACTGAAAATCCAACAATAAGCATAGTAGTCATTGGTAGTAAACAAGCAACAGCTGATTTCTTCTCTGTCAAATTTTCCCTTGGCCAGCGGGAATCGCTACCATCTACATTGAATTAGTTTTCAAAGTCACTCTCACGAGTGATGGAATTATTATTGAACACTTACTCAAAAATTAAAGTATTCAAATAATAATTACAATATTGACTATCAATTGACTGCGATCTTAAATTGTCGAAAATCAAATGATAAGTGGATAATTAGAATTACATTTTGGTCGTCATGACATAAAAATGCTTACTAAGCTAACTAGAAATATTTATACAATGATAATCAATATAGTACTAATAATAAGTATATTGCGAGCGTCGTGGCCATGGCCTGGTTGCATCACATAACTCCTCCCTCCGTAAGTTCGGAAAATAAGGGCTGCAGTGGCTGCTCGTTTTTCCGACTCTCTTCTGAGGGTTCGTTGGAAGAGGCGCTTCCATAGTGGGATGAAGCAGGCTTGGTACATTTCTTCCATCCAATGTACAGCAGGATGCCGCATAAAAGGGCTGCAATGGATGAAAGCGGAGCGATAGAAAGGTTTGTCGAATTTTCGGAATTCTCCAACGGGTTTAGATGGACCCAGGACAGTATTTTCTGGGCAGCTTTTAATTTCTCCAAGCTTATTTGTTCGAGGGAAAGCGTAGAATTGTCGCTTCTTGGAAGTCCTGGGATGTTCGAAAACTGTGGCAGTTCTAACGCATATTGGAACTGCGTTTTGGTTTCACCTTCGTATGTTTTGTAACCTATCTCAACAGGGCACATAGACAGGGTAACAATACTAGGTCCAGTGATTTTGTAGAGTCCTTGTCGACATTGGTCTCGGGCGACTGTCTCGTTCAAAGGAATGACCAGAATTTCGTTACCATTTAGGCGTTGGATGGTATTTTTTTTGTAGTTTACATTAGTAACCGGACACCTGTTGGATGACGTTGTTAGCAGCTCGAAGAGGCAATGTTCGTCTTTTGATAGGGTGGTTTGTTTACAGATGAACAGGTCTTCCAGTTGCGGACATTCTTCCTCATCATCTTTTGTTTGTAGGATATAGGAATTGCATAGGAGAATAGTTTTGTTTGTGATAGGTATTGGGTAGAGTTTATAAAGGACATAGTGGTTGGAAAAAACAATCGGTGTGTGTATTGAGAATAAAATTGAGCTGTTTTTCATAATAACTTGGACCGTATATTCTTTTTATATTCTCTATTAAAGCTAAAAGTTGGTTAGGATTGAGTATGGAATTGTGCATTTTGTTTACATGAGCAAATGAGATTGCGTTTTCGATGTTAGTTACTACAGAATTCAGAGTATTTAATTGCAACATTATATTGTCCAAAATTAAAGACATGTATAAAGCGTTCGATAGATCTAGCTGTTTCTGTTTTATTAAATCAATTTTTCCTAATATAAGTACTTGGTTAGCATTTATTTTTTCTAGATTTTTACTGTATTCCTGGGTGACGGTGGATAGAATTGATTGTTCCTGATAAAAATTTTGATTGAAAGTTTCCTGATTTTTTGTTAGTTTATCGAAGTAATTATTAAAGCGAATTTCATCGTCTGAATCTAGAGTGCCAAAGAGCCATTTGTCGACTTTGCCTACTGCGTTAAGTAGTCCTCTTTTTGATCGATTAGGTTTGTGAAAAATTTTAGTATTTCTTGAAATTGTCTGCAAGTATTCGTATGTTTGATTGAATTTATAAGAAGTGAGAATTGAAAATCTTTCATTTTGTTTAGTACTGAAAATTGTTTTGTTCACGTGAATTAAAATACCTCTTATGTTGAATAACGGAGTTTCTATTTCTGTAAGATTTATATGAGAATTTGATGTGTGTTGAGTCGTAGAAATATAGGTTTTTCCTATAGCCGTTGGCAATATAGGATTTTTATTGCTTTTTACGTCTAAGCTCGTAGCGATGGGTAGAAGGAGCAGGAGCGGGATGATTTTCCTCATCTGAAACAAGGGTACGTTGTGGTTTTAATAGTTTTTTGTGAGTTTGTCTATTTTTGGGTAACTATACCATTAGTTTTTTCTACTATGGGTTTGTTTACTTTTTTATATTTATCTGATTCTTTAACCTTTAATTTTTGTGGGAAGGTTTTTGCATAGAGTGGCTTGTTAGAATCGATATTTACTACATTTCGGTCTTTGTTTATTTTATCTAAAGCAGATTGTCGTTGTGAAGTTAGTTTTTTGTAAAGTTCTTGACTGATTATTTTTATATTTTCTGCATGTTCTTGCATATATTGAGCGAGGTTCTGATCGTTCGAAAGCTCCAGGGGATCTTGTAGTCTAATTTTCCTCTGACAATTTGAAATGGGGTATATTTGGATGCACTGTATGTAGAGTTATTATATGAAAGAATAGCATAGTTCATTAGGGTCGATGTTTTCTTTTGGCTTGTGGTGCTCAAGAGTGAGAATAATTTCATGCAAGGTGGAATAAAGGCGTTCGATAGGGCTATTCGAGTTGGGGTTATAGGGAATGCAATAATGAATTTCGATTTTATGCAAGGAACAAAGGTTTTGAATAATTTCGTTTTTAAACGATGTGCCATCATCTGTGGTAATTTTTCGTGGGAGTCCATAATGGTTAAAATAAGTGATCAGTTTGTTCGCTACTTCGATGCCTGTGGGTGTTAAAAGTGGATATGCTTGTCCTAATTTAGAAAATCTATCGATCACAGTTAGAAAAGAATTATTATGGGTTTTATATATATCTGTATAGATGTGGTCAAAAGGTTCGTGACCAATAGGGGTGGGTTTAAAGATAATTTTATTGGGGTGTCTTTCATATTTTGTTTTTTGGCAAATGTCGCATAGATTTACATATGTTTTAACATCATTTTCTTAATTTGGCCAGTAAAAGTTTTTTCTCAGAGATATGATATTTTCTTGAATGCCTCGGTGGGACGTTTTGGTTTCGTGATAGTATTTGATCTTTGACTGTTGTTCTTCTACATCAGTTATGTCTTCTAGAAAGGTGTTGGATATGTAAAGGTTAAATGAATTATTTTTGAAATATTTTTGGAAAATGCGGATTATGAGCGTTTCAAGAGATTTATTAAGAAAGTGTAAGCAGTACGTAGTTTTTGGTGTAAAATTCTCTCTAATGATTTCACACAAATCTTCTTCAGATGGATCATTTTTCAAAAATATAATAGATCTTTGCTTATCAAACTTGCTATCTGAACTTGAATTTTATTGTCATTGGAATATCTAAAATATTATTTGATTTTTATAAATATTTAGTGCCTTTTGAACGTGCGCCAATAATAGGATTTTCGGAACTTGAGTGTTAAGTTTCTAGGTCGGTAGAGGGTTGTGCTTGTAATCTTCTATCGGAAATTATGTTGATTTTTTCATTGTTTGGTTTTTCCGAAAGGGTTTCAAGTATCGTCAAGTTCGTCAGACTGTAGTTGGGGTATTTCTTCCGGGTCAAAATTATCAAAGATTGACATTAGATCATCTTCGATTGGATTGATCTGTATGCGGGACAAGCAATCGGCATTAGAATTTTGTTTCCCTTTTTTGTACACGATCTCATAGTCATATTCTTGAAGCTTCAATCGCCAACGGATAAGTTTGGAACTAGGGTCTTTAACATAAAATAGCCATTGTAAATGCTTATGATCGGTGACGATTTTAAATCGAGTTCCATAGAGATAAGGACGGAAATATTTCGTTGCCCAAACTATAGCTAGAAATTCTTTTTCGATGGTGCTATAATTTGTTTCGGCGGGATTTAATGTGCGTGACGCATATGCGATAGGCAAATCGTTGCCTATAGGGTTCGAAACATTGCAAAAATTGAGGAGTGTGTTCAACTTTTTTATTCTTCTCAAGGCAATTTGTTAATGGCTTTGTTAGATGTGCAAAATTTTTTATGAATTTTCGGTGGTAGCCAAGGCAATGGAAATTTTTGGATGGCCTGAATTTGTTTTGGATTGGGTTTTACGCCTTCGGGTGTAATAATGTGACCTAAAAATTCTACAGTTCTGCAAAGAAACTCACATTTATCGAGCTGGATTTTGAGATTGTGCTCTCCCAAGGCAATGGAAATTTTTGGATGGCCTGAATTTGTTTTGGATTGGGTTTTACGCCTTCGGGTGTAATAATGTGACCTAAAAATTCTACGGTTTTGCAAAGAAACTCACATTTATCGAGCTGGATTTTAAGATTGTGCTCTTTGAGCTTTTGAAAGATGGTTTTTCAATTTGAAATATGTTCTTGCAGGGAAGCAGAGAAAACGATTATATCGTCCATAAATACTAAACAAGTTTTACCAATAAGATCTTCAAGGACGTTGTCCATGAGCCTTTGAAAGGTTGCAGGGGCGTTTTTGAGAACAAAGGGCATCCTAAGGAACTCATAGTGCCCATTTTCGACACTGAAAGCCGTTTTTTCAATCGAAGTTTTATGCATGGCTATTTGATGAAAGTCAGAGGCCAAATCCAGTGTGGTAAAGTAATTGCTGCGGCCAAGTTTATCGAGAACATCGGCAATGTTAGGGATGACGTAACGATTTGTTACGGTTTTATCGTTGACCTCACGATAGTCAATAACGATCCTCCATTTTTGTTTCATGGAAGGACGAATAATGCCATTTTCCAACATTTCCTAGATTTGTTAAAAAACTGGTATTGCTCATGGAAATGTTCAAAAATTTGAGCAGTGTGATATTTGTTTTGACAAAACAAACAAGAATGACGTCATATTTTTACCAGGTTGATACTTTTGAATATTTTTTTTCAAATGACTCCTCAAATGAGTACAGGAACTAAAGCGAAAATATTGAATTCATCGATTGTGTGTATCAAAATTTGCAAATCTACCTGATCAAAATCAATTATTCACATACATACATCATAACATACCCAAACTTTTCATTGAATGACATGTCACTGTCGCATAGTTTTGTCAAAACAAATATTACACTGCTCAATTTTGTAAACATTTCTATGAGCAATACCAGTTTTTTTACGAACCAGCTGTACAAAGGGATATCTATAAGTTTTGGTATAGACTGGGACATCATCTGTAGTTTTAATCTCATGTTGAACAGCATTTGTACCAGACAGTTTTTTGTTTGACCTATGTAAAACTTCGGAAAATTGATGTATGCCTTTTTAGAGAGGATTTTTCTTCGCTATTCAAATGATTTGTACGGATGAGTGAAAAGTCGTCGTTAAAATCGGGGCTGTCATATTTGTGAAAGTTGGACGTTATTTGTTCGATATTGAATATTTCGAAATTTTGTGAATCAAAAACTTGTGCTACTTGTCTAAGTGAGTCGGGATAGAATTCTGAAACGATGCTTTCGTTGCCCAGATTTCGAAATTCCAAAGAGACAGTTCCGTTCCGAACTTTTAGAAGGGAACCGGGGATCTCGATATTTTGAGCAATGCATACATGAGGATGATATAATTCGGTTTCTTCGGGTATGTCAGTGTGAACGTTTTTTATTATTACAGATGAGGGTGGTATTTCTATCTTTTGTAAGTCGAAATCATCTCTGTAATAGATTGGAATGTCAATCAAGTCATTTTTTAAAAGTCTGTTTCTTATATCTATATTGAGACCCAGTTTACGTAAATCTCTAATACCTATTATTCCATCAAAATATTCATGGAAGCTATGCAAAATAAGCTCAAGTTCGTTATTTACATTAAATTCTTTTGACAAGGGAATGTTTGCCTTATTTTGGGTATTTGTGTTGCCGGTGCAAGTTACTATAGTATGCTTACAGGGAAAAAATAAGTGTGAAAAATGGTCCTCTGCTATAGATGTTCTGATTAGGGAGGTGTGGCTACCTGTATCGATAAGAAGTTTGGCTGGAGGATTTTGAAGTTGGATATAAGAAAGAGAATTTACTTGAAAACTATTAAAATTTAGGACGAATGTTAGTTTGGAGGGCTTTGAAAAAAATTACCTTTTACTGGGTTTTGGGGGTTTGGATATATTCTGTTTCGTCATAATATTCGGGAGATTCGAAACAGCATTGATATTCTTGTTCGTCAGGAGAATGGTCAAATTCTTGTTCAGATTGAATTGGATCGTCTTCCAGATAAGTTATGTCGGTGTGTGGAGTGCGGTTTTGGAAAAACAAGTTTTGGTTTTGGGGAAATTGTCTTCGCGTATTACGGCTTTGGATTGACCGCATGTGAACATCTGTATTTCTACTCAATAATGATGGAATTCTACTAATTTAGGAGAATTTCCTTTGGAAAATACATTTTTTGACTTCCCAAAAACTTGTTCGTTGGTGGGGAAATGTTGACGTATTAGTCGAGTTTGAATATCTACAGGTTGGCTTGGGAATTGCTGTTTAGGTATTGCGCCTAAATGATTTGAAAATTGGTTGAATATAGCTACGATTGATTGTATTATTATTTGGCACTGGAAGGGGGTTAACAAAAGATTGTTGGATTGGTGGATGCATATAATTGAAATTTTGGTGATTATGTACTTGAGGTGGTATTCTACTTTGTTGATTATTATACAGTTGTCGTGGGATAAAACTACGAGCATTTATTTGTTGTTCAATTAGAGAGTGGTTGAGGACAAATGATGCTGCGTCATCAATGTTTTTTGGATCATGTAGCATTAATATTGTGCGAAGTTCACTAGGAGAGTTAGACATTAAAACAGTAACGGCTGTTAATTCTGTTTGTTCCATTAGAGCATCTTTTGTGCTTTGATTCAAGGAATCATCTGCAGTAATTTGTAAGGAAATTCTTGATTTTAATACTTTTAATTTCTCTATAAAGTCTAAAACAGGCTCTTTTCTAGATCTAGTCAAAAAATTTAGCTGTCGAGCAAGCACGTGTCTGTTTATTCTATCGCCGTATCTTTGTCTTAAAGCATCTTTTATCTTGGGCCAGGTCGTTGGATCCGGTCTGCAGAGTAATAAGTCGCTTGCCTGTTCAGTTAGTTTAGAACAAATTGATGCGAAAATAAATTCTTTTAAAGATTCGTCTACCGCCCCTATATAATATCTATTATAGAACTTATCTATGCTAGAAATAAAAAATTCTAAATGATCGCTATTCCCCGTGAAAGTTTCTAAGGTATGAGCAATCTCTTTTGCGGCTGTAAGGCTGCCATATCAGCTGTATTTATATTTAGGTCTAAATTTAAAGAAGCGTTATTCAGAGAGATACTTGAGAGGTTTTCTGCAAGAATATCTATTTCACTATGTGACATTTAACTAATTTAACGAATTAATGTCTTGCACTTTAGTAAATTTGAAATATACACACAACAATTATTGTAAAAAAATGGATGGGAGTGGAAAGGAAAACTCACTTACGATTTGGTCTTCGCAACTGTGGTCTTCTTGCCTTGGTTTGTTTCTGTCTCAGCCAACAGTTGAAACTGACGATTTCTCTGGAATTCAGCAACTTTCCTCTTGGGACTTCTTGCAAAACCAGGAATCTCTGAGACACCTACACGTGCGACTGCGCCAGTGATGGAATTATTATTGAACACTTACTCAAAAATTAATATATTCAAATAATAATAACAATATTGACTATCAATTAACTGCGATTCTAAATTGTCGAAAATCAAATGATAAGTGGATAATTAGAATGACATTTTGGTCGTCATGACATGAAAATGCTTACTAAGCTAACTAGAAATATTTATACAATAATAATAAAAAAAGTACTAATAATAGGTAGATTGCGAGGGTCGTGGCCATGGCCTGGTTGCATCACATAACTCACGTCAAATTAAATGTGGCTGGTAGAATGTGATTCCCGTTTGCCAAGACGAAATTTGACTTCGAAATGAAATTGAAGGTAACCCAGGCATTACAAGCCGCAACGCTGCTGTCAATATTTTGTTTTCGGCTACGTTCCAATTTTTGTCGGGGAAACAACTGTCGGGATCAATTACTCACAAAACAATAAACCCAATGTTTTGTGCAATTACTGTCGGGAAGAATTCCGTCCGGACACTTTACTGTCGGGAGGCAATACTGTCGGGAAATTGTACGCCTGGTACTTTAACATGTAGAAAAATCCCTTCGCGAGATTCAGCAATTGATGATTTTCAGTGAGACTTATTAATTAGAGTTCTTTCTTTGGGCGGTACAAGCGCTGGCAAAAAAAATAGCTTGATGGCATTACATGAATCTGTAAAAACAAGAAACCACGAACTCAATATCTCTGGACGCATCCAGATGAGTAGTATTTTATGGTGTTCATGTTTTGATTTTTTATAACAATATTATACAGGGTGCTCCGTAATGAATGCGTCATATTATAACTGTAGATTATAGACTTGAAAATATTTCGATTGAGCTGAATTCACCTCAATACCAAAAACGATAATTACCGAAATACAGGGTGTCAAAGTCAAAATATTATTTTAATTATTATTTTCATAAGTATCTGACTGATCTTGCTGAAAATTGGTACTTTTGGTTTTTTGGGGTAAAAAATAAGAATCTAGTGTCTATTTTGTTATACTTAATAGAGGGCGCCACCTGCCGACCACTTTGCCTAATAAGGAGACAGTAAATTTTTTGTGCGTATTTGTTCAGACAATCTGATCGTAAAATGTGATTTTCCCTTTTTTTTTAATAAAAAGGTATACTTAATTTGATTCAGCACTCCGTTTTCAAGAAATTCTAACTTAAATTATCTAATGCATTATGATTTTCATGTTTATACTGTTAACAATATTTTTCTTCATAACATCGTCGACCGACAACGCATGACAGTAACATCAAAAATAGTTAGGAAGCGCTTTTTTGCTGTTTTAGCCCTAAATCGATAATTACCGAGATACAGGAATACAGGGTGTCAAAGTTACGACATTGTTTTTGGGTAAAAACAGCAAAAATGTGCATTCTAACTATCTTTGATGCTTTCTGTCGTGCGCTGTCGGTTGTTAATATTATAAAAAATAATATTGTTGATAGTATCAACATAAAATAACAATGCATTTAATAATGTAAGTTAGAATCTCTCGGAAACAAAATGACAAATCGAATTAGATTAGGTATACCTTTTTTATTCAAAAAACATGGGATAATCACATTTTGCAATCAGATTGGCTGAATAGTTACGCAGAAAAAAGTTACTGTCCCATTAATAGGCAAAGCGGTCGACAGGTGGCGGCCTCCATCAAGTATAAAAAGATAAATTCTAGATTCTTATTTTCCAACTCTAAAAACCCCCACGTACCAATTTTCAGCAAGATCAGGGACCACCCTGTATGGGTAATAATACGAACATAATACCCAAATTGATAGAATGAGGACATATTATTATCTGTAATATTAGTAATACATTATAAATAATTTAAGAGATGATTCGCTCGAAAAAGAACATGCCGTTTGTTAACTCGCCAAACAACAATCCTAAAATGGTTTGATCTGTTGCAGAAAGGGAGCTCTTCCTAACGGCCAAAATATCTTCAAAACATTTGTCGAATTCTGCATCAAGGTCGAAAGCATCTGGTGATGGGAATAGTTGTTTGAAGTCATATTGTATCTGGAATAATAAATAGAATTACTTTAGAAACCTTTCAGAAATACCCTGCATTTATTTTATGAACAATTCAAACATTGAAGTTACCAACAGGCGCAATTTGGGTTTTCAGTATTGGCCATTCATCCATAAAATCGGCAATGCTGGCATTGTTCATCAGTTTCCTCAATTCAAGGGAGTTTTTCCAATGATCCAGTACGTTTTGTGCAGTCTCCCAATTCTTTTTTAACCAAATGTGGCTATCTTTGGCAGATTTGGTTATTTTTGTAAATCAATATCAATTAGTAATTTCATCTATCATGGATATAATGAAAAAACTTACCGTTAAATTTCGTTGAGGATTTTCCTCCCACTTCTTCTGTGGGCTTATGGTTACCGGCGTGTTTCTGCAAACTTCTCAGGATGTAGAGCAGGTTTCTTTGCTTATCAACAAGCTTTCCTCTGGCTTTTTCGGATATCTAGAGTGTAGAGTCGCATTTTTTTATTGGGGCTATATAATAGGTTTGCGCAAAATCTTCAGGAAACAATGTTTGAATTTTGCTTGCGAGAATCTCGAGATCGGAATTGACCAGTCTTCCATAAGCATTCAGTAAATGTTTTATTGAAATTTCACATAGTCGGTCCCTGTCCACCGACGATAGATCGTATTTCAGTCCCTTCAACAGAAGGGCGGTGCCAAAAAGATCACTTCTCAAAAAAATCTCGAGATCAAATGTAGTGATTACTGATCTACTTAAATTTGGTATATCACAGTTGAGCGAGTCGTAGGTCAGAGTGGTGTCTAGACTATCATCTGATACTTGACTTATTTCGTCATTCGTACTTTGGTTGGTGAGCTCTGAAGTAACTAATATTACAGGGATATTAGCTATATCAATATTTTGAGCAGAGTCCAAATTAGTTTGTGAGGAGGGGATAGCTAACTCCGTTGGTTCAATCCTAGGTACTTTTTCAGCAATTTTCTGAAAAAATGCTTTTGCTTTTGCCGATCGTCCATTATTTTGTATGCATTTTACAAGATTTTTTTGATTTAAAAAAAAATAGAATTTTAATATGAAATTTGGTAGATCATTTGAGAATGTGATTCTAAAAAACAATTTCGAATAAAATTTTCCTTCAAAATTGAAAATTAGAGGTAGTTTTCTCCTAGGTAAAATTAACGTTTTTGCAATTTCTACCCCGTGTATAAAAATTACTTAATTTCTAGATGAATCATGTTTTTTTTACAAGCAACATTTTTTATGAGAAATATCTTTTTTCGCTTAAATCGATAATAAAAGTTTTCCGTTTGTTAACTAAATTTTCACACGCTGTATATCATTGATATTATTAGGAATGTGACGTGCCCCGAGATTTTCCGGGTTGATTCCGGACGGGGATGAGGGGATTTGTTGATGGTGAAGAAAAATGCTCGAGCGCCACTCCCTGTATTTATGTGGTAGAGGGCCTATAGTGCCTATCGGGTAGCTTTTATAAAGTGAAGAAAGTCCAGGCGTTCGTTATTTCCAAAACTCCGAAAATTTCCGCTCTGAAATGGATTACTGAACTTTCTAAAAATGAAAACACGGTGTTAATAAACATAAATCAGTCAGTCTATTTGGCCCAAATCAAAATCACAATTGTGACTGGTTTCCATTCAGTCGGTAAAAAAATAAATAAATAAAATTAAATCAACAATAGTCTGATCTTCGATCAGCAAAAAGAAAAATCAAAAATATCACATTAGAGATAATTTATAGAAAAAATCAGTCTAATCTCTTCCGGCGGAGAATCAAAATTACAGCTAAATAATTTGTAACTTTATGACAGCCTCATATCGGCAAAAATGGAACGTGAAGCGGCAATGTGTAACGAAACAATTTTAAAACGACGGATCGGGTTTTCACGGCGAAATAATAAACAGAAAATATCAGCGGTTTTGAAGAATTTAGTCATTTCCAAACGACGTAGAGAAAATGTATCGGGACAACTAACGCGAGCGGGTAATTTCCACGAGGAGGAAAACGGGTTTAGAGGCATAGTGATGATTCAGACGGCGTTTTCTGGTGACGAAAGAAAATGGTTCAATAATGTAAAAACTGTTCTCGCTTGCGCGGTAACTCCAGAAGCCTCTCTGTATTTAGTTTGGTTCGCTCGTAACTATCTCAAGAATGTTGTGGCAAAATTATTAAAATCCGGTTTCAAACGCGATACTGAATTTTCCTATCTGAAATTATCCCACCTGGCAACTTTCGCTTTCCTGAAATTACATTATTCAAACAAAATAAAACCCCGTGGATTTTCCTACAAACAGACCTACTATCACAATATAATCTAACAGTGTGAAATTAATAGTTTGTTTCAAGAAAATTCACCTGAACGGAACTTGAAGAGTTTTATTTTAATCCCAGCACATTATTCAAGAACATTCCATGAGCTCTCCCAGAAACAGACCTGCTCTCACGATATTATTTAACAGTGTGAAATCAAAAGTCTTGTTTCGAGAAATCTCACCTGAACGCAATCTGGACAAGTCTGAAATTTCCCACCCGGTTGATCATTTTACTTTAACGCGGTTCTACTTTGAGAGCGTTTCGACCAAAATCCGGCACATTTTACCGGTCCAGAACGTCTTACCTCGTGGAGATTAAAAGAAAAAGAATTTAGAAAAAGTCGCGGTTAGCTCTCGAAGGTGCGGGTTGCGATGCAGTACTGCTACTCTCGGTACACTCGGTACCCGTACTAAGTCTCCAAGCTCGGCTCCTCTTCGACGCGGCGTTCTGTATTCAGCCCAAAAGTGGGAAAATGCTGCTTCAAACTTTGCGCGAAATGTTGTTATCGGTTGGCTTGTGAGTTAAACAATTAATTATTGTTTTGAAGCGCGAAGAACTAAGAAGGAGTATTTTGGTCAGAATTTGATTGATAGATTAATGATTAGCTCACGGTCAACATTATTTTAGAAAAAATACGGGATCCATTGATAGATAAATGATTGAGTTATACGAAAATATGAATTAAATGATCGGAGACGGGAAATCAATTAGAAAACTTTGAAAATCACCGTAGGAAAAATCCGGAGATTTTGTAACTTCGTTACACACTATCTCCACTCACAAAAAAAATGGGGGTTAACGATCATTGTTCCTAAGCTATGCTTAACCTGGAAAACTTATATGAAACTGAACAAAAACTAAGGTTGTTAAAAAAAAAATGAAGAAAGATACCGGGAGAGAATTATTAATACTTGATCATGAAAATTTTATTCGTCATAGGGTCTTATAAAAGCCGGGTGGTGCGTCATGCCGGCATATGGGCATCCACAGCAATGGCACGTGGGGTAGATGCGCCGAGGGAAGTCTATGGGTTCTGGGAGGGGAATCTCGACGCGGTGTGGTTCTCGAGAACATCCGGGACGTGGTCGGTGGGGTAGTTCCGGGTCCGCTGGGGTGGAGAAGCGCACCCTTTTTGGTGGCTGAGAGGATGGTCATGGTGCTGGGATGGGGCGCGGCGTTGGATTGGGGCGTAAAGCCGGGTTGGCTCGTGGTGTCGGGTTGGTGCGCCCTGGGGAGGCACATGGGCATTCCCTTGATCGAACATCCGTTCTCCCGCATCGCGAGCAAAGGATAAATGTTCGTCGAGTGCAGGCCCCTCGTGAGTGTCCTTGGCTCCCACACCTCCAGCAGACGTCCGGACCCTCCCACACGTAGGTGTTGGGCTTCGCAACCCTCCTCCGACCTGAGCTGGACGGGGCGGAGGTACTGGCACGTTCTGAAAATCCAGCCACTTCATCCTTCTGTACATGGAGCTCCCGACTCGGGGATCCTTGGTTCGACATGATCTGAGGAAAAGAAAAAAAAGTGAATATTTTGAAGGTTTATCTTTCTATCAGTTCCCACACGGATTGTACGGACGGCGGTTTTTTGGTTTCTGGTGAATGCTCTCGACATTACAATTCAGACTTAGCCCGCGTTTCTTGTTTCTCCGGAAGGACGCAACCGCGAGGTAAAACCCCAAGGGCCACGCCGCGGTTTGCGTACCAAACTTCTCGGCTTGGTCGGCCACCCAAGTGTGTTTGTTGGGAGCCTGCCAGAACTCCCACAGCAGGGAACACAGAGCGGGTCCTTTACTGGGAAGCACCGCCTGGCAGACTCCACTATCCCTTCGTCTGGCTTTCCTGGACCAGGTATAAACTCGATCTGCTAGTTGGAGCTCCTCCTCAAAGGAGCGAGGGTGAGACTCACCAGCCCCAGCCAACTCCTTGATGCGAGCCAACCTTAGGGTCGCTGCCAACTGCTTCCGATAAAGATCGGCTTGGGGGTGGATTACCACCTCGGGTCGATAGCCTCGGGGAGGTTCTTTCCAAGTCCTTTTGGGCATACTGTAGAAAAACATAGAGCTTGACAAGTTGGAGAGTGTGCAGGAGAGACGGCCCTCCTGGAGCTACTCGGGTGGAGGTATGGAATAACGGGTTGATGAATCCACGCGGACATGAGAATTATCGGTGGACCGATTGTTTTCTTTAAAAAAACGAATCGTTTCCCAGGCTCTCAGTGACCCATATGTCGCACCGAAGGAGCGTTCTCTGGTGTGGCTGTGTGACGTCGACCTAGAATTAAACTTGTAGCGACTTCCACAACCGTTACAGGTTTCGGCATCATAAACCCGGCAATTTGTCTCACGTCCAAGTGCATAAATTAACTTAAAAAAAAAAAAAACAGTACGGGGTTGCAATGAGGAGAGAAGTGGCTCAGAAAACTAATTTAAAAAAAATAATAAAAAAATAAAACCGCAAGTACGAACCGATCAAGTATCAGGATAAATAAGAAAACACAGAAAATATTCCAAGTTTGGATCTTGGAAGTACTTGAGTTGATAACACAAACTAGTCCAGGTTAGGGCCTTTGGACACAAAATAAAACTCAATATAACTTACCTGCTACCATAAGCAATTGGGTGTTCTAACCCATCTTCTTCCTGGTACAATACAGCACCTACACCAGTATCGGAAGCATCACACATCAATGAAAAATGCTTAAGAGTAGTCAGGGCTAGCCAAAACAGGGGCCAAAACCTTGATTTTCTTAAAAGCAGCATCCGCCTCCATGGTCCATAGGCTGGTTTTCTTACGTCCTTTTACCAGGTCTGTACCGATCAATCCAATCAAGCGGCGAATCTGGGTTGTGTTCTTGGGAACGGAATAATCCAAAATTCCAGACACCTTCTCACGGTCAGTCCGTAGTCCATCCTTGTCCACGATATATCCGAGAAACTTCAAAGAGGACCGTCAGAAGTGGCACTTCTCGAAGTTGATGGTCAAACCAGCATCCCTCAATCGATGAAATAGTTTCTGAAGGGTTTGGCAATGTGCTTCAAGGTCTGGGGTACATATAATGATATCATCCAAATAATAAAATACATATGGCTCCAAAGCCGGTCCAATGACCATGTCCAGCAAGCGACACATGCTCTGTGTACTATAATTCAAACCAAAAGGTAGTACTTTATACTGAAATTGTCTTTTTCCATGAACTGCAAAGGCTGTCTTTGGTTTGGACATCTCGTCCAACGGAATCTGATGGAATGCCAGTTTCAGGCCAATCGAATGCTGACGGAATGCTGACTTCATTCAGTTTGCGGGCATCCAAACATATTCGAAATGAACCATTGGATTTCTTCACCATCCAAATAGGCGAGGACCAAGGCAAGTGGGAGAGTTCTATAATCCCCATCTTCAACATCTCTTCGACCTCCTGATTCAGCGTGGACTGCATGGCATATGACTGTCGCTGCTTGAAGGGTTTGGAGTATCCGGTATCATTGACATGCTTCATCAAATGGGTCAATCCAAGTTTTTTTCGTCGGGGCGATTGTCTTGAATAAATCCGTTACCTCTGAAAGCTGGGACATCTCCTTTTCATTCAACTCGCTCACACCCTGCAGTTTGTTGACAAAGCAAATGGAGGAAGGATTGGCTAAGTGGGCTTTATATGACGATTTTTCAAAGTTCATTTTAATGTTAAACTCCCGAAGAAAATCAATGCCCAGAATCAAGGAATTCTCCAAGTAAGGCACTACCAGGACTTTTATTGGACGTGTTATGTTACTTAAAGAGATGGGGACACAAACATAACCCAGAACGTTCTGTGACTGTCCGTCCGCTGTCGTGATATGGAATGATACATCTTGAGATAAAGATAGGTCTAGAGAATTAATGATGGACATTCCATCAGATCCAATAATAGAAGCAAAACTTCCACTATCTACTAAAGCTAGCAATTTGTGGTTAAAGATTCCAACCCTTAGATATGGTCTGTCATCAAATTCTTTTTTGATGAACATGGGACTAATTCTCGCAAGTTTAGGTAAAATTGGGGTTGAAGAAGATATTTCCGGATTAGACGCAAGAAAACGTTTCACAAAGTCCACCCACTGTTTCCACTCGCGCACATTAGTCCTTATTGTCGTGAAGTTGATGGATTGATGGATGCAAGGGCTCTCACATAATCCGACAAAAGATTACCCCGGATGATGTCCACAATTTCTTGTTCAGCAGGAGCAGAATCCAAGCGGTTGAACAACCCTTCCATAGAGCAAATGAAGATACAGACTAACTCCTTCGGATCTTGCTTCTTAGCCTTGAGTTCCTCAAGCAAGTTCTTGTCGTAATGATCTCGTAAGAAGGTCTCTTTCACTCTTGCAACCAGATCCTCCCAGTCAGCAAAACGTCCCTTGATGTGGTTATTATGCCACCAGGTCCAAGCTTGCGATTCAAATAAATCTCCTGCAGACGCAAAGACTTCCTCGGTTTAGCAGTTGCGTGATACCCTTAGAAATTCCATCTTTTCCAAAAATGCCATAATGGAACCCTCACCAGTAAACTTCCTGATGCTCCATTTATACACAGGAACAGTATGGTTATTCATCGAATGGTTAACTTGGTTGAAGTTGGGGAACTCAGGTTGTGAAGTAATGGGAGTTGACGTCACAGGAGATACCTTCTGGTCAAGCTCACCCTCCAAAGTAAGAAGTTCCAGTTTCAAATAATTCTTGAGCGAATCATCATCCTCATTACCGATATTCATACGGTTAATCCTACCAGAGAGATGCCAGAGACGAGTGGTGATTGTTTTGTAGCCGCTATCAGATTTCAGGCCGACAAAAGCTTCGATTTTGCCCTTCAGGTTGTCCAAAGACGCTTCCACTGCTTTTCGATCTTCTTCGAAAGTGAATGGGTTTTTTATCGCCGTGAAACTACGGTTGGCGCTCTCCTGAGACAATGAACCACGCAAAATTTTTCGTCTGTCCTCCACATTACCCTTTGGTTTGACATCCCTAACAATAATTTCATAATCTAACTCCGTGGCTTGCAAGGCGCTTATAACGACAGACAAAATGTCACAAATCGAGGTATATAACAGTGTAAATCGCAAAATGTCAAAAATCAAGAAATTAGATATACAAGTACAAATACGTCAAAAATCGAGAAATACAAAAGTGCAAACTGGAAATCACCAAAATCAACCCTTAGAGAAAACCATATTTCAATTTGAAGCACACCAACACATTTTTTTTGGCCCCACATTCGGCACAAAATTTGTTACAAACTTTTACCCTTGTTTTTATCGGCTAGCTCAACAAGAGAAAGTAGATGGAATTATCTAAACAATATGCCTCATCAACAAATTATGGCAACAATTCTCAGGGTTTTGAAGGTCCGGCATGAAGTTTGACTTTTAAAAGAGTGCATGTGTGGCGTCCAACAAATTAAAACTCGTAACGTGAAAAACAAGGGATCTATTGATCTATTGAATCAGATGATGTTGAATTTGATGACCTCTCTAGTTGAGTGTACCTTGGTTAAATCAGCACTGGACATCCGTCATGGTATGCTTGGTCGAATGAATCTAGAAGGGGGTCAGTTCCGCTGTGACGTCACATCAGTCTGACTCCGGGATAATTGTTCCAATCCAATACATGAAAAGAGAATACACCCATAAGAGGTTCACCACAAAGTTAAATGAAATGCGTGAATCTGAGTCGATGTTGATGAGTAACCAGCCTACATCTCTCAGAAACACAGTTATAATATAAGCATATAATCCAGATAGACGATAATAATCTAATCAAATGAAAAATAATGTTACAATAAATCAGTCAAATGTGTCTTAATCAACCCTAAGCAATAGACAAGTCACATTGGACAATTAAGTGATATAAGTATTATGTATTCAACAAAACACTTCAAAAAGGGATGAATGTAATTATGTGTTTAACAAAACCCCTGAAAGGCTCATCCCCTGAAACCTGAGACCAAGAACCTACCTGCACTGTAACATGTGCGCTGAAGGCGCGTCAGGGCCATTTCAAACCACGATAAGTGAGTTTAATATTGTAGATATGTAAGGAAAGATACTTTTGTAATAGTCAAAAGGGCACAGAAACCCAGGAACTGAAATTAATAGAGAGTAGGGAGAGAGAAAGGTATTGAAGAGAATTGAGTTGGTTGAACTGAGCCTGGGCTGAATTTCACCAGACAAGACTAGTCAAATGCTTTGCATAAATATTGCCAAAGCAGAGATATAATAACATATCTAAACAAAGTTTGACTTACCTGGTCGTGCAATCCAGTGATATGCTTTCTTTCACCAATTTTCCAGGTCTCAATTCAGGTAAATGTAAATTCTACTGGCTGAAAACTCCTCAGTCCACTGTCCAATTGATCACTACCGAATCTCGTCAAATGCAGTCCTCATCCAGGAATCTTAAACTTGCATTAAAGCAACACTTCCGTGTGCAGGATCCCGGTGGAACTGTTAAACATAAATTCGGACAGTAATCTGTTTATGACAATGGTTAAACTGAAATTGATACCAATATAAACGCCAGGTAAGGAAGAATTTGGAAGTTAAAGGTTTACAAAACAGGCGTGCCTCTGCACCAAAAATGGCCTCTACCACCTCGTAGAAAAATCCAAAAAAAAATCCTCTCTCTTTCAGCCCATAGGTACCTATTAAAAACTAAAACGTTCTGTGCCCGTTAAATGCTGAAAAGCAAAGAGTGATGATTAAATCGTCCCTCAAAAAGAAAGGAAATGTGTCCTGGCCTTTTAACAAAAGAAAGTACGTCTTACCACGTTGATGGTTTCAGTCGCAGAGATCGATCTATTAACTTTTTCCCTTTTTAAAGTGGATTCGATGTAAACCATCATTTTGCGCATCAATCAATAATTAGCTACTCTCATTGGCCACAGCATTCACATGGTACCTATTTGACATAACGGATGTTGTAATCAATTCAGCACCTGACACTCAGCTCAATTAATGAGTAATCCTTGATACAATACGTTCTAATTACATTCCACATATCACATATCAACAAATCAACCCAACCTAAAATTATGCCATGTGAATGTTGTATAGCAGGCAGGAATAATTCATTTCGTCAATATGCTCCTGGGTTCTGATCATCTAGCCTATTCCGTCTGGTACATTGATCGCAATCAACAGAGTGCGATGGACAATTGGACCATTGCAGTATGCAGTATTGAAGTTTGTCAATCGATAAATGGTGTCATATCATATCAACAGGTGTTTTCCACAGGTTGGTTCGAGCTGGGTTTGATCTAAAGAACTGTTGGGCGATGTTGCCGATATGTGCATGTTGAAAACAGAAGTAATTAGTGCTGAAGTTAATTAAACTATTCACGTTACTTATGGTTACGGGAAATTGATGAGTTTACCGTAACAACATATTCTCTCATCAGTCTCTTGAATTCGGGGACATTATCACAGATTTTCAAGTTGGTAGGCAGTTTGTTGAAGTCCATCAGTCCTTTGCATAGTACAGAGTTCGCTAGCTGGTTACCTCTACATCTTGTCAAGTGAGTGAAATCTTCACGGTTTCTGGTACCATATCTATAGACGTTTCGGAATGTGGTGGTTCTACTGCAAATATATGATGGTAACAATTGTAATTTTAGTCTAAAATTCAACATGTGAACATTAAAAACGACTTTTTGCTTGACGGACATGACATTCAAAGTACTCAACATAAGCCTTATTGGTGTATATCTGTTACACTTCAGTATGGTTCTTATCGGTCGGTTTTGGAGTATCTGGAATTGGTTAATCATAAAGTTAGGTATATTAAAGAATAAGGTTGAACAAAAATCCAGGTGTGGACTAGCTTTGGCTTTGTATAGTAGTAACTCAGTATACATTGAGAGATGTTTTCCTATCCTCTTTATAAAATATATCTTTTTTGAAAATTTGCGCATTATATATCTTACACGGACTCTGTAATCTAGGTTTGACTGAAAAATGACTCCTAGGTACTTGATTTCAGTTTCACGTTGAATCATCTCGTTGCTAATACACAAAACAGTTGGATTGACATCAGTATCTGCTAATCTACAACTTTTACCGAAAACACAAAATTTGGATTTCGACACATTGATATTGAGATTATTGTTAAATAGCCACTTATTCACCGACTCCAGTTCTTTATTCATTATGGTCTCCAACTGACTCAAATCTTGACCGGCTACATATATCATGGTGTCATCCGCAAAAAGTTCCAGTTTGACATTTTGCATCACATTGACAATATCATTAATATAGATTAAAAATAGAAATGGATCCAATACAGTTCCTTGTGGAACACCATGCACTACCTTAATAGACTTTGATAAAGCGTCCTTGAAATGAAACTGACAAATTGGGTCCTATTGTATGTACAAATAAGATTTCAGCCACTTCAACGCTTTACCCGATATACCACATTTTTCGAGCTTTTTTAAAAGGATGTCTCTATTAATAGTCTCGAACGCTCTTTGAAAAATTAAAACAATTTTGAAGAAGTATTTTCAAAATTAAACCTTCTAATTTGATGTGCTAATTCAACATAAAATCCTAACGCTCGCAATTTAAAATTATTATTTTCTGAAGTTTGTATTGCTCTTTTGTAATGATAATTCTACTTTGACACCAAAATATATCTTTCCCAATGGTAAAAAGTGTTTAGGATATTTAGCATCTATGTCGTTTAGGCTATGCTGATTTAGAATTGTCTTCGAAATATAATTTTTCAAAATTGAACGTTATAGATCTCCAGTTCGTGTTAAAAGTAAATACAGCAATTATACCTTTTCCAATGGTAAAAAGTGTCTAGGATATTTAGGATCTATGTCGTTTAGGTTATGCTGATATAGAAATGTCTTCGAAATATATTTTTTTCAAATTGAACGGTAGTATAGATCTCCGGTTCGTGTTAAATGTAAATACAGCTTTGGTTTTCTCGATTGTAATTCAAGAATCAACTTATTTACCAGTTCTAAAACATACGATAAAAACGTGAACTAAACCTTAAAAATCAGATTTTCTAAAAAGTCCATCAATACTTTGGTGGAATGTAAGTCTTCATCTAAATATTCACCTTGGAAAAATAGCGTGAGTGCATCCCAGTTTTTCAACACTCTGTCCACACAGGCCTGAAAAAAAATGAAGAAAATCGCTATATCAAAATTTGCTAGGTACCTATACGATTTTATCACCTGTGATGATAGCCAACGAGTCTGTGCTGGATGAAACATTTTGTGCGGCTTCAGATCCACGAATTTTTGAAATTCCTGCAACTTTTCAGACCGCTTGCTGATGTGTGGAAAATAATTGTAGACATATCTCATGAAGCCTTCTAAGCTCCTGGTAGCTTTTTTGCTGCGCTTGACGAACACAAGTGAAACGAATATCAAACACAGTCAAGCATAAACATATTCGGTAAAACATGTATTATCTGCTGCCAGTCCTACTACATAGATTGTTGATTGGTATTTTCAATTTCCCAAAATAGTCACACACTGCTCTAAAGAGACTTTCCGCGTCCGCATTAAGTACTCTAATAATTGATCCCAAAAATGCATCGCAGCATCTATTTTGAATCTTGTCAAAATATCTCGCAACGATAACCAAAGATTTTTGGTAAGAGACATATGTGGTTTATATTATTTATAAGAATAATTGAAAATAGTATATTATTCAACGAATGGGAGATGGGAAGATGAGTAGAGTAATCATCATCTAGCCATTTTCCGCGAGTAGAATACCATACTTTTTGTATGATTTTTTAATAATTGAAGCGAACTATGCAATATTTCATTTGCACGGCACTTTTTGACAACTGTACTTAAAGTGAGGTTAGGTTGTTAACACAATGACGGTCAAATGGGCTGTTTCAAAATTATGGATTTGAAGGTTGACGTAAGTTGACAACTTGTCGAATTTTCTGATTAGCTTTTGACAGTGGAGTACCTTATGAGATAAGATCTTTTCATTGGTGGAAAACAATTGAGTAATGAAAAAAAAAGTCACCGGTATGAGTAACGAGTTACATTAATCAATAGAAAGTGGATAATACATTTATGATTGGATAGTCATAGAAAAAAGTATTTTTTTTCTCAAACTCGGATATGACTTAAATAATTCCAAGGCAGGTTTAACCTCTGACCCGTTTTTATACAAAACGGCTGTTTTCAGCGACAAATTTTATTAAGAATGACTTTCTCGAAAAAAAAAATTCTTTCATCGCCTGACACACTGTAGATTTCACTTCTGACAGTACTATTTGAACTTATCGAGAAACTTGTGAAGAGAAGAATGCTAACCTTCCTCAAAACTAATAGTATTCTACACCTCAATCAGTATGCATATCCATCCGCTTCGGGAACTACTGATGCTCTTTACAACTTACTGGAGACGGTTTATTAGGGTGTGAATTACGGTGAGGAGGTGGCAACTGTATTTTGTGACTCCGTCCGAAGCGTTCGATTGCGTTAATCACCAGATTCTTTTACAAAAATCACATGTGTATCACATATCACTCAAAATATATAGGAAACTCCCATACTATAGTTTGAAATGAAATTCGCCAGCGCCCTACAACGGGTAGTCCTCGTACTTTTGACTTTTTTTTCTCAAAAACGTAAAGAAATCTGTATTTATTGCATACGTTGGAGCCATCTATTGGATAAAATAGGATTTATACCACGTTCGAAATTATAATTCAAATATTTATTACATGGTATATCAAAAGTTATCCTGAAAAAATGCATAACTATTTTTCAAAAACGTACATTTTATAATGTCTAAAAACTATGTCCTGGACAAATACAACCTATGCATATTTTCAGTTTATAATTTTTGATAAGCCATGTGAATCAATATTTAAATTAAATTTCGAATGTTGAGTCCATGGAATGCAAACCACAACATTTAGGACTTGTATACCCAGTTGTGCTTCAGTTTTGTAGTTCAAAATCGGATTTTTAACATGCTGAACCAATTTGTCTAAAACAGTGGAAGAACTTTTATTGGAAAGGATGTGTCTTGTTAAAAATATCCACATACACATACACGGAACGATACATTTCTCAAAAAACTCACAATAAGCTTAGATAATTGTCCAATCCAAGGTTCAAACACATATTTCCAGATGATCTAGGTACTGAAAATTAGGAACTTCCGGCACAAAATTCAAATTACACGTGAAATGACGTCTAGGGTTAGGGATTGGGTTATTTATGGCAACCGTTGTTAAGGAAAACCTTCGTCTCTAGCGAATTCCAACGGGTAGTCCTCTAAACAAATCCGACTTGATTAACTGGTTGCCTAAAACTTTATTTACATTGGCACCCATTCAAGTTTCCTATATATTTTGAGTGATATGTGATGTGTATGGCTTTGGAGTTATTTTCAATGATTGGTTCAGGAGTTTTTTGTCCGAGAGATTTCAGCGAGTTGTAGTTGGCCAAGCTTCATCTGATTTATCCATTACAAGATGGGGAGTCCCACAGGGCTCTGTACTTGGTCCACTTTTGTTTTTGTTATATGTTGATGATTTGCCGCGGTTGCCAATCCAGCGTACTATCACTCTCTTTGCTGCTGATACGTCTATTGTTTGGCGCCATAATGATGTTGCTCTATTGTAAGAAGGTAATAGCAGCTGACATGATTCTGATCAAAAACTGGTTCAATGCCAATCTTCTAACTCTTGATGTGGATAAGACACACCTCATTTTCTTCAAGGAGTCTGTTAATGCGGCCTTCATTGACTCTTATCCATTAGCTCAGAGAGCTGTTCCAGGGTCTTGGGTGTAATGGTCGATAGAGATTCGAAATTTGATCAGCATATTGCCATGATCTGTGGGCGTGTGGCATCTGGGTGCTATTCTGTTGGTGTTGCTGCTGGGGAGCTGGGCTTCGGATTGGCAAGAAGTGTGTATCACTCTTTGGTGGGGTCACACTTGTCAGACTATCATCATCCCTTATCAAAAAATCAATCATTTATGATGGACGTAGAATCTATTATTGTATGAAAAAGCTTATTATGATTCATCAGAATATTTTTGTGATACTTTTTAGATCTTGTTCATCTAAAATTGTCTTCGTTTCATTGTTCAATTATTTATATGCATGTTATTCTCAAATGTATTTTCAAACAGGTACTTTTCATCGTATTTTAATGCTATTGTGCCACGCTCTTCGTTTCTCGTTAGAATAGTGAAAAAAAAGAATGAGGTGACAAAGAAAAGAAAAAGTTACTCAATTTCTAAAATGAGAGGGTGGTTTACTGCGTGAGCAAATAAGGCCCTAGCTCAATGTCGAAGAGAGAGGGTAGGTTAAGCACCACCGACTCAAGACTGAATAGGTCGGAATTCTCCCGACGTTCCGGGCACCTTCCCAATCACAGAAATTATCAAATCAAAAATTAATTACTAAGTTGATGAGTCACATAAAGCCAAATGAAATATCAAAAATTCAATGGATAAAAATGTATTTCTTTATCCCTAAAGTAAAGTCCCTAAGTGATCACTTTCCAAGCAAAACTAAATAGACTTAAATCTAATAACGTTACCAAAAATTCACGGCAACACAGCCTTTCCTCAGAGGGCTCAAGCTCAACGGTGGCTTGGTCAGCTCTTGTAGACTACCAATTAGATCAACAGTCAGCCTGGATTGTCAACAGTTGTATTGATACCTCTATGTAAATCACTATTCGTGAATCGTGGCTGATAACCCCCAAAACAAAAAAACCTCAAGAATAAATACGGTTGTAACATAGTCTTCTTAGATATGTAACGAATTTCGCTATAGAAAACACTGTTTAGCTTCAACTGATTTATTTAAAGTCACTGACACAACCACAAATATTTATGTTCACAATCGCAGCGTATATTTATGTTTTAACGATTTATAATTCGCGGCTAATCGATATCTAACTCTCCTGTCCGAATGGCGAAGCTTCTTATTTAGAGCCTCTTCAATGCCTCGATAGATGGCGAAAGTTCTCCAATATTCTAGGTGTAGGCAACCGAATAAACCTTGCTATTCTAGAACTTAACAGTGGTTTGGACTTGTGAGAAACGGGACAAAAGCCGAGTTATTCGATGGCGAGATGCAATGGTTGTAACGTCGTGTCCGCTGTCGACCGCCTTGGAAGTTCGTTCCACTGGGCATGTTTTGTCACATTGCTCCCTCCTTAGAGCATTTCGTCCCGAAATGTCCTCATGTCGATATCGGCAACTGTCCCCAAACCTGCAGTGTGATGTTCGGTGGAAATAGCAGTCCACTGTCTTCTGGTCCGTCCTTCTGGAAGGATAGCAGCACACCAGGATGTCAACGGCACTCCCCTTGAAGATCACTTCCAGGATGCTTCTCACCATACGCCAGTCCACGCGGTCATTGGTCATCTTCGGAATTGCCAAATGAGTCAGGTCCTGTGACTGCATCAAGTCACGAAGATGTCTGAGGGCTTTCCAGACATCACTGTAGGTGGTCAGATGATGTGGAAGCTTCTTCGTCACAAGGTAGAACGGATGTCGTGTACCTTCCATGATCTCCAGTACCTTTCCCACCTCTGGTTTTTGTCGTCGTAGATGTTCCAGTTGTCCAAATTTCCGCTTGAAAGCAGCAGCAAGACCACTCCTTATATCAAGGTCTTCAGTGACCCAGTGAGCCAACGAATATTTGGCCGGTGCTTTGAACAAATCCAGCTGCCTTTCTTGGACAACGCCATTCTGGACTTTCTGGCCATTGGAGTGTAGAGACATGAAAGTTTCCGATGACATGACTTTCTTGGGTGACCTGATCTGCCTCACTTCAGCGTCCTGATCGTCATGGTTTCTAGCATACCGAGCTAAACGGTTGAAATGAACAACCCTCGGCTTCCCTCGTGGTGGTTTCTTTATCCGGTAGACGACGTCATTGATTCGCTCCAGAATCTCATACGGGCCCTCCCAAGAACTTTGCAGTTTTGGGGAGAAGCCACGTCGCCTCTGTGGGTGGTGAAGCCAAACCAGATCTCCAACCTGGGACCCGCCTTCCTCGACGTTTACGTCATAGGCCTCCTTAATCCGGTCGCTGGCACTCTGGATGTTCAAACGGACTCGTTGATGAATGTCGTCCATCTTTCTTCGAAGATTGCTTGCGTAATATTCCACAGCGACATCTTCACCAGGTGGACAGCCAAACTTCAGGTCGCAGGGCAGCCGGAGTTCACGACCCATGATAATCCTTGCTGGGGTTTCGCCTGTCGATGCGTGAACTGCAGATCGGTATGCCAAGAGGAAAAGGTGGAGGTGTTTGTCCCAGTCTCTTTGGTGGTCAGAGACAACTTTGGCCAAGTGTCGGTTGATGGTCCTGTTCATTCGCTCCACCATGCCATCCGATTGTGGGTGCAATGCCGTTGTCCTTGTCTTCTTGATCTTCAAGACATCGCAGACATTCTGGAATAGCGTCGATTTGAAATTCCTGCCCTGGTCCGAATGCAGCTCTAACGGAACACCGAAGCGGAAAAATCAGTCCTTAATCAAGACATCGGCAACGGTAGCCGCCTCCTGGTTTGGAAAGGCACACGCTTCAGCCCACTTGCTGAAGTAATCCATGGCGACCAAGATGTATTTATTTCCTTTGTCCGATTCAGGAAAGGGTCCAGCCACGTCGATTGCGATTCTTTCAAAGGTGCTTCCCACGTTGTATTGGCGCATAGGAGCTTTTGGCCGTTTCTGGGGTCCGTTACTTGCCGCACATACGGCACATTTTCTGCAACATTCCTTCACATAGGCTTGACAGTTGACCCAGTAAAACCGCTCTCGCAGTTTTCCCAGCGTTTTCGTCACTTCTAGATGCCCACCCGTGACGCCATCGTGGACTTCCCTGATCACTTCTGTCTGTCGGCTTTGGGGGACCACTATCTGCTTCCGAACTTTTGTGCCATCCAGATTTTTCACCAGTCTCATCAGGATGCCGTCGCTAATAACCAGTGAGTCCCATTGAGCCCAGAAGGATTTCACTGCAGTTGAAAATCGTGCGACTTCTTGCCAAGTTGGTCGTTGGCCCGCTAGCTTCCATCCAATGATGAGCTTTAGACCTAGATCTTTCTCCTGGTCCTCGCGAAGCGCCTTAGACTGCCAGGAATCATCCATCACAGTTGTCCTGCGAACGCTTGCTTCCTTTTCCTCGGCTTTGTGAGAAAGCTCTGGTCTTCTGGACAAGCCATCCAAGCTCTTGAGGCTTGATCTCGCTCGATGATCCCTGTTTTCCAATGCCAACGTAGGTGCCCGTATCTCTGTCATACAGCGGCTACGCATATGCCCAAGCTCTCCACAATTCCAGCATCGCAGCTCCTTTCGCTTGGATACCTCCATTTCCTTGAGGACTCTCCTCACATTTGCGCAAAAGCTGTCCTCCTCCGGAACATCCTGTTTCTCCATCCTTCGCACAGAAAGCTTGCAGCACTCCTTCGCCGCTTCGAGTTCCAACGCTTTTACCAGCGCATCCACCGGATTGTTAGGAAGATGAAGAATCAAGGACATCTTTATCTCATGGTCCCGCAGTCCATCCAAGAAGGTCCGAACTGCAAGCCTTTCCATAACGTTTTCTGGCATTGTTGGATAAGCCAGTCGTGCAAGGCGAGCAACATCCGCTTCAAACTCCTGCATGGTTTCGTTGGACTTTTGGATGCGGTTCTTCAACTGGGAATGGTGGACATGCTCCAAATGAGTTTGACCGTACCGCAGCTCCAGATGCTTGACGAGCACATCGTAGTCCTCCTGTTCTTGGGTGTTCAGTGTCTGCAGGATCTCTGTTGCCTCCCCACGAAGCGCCAGAGTCAATGCCAGGGTTTTTTCCGGTCCAGTCCATCCATTTGCCCTTGCTGCTGCCTCGAACTGGCGATGGTAATTGTTCCAGGATAGCTTGCCATCAAACTGTGGGGCTTTCATGTGCATTCTGATGGTATCAGCTTCCATCTTGGCACTCGCACCATGATTCCCGATAGTAACTTCCGGTTGTTGCATGATTACTGCCACTTGCCTTCTCACTTCGTCGATTTCGTCTTCCAGAGCCTTTGCAGTCTTTCCGAGTTGTTTCTCCAGATTTCCGATTTCCTCTGCTACATGAGCCTTCAAACAGTTGTAGTTATCCGCCAGTTGCTCCTTGATTTCTTCCATAGCTCTGGAAGATTCTTCGAGCTTCTCCTCCATTTCCCTCGAGTTCTCTTGAAGTTGATCCTTCAGCTCATCTTTCAAGTTTTTCGACAATTTCTCCACAGCGTTCGGATCAGGAATTTCAAACTGGAACGTATCTGGATCCATGCCTTCTTCCATTTAAGCCTCACGAAGCCGTTGTTGTAGATCAGCTTTCTTCCTACCTCTATCCAAATCACGCTCCTCCAGCTCCCTCTTCAACTCCGTTACCTTCAATCCGGTTAAAAACACTAGTTTCATAGCCATTACAGTAAATATCTAAGTCCGTTTCTATAGCACACAATAAATCCCACTTTTGACACCAATGTAACGAATTTCGCTATAGGAAACACTGTTTAGCTTTAACTAATTTATTTAAAGTCACTGACACAACCACAAATATTTATGTTCACAATCGCAGCGTATATTTATGTTGTAACGATTTATAATTCGCGGCTATTCGATATCTAACTCTCCTGTCCGAATTGCGGAGCTTCTTATATAGAGCCTCTTCAATGCCTCGATAGATGGCGAAAGTTCTCCAATATTCTAGGTGTAGGCAACCGAATAAACCTTGCTATTCTAGAACTTAACAGTGGTTTGGGCTTGTGACAAACGGGACAAAAGCCGAGTTATTCGATGGCGAGATGCAATGGTTGTGACGTCGTGTCCGCTGTCGACCGCCTTGGAAGTTCGTTCCACTGGGCATGTTTCGTCACAGTTATAAAACAAAACTCGAATGAAAATTACGATTATAAATTTTGACAATAATAAATTTGATAGATTGAACAAGAAAAAGAAATTATGTTTGATTTAAACCTTAACAAATCACTACTTTTGGTGATGAAAAACTAAATCAAATGATCAGATAAATCATAAAAATCAATTACTACTTCAAATATCATCCGATAGAAAAAAAAAAAGAAAGAAATCAGTAAATTACCTGAGTTTGCAGGGTTTTTGGTAACGTTAACACGGTGGTGTTTTTAGCCTGTTTTCCTGCTGGTGTGAAACTGCGTGGTCATTTATCAGGATTGGTTATGGGCACACGGCAGTGTTTTTCTATGTTCACCAGTATTAATGATGATAGGTTGCAGTTCACCCTTGCCTTTCTACAGGGAAGGTAGAAGATGAAATCAACAACACATTTTCCAACTTACCCAACGGTCGGAAAACCAAATTATCCGTATAAAACGGTTATTGCATCGCCAACAAGGTAGGCAGGTACACAAAGCACTCAAAACTCAACGCGATGCAATAAATAAAAGTGGATTAATTTCCCAAAAATCCCTAGATAGGTTCAAAATGCTTAGGGAACATCCAAGCTTCACAGAGACTTGTTGGAAAGTAAGTTGAAATGCTGAAAATCAGTGTCCACTCCACTGTCCAGTGTCAAATTCTCATGACAATGTGAGGTTAGGACTGGGACCTGAAAAGCAGCAAAGGTAGAATAGCAACAAAAGCACCGGCAACATCGTAAAGGGCAAGAAAACACAGACAGCACCAAGGAAAGTGACTTCATCCTCACTAGCAGTCCCCAATCGAAGAAAAGAACGACATCGGTGCCCTTCTTTCAACGGAGATCGAAAGTGGAAATACACCCATCACGTAATAAAAAAAAACACGTTTGGCAACGGTGTCACATCGCAGAGCAAAATTCCATAACCTCAAATCGAACAGCTGACTTCAAGGGACTCGGTTTAAAAACATAAACAAACGTAATTTCCCTCAAAAAGAACTGTTTTCCGATAAAACAACATGAGAACAGTGACTAAAATGACACACGAGTTATCTAAAACCGTTGGCATGTCCTGAAAGTGTGTGTTTAAATACAGGGCCATTTCTTGCCAGTCAAACTCATAACAGGGATAGATGAAAGTTTGAGGGGAAGTTATTAGGAGGAAAGATGCTATTACGATGTGTGGCGACCAAGTAAGTAGCAGTCATTCTTCATGCTGCCTGAGCATATAAAGTACATAGACGTATAACCAAGGATAGACCCAACATGTTTACATGAAACGAAATCATACACCTATGACCATAAACAAGCAATGATGCCAAGTTTCAACAACTTGAAAAACCATGTGCCTAAAACTACGCATTAATTTTCATCTTTAATATTCTAGGAACTGTTCAAATTGCTATCATTAATCAATTACATTATTTGATCATAAATCATCCACGGAACAAAACCTGGAGAGACATGATGTTATTTTCAATTCAATTTGCTATTTCGACAAGGTAGGTTTTCGTTTACGATTTCATTCATCTTCAGAGTACAGCGTTGCATGCCGTTGCTGAATAGCTTGTTTGGGAATATTTCGGTCTTTTGCCCCACTTTGAACGTTTTGTGGTGATATTTTGTGTTGTGTTGAACTTTTTTATAGTGATGAAGTGTGTTGTGTGTCAAAAGACTATTTTTTTGGGAGAAAATCTATCTTTTCATAAGTAAGCAGACATGTTTATTCCAAACGTCAAAGAGATATCGATTAGTTGGATGGCTGCCATCAGTAGCGTCCCTTGAGTTGAAATGATAAACATTTTAAAATCCTCATTCTATTGACCAAAATAATATTGAAACATTATTTTAAAATAAGGATATTTCATGAGACGAACAAACGACTTGATACTGTGAGACGCAATAGAATTAGGAGTGTTTATACAAAAACTGTACATTTTAGAGGCGAATAAAGAATAAATAATTTGTAGAGTACCTAGTTTTATTATTATTGTGGGTTACCTTTTATTCTTTGCAAAAAATTCACGAAAATATCAATACAATACTGGTAGATAAGTACAGGGTGTCCCAACGATAGAGTAAAGTAGGTTTTATCATATAGGATATGAAAAATATCAATATCAATATGCGTCACAGGTTAGGGGTGTAAATAGCGCACATTCTGAAAATATTTGGAAACATACAGGGTGCGTCACAAAAGTATGGCACGAAAAAGAATGATTTTTTTTAAATGGAATGCCCTGTATTTGATTTTATTTCTGGATTCTATGTGTCACTATAAACATTTTTTGTTCTATAATATATGGGTCTAAATTTGATAGTTTTTGAATTATTCGAAATTAACGGAAAATTTTGCATTTTCATGATATTGGAAAATGACTGTTTTCTTCCTTATTTAAGACATTACACTCTTGAGATTTGATGGGGATAAGGACTAGAGTCATATCAAAGCTTCCACAGAAAATATTCGCTATTTGTTATACAGGGTGTTTTTTATAATGGTCCAAATTTTTCGATTTTCAAAATATTTTTTTTTTTTTTTTTTATAATGGTACACCCCTTTTATTATTACTATAGTGAATTGAGTATTTGAAAACCTATCATTTTTGCAAATAATGTCCTTTACCTATCTTCAATAGTTATCGAGAAAATTCGAATTTTCCAAATCGTTTGGTCATATTATATGGAATGTATGGCGATCACCGGCCGTTGCCATGGAAAAAACAAAAATTATTGTTGACAGAAGTAAAAATTAATCCTTTCTTTTTTATCCATATTTTTGGCTATGGACTATCCACTGAATGATTTGATTGACATGATCTATGTATTGGGGGAAGCCGAGAGAAACCCTCTACTGGCTCAAAGAATTTACCGAACAAAATATCCCGAACGGCGGCTACCCACTACTCTCTGTTTTCGAAATGTGATGGAAAGGTTTGATTCCAGTGGAAGTGTTTTATACACAAAACGTAAAGTTGTTAACAAGAACGCAGCAAACGAAGAAAAAGAACTAGATATTTTGTTACATATTGAAGAAAATCCCCATGTAAGTAGTAGGGCATTATCAACTATATGCAACACTTCAAAATCCACTGTGAATCGGACAACAAAAAAATTCAAATACCAGCCTTACCATATTCATCTTCATCAAGAATTGCTGGAAAGAGATTTTGAAGAACGAGTTCAGTTTTGCAATATCATCAATCAACGAATTCAGTTGGATAACAACTTTTTGTTCAAAATTATGTTCTCCGATGAGGCGACATTTAGAAGCAACGGGGCTGTAAACAGGCATAATATGCACTATTATGCGACTGAAAATCCATTTTGGCTACGAGAAGTCCAACATCAAAATTATTGGTCAATGAATGTATGGTGTGGCATCCACCATAACCAAATCATTGGTCCCTTCTTTTTTATGAACATTTATCGGTGTCACGGGCCGTTTTTGACTCTACGTTTTTTTTTGTTAAATTATTCTTGAGATTGGGTAATTTTAGTTCTACCGTACCTATCAGGTTGTTGCACTTTTTATAAACTCAGGCAGTATGAAGAGTGACTGCTACTTACTTGGTCGCCACACATCGTAATAGTAACTTTCCTCCTAATAACTTTTCTCTAAACTTCATCTATCCCTGTTATGAGTTTGACTGGCAAGAAATGGCCCTGTATTTACACACACACACTTTCAGGACACGCCAACGGTTCTAAATAACTCGTGTGCCATTTTAGTCACTGTTCTCATGTTGTTTTATGGGGAAAACAGTTCTTTTTAAGGGAAATTACGTTTGTTTATGTTTTTAAACCAAGTCCCTTGAAGTCAGCTGTTGGTTTGAGGTCATGAAGTTTTGTTTTCTGACACCGTTGCCAGACGTGTTTTAGATTACGTGATGGGTGTATTTTCACTGTCGATCTCCGTTGAATCTATGGCACGTATGTCGTTTTTTTTTTCGATTGGGGACTGTTAGTGAGAATGAAGTCACTTTCCTTGGTTCCGTCCGTGTTTTCTTGATTAGTGGAGGATTGTTTGTGCGATCTACCTCCAGCCCTTTACGATGTTGCCGGTGTTCTTGTTGCTATTTTACCTTTGCTGCTCTTCTGGTACTGGTCCTAACCTCACTCTGTCATGAGAATTTGACCATGATTTTCGATTGACTTTCCAACGAGTCTTTGTGAAGCTTGGATGTTTCCTGAGCATTTTTAACCTTATCTAGGGATTTTTGGGAAATTAATCCACTTTTATATATTGCATCGTGTTGAGTTTTGTGTGCTTTGTGTACCTACCTACCTTGTTGGCGATGCAATAACCGTTTTATACGGATATTTTGGTTTCACGACCGTTGGAAAGGCAAAGGTGACCAGCAGCCTATTTTATTGAAGAAATTGCTGAT
Organism: Orchestes rusci; assembly: GCA_958502075.1. Classification (NCBI taxonomy): domain Eukaryota; kingdom Metazoa; phylum Arthropoda; class Insecta; order Coleoptera; family Curculionidae; genus Orchestes; species Orchestes rusci. The sequence goes on along the minus strand of OY293312.1, from coordinate 12,790,095 downwards.
TCTGTTGGAAACGCAAGGGTGGACTGCAATCTACCAGTTCTAATACATTACCACGCAGTTTGAACAGGACCACCAGAGCGAAACACAGGAAAACACCACCGTGTCTACAAACCCAGAAACCCTGCAGAACTCAGGTATTTTACTGATTTCTTTACATGTTTTTTTATCGAGTGATATTTGAAGTGGCAATTGATTTTCATGATTTATCTGATCATTTGATTTTATTTTTCTCGCCACCAAGAGTAATGATTTGTCGAGGTTTAAATCAAACATAAATTCTTTTTCTTGTTCAATCCATCAAATTTATTGTTGTCAAAATTTATAATCGTAATTTTCATTCGAGTTTTTTTATTAAGAAGACAATGTTACAACCGTATTTCTTCTTAGGGTTTTTCTTTTGGGGTTATCAATCACAATTCAGGCGGATAGCTTGTTGGTCTGATTAGCAGCCCTACAACAGCTGAGACTGCTACATCATTGTTCAGCCACTTTCCACTGAAGAAAGGCTGTGTGACCGTGATTGACTTATTGGTATCGTTATTAGATTCAAGTTTTTTTATTATCTATTTTCGTTTAAAAGAGTGATCACTTAGGGACTTTACTTTAGGGATAAAGAAATAGATTTTTATCCATTGAACTTCTAGTATTTTGATTTGGTTATATGTATCCTCATTGTTGTTTTAAATTTTTTTTTTTTCCTTTTGATAATTTCTGTGAATGGGAAGGTCCCGGAACATCGTGAGAATTCCGACTTATTCAGTCTTGAGTCGGTGGCGCTTAACCTACTATCCTCTCCGGCATTGAGCTAGGGCCTAATTTGATCACGCAGTAAACCACCCTCTCATTCCAGAAATCAAGTAACTTTCTCTATCCTTTGTTACCTCATTCTTTTTTTTTTTCCCTCAACTCTTAAGAGTAACAAAGAGCGTGGCAAATTTTTGGCGCCCAACGTGGGGCCTGCTTTCAAAAACTAGCAGGCGAAAATTTCACTGTCATTTTCTGATAAAAGCTTTGAGGTACATAGAGCCAAATTTATAACTTCTCTTTCAGGGCGATATATTTTTTTTCTGAACTTATTTATTGCTCGATTTATTTATTGTATATTTGCTCTAACTCATTGATTTATCGATTATTACTTTAGCATTATTGAATTATTGATTTTTATCCTGCCATTATTACTCTTGATCACTGTCTTGCCCACAATTGACTAGTTCATTATCACTTTAATTTTCTTAGAAATTCAACCCTGGTAAATTATCTTTAATCTCTGTTTTCTTGACTTGCAAATTTTTCTTTTCTTCCTTTGTTGTTTCTGGTTCTGGTTTGTCGTCACGATGGATTACAAAATGGATATTTTGTATCTCAAAAAGGAAATGTTGTCTTATGAGATTGTTCTTCGGGGTGTTCAAGTTGATGACAAAAAGACCGTCGACCAAATGAGGAAAATTCTTCGTCCACTCCTCAGACTCGAAAAGACCAAATCACATGTACCACCTCCATATCCATTCAAGTTTTTGGATGAAAAGTTGCAGATTAGGACATTTCTGGATGAGGCTATCGACACAATCCCTACCATATCTGGCGACCAGGCCCAAAATAAATATCTAAATACCCAATCCAGGTTGGTTCACTTGCTCGACCGTGTAAAGCGAATACCGGATGATATAATGTCCCCTGACGAACAGACAGAGCGTACTGAGTTACTGGTCGATGTTTTGGCCGCATTGGATTCACTGGAGACAGCCGCGAAGGGTGATCCTGAAATCAGCCGTTTCCTGGAACCTGATGATCTCAACGCATCTACTTCATCCAACAGAGACACACCACCAACTATCGTCCATCATGACTCAAAACCACCTAATTTGGACAAATGGAACCTCAAATTTTTCGGAGACTCGAAGTTGTCAGTTCATAATTTTCTAGAACGAGTGACTGAATTGAGTAGGTCTCGTAGAGTTCGTGAACACCAACTTTTTGAGTATGCCATCGACTTGTTTTCCGGAAAAGCGTTAAATTGGTACAGGGCAAATCGGGACAGGTTTCATAATTGGCAGACTTTGTGTGACTTACTTCGTAGACATTTTGAACCACCAGATTATCGATCCAGGTTATTTAAAGAAATTTTGGAAAGAACGCAAGAAACATCAGAGAGCATCGTTGACTATCTCTCCTGCATGCAAGCACTGTTTAGGCGTTATGGCGAATTATCTGCAAACACTCAATTGGACATTTTGACCCGGAACCTATCTCCATTTTACACTAACCAACTTCCCGTAGTGGAATCCATCGAAGAATTGGAGCAGGAGTGCCTGAAACTGGAAACGAAAAAGTATAGAGCCGAGCATTATGTGCCACCTTCTCGGAAACGTCAGCAATTCGTTGAGCCAGATTTTGCTTTTGTGGGTGTCGACCAACATCGAGACTTTGATTTGGATAGAGTGGACTATTTATCCCCTTCAACTTCTCGAAATAGACCTCGAAGACCTCAACAACAATCCAGTTTGGTTTGTTGGAACTGTAAAAATACTGGACATCTGAATCGAGAGTGTCCCAATCCAAGAAAAACCCATTGCTATCGATGTGGAAATCCCAATGTCACCGTTAGAAGCTGTCCAAAAGGAAACGCTCCCCGTGGGAATCGATAGGTCGCGCGACTTCCACCTCAAGTATCTTGACGACCAACAACAGCAACAACTCTGAAGATGTGAAGAACCAATACCTCCTAGACTACATAGTTTCACATGCACATGGTGACCAACGGCCATATCTCGACATAAAAATACTAGGCTACCCTATGTTAGGCTTGTTGGACTCTGGTGCTAGCCGTACTCTTGTTGGATTGCCTGGTTTTGAGATTCTCAAAAGTTTGGGTTTAAAATTGATCAAACAACAGAATAATTGTACTGTGGCGAATGGTCAAAGTTGTACCAGTATAGGGTATATTCAGACACCCATAACCTTGATGGACAAGACCCACATCATTGATGTTGTAGTGCTCCCTGAACTTTCACACAAGATCATACTGGGAATAGACTTTTGGAAGACCATGAAAATCATCCCTGACCTTAGGCAGGACGTCTGGCATTTTTCGGAACTGGCGGGTGAAGAATTGGAAATATCTTCTATACAGGACTTTGACAACTTGACTCCCTCAGAGAGAGACGCTTTGGATGCATTGGTAAAACTTAAAACTACAGAGATGGGTACCGGACTTGGTTGCTGCAAGGTAGCAGAACATGAAATCGTCTAAGAACCTGGAACAAGACCCATCAAACAAAGATACTACCCTGTCACCCCATTCAAGCAGAAATTTATTGATGATGAGGTTGAGAATATGTTGAAATTAGGAGTGATCGAGCGATCTTCCAGTCCATGGTCCAGTCCAGTTTGCCTCGCTCGTAAGAAGGACGAATCGTTCCGATTTTGTATCGATTTCAGACAACTCAATAAGCACACTAAGAAAGATGCATATCCCATTCCATACATCTCTAATATTTTGGATCAGCTGAGAAACACTCGATATATCAGTTCCATCGACATTAAGTCCGCGTTCTGGCAGGTGCCTTTGAGCAAAGCATCAAGGGAATACACCGCATTCACCGTCCCTGGTAGAGGCCTCTTTCATTTTTGCCGCATGCCCTTTGGTTTATCCAATGCACCTGGAACTTGGCAGCGAATCGTTGACACCATCCTTGGACCTGAATTGGAGCCCTATGTTATGTGCTATCTGGACGATGTTATACTGATAAGTGAGACGTTCGATGAACATATACGTCTTGTGGAAATTGTTTTTGATCGTTTACGTCAGGCTGGTTTAATAGTCTCTATAGAGAAGTGTCATTTCTGCAAGCCGGAACTGAAGTACCTAGGCTACCTGGTCGACAAGAAAAATCTACGTCCCGATCCCGAAAAGGTCGAGGCTATAGTAAACATACCACTTCCGAAAAACATCCAGGAAATTCGTAGATTTGTAGGTACTGCCTCCTGGTATCGCCGTTTTGTCCCAGGCTTTTCTTCTGTCCTAGCACCAATTCTTAACCTGACAAAAAAGAACGTCAAATTTATTTGGACACCTGAATGTCAGCAGTCTTTTACACTATTAAAGGAATGTCTAGTCACTGCACCAATTCTAACTGCCCCTGACTTTGAAAAGCCGTTTTGCTTGCAAACTGATGCCTCCAATTATGGATTGGGAGCTGTTCTAACTCAGCAGTACGAGGAGGGCGAAAAAGTAATCTGTTATTTGTCTAGATCATTAAACAGACAAGAAATGAAGCTCACTGTCACAGAGAAGGAGTGCCTAGCAGTTATTTGGTCTGTCGAGAAGTTACGTCATTACCTAGATCATGTTCACTTTACTGTTATTACTGATCACGCTTCGTTATTATGGCTTCACCGATTAAATGACTTTCAAGGACGACTGGCACGCTGGCAACTACGTCTTCAACAATTCAACTTTGAGCTTATACATCGAAAAGGCAAAGACCATATAGTTCCTGATTTCCTGTCTCGAGCCGTACCAGTGGCTATTGACTCTGTTCGCGATTTGGATCCACCATCAGTTTTTCCTAGAACTTCTGACAAATGGTTTCTAAAAATGGTCCAGAAGATTGAGAAAAACCCTTTGAAATTTCCTCTTTGGCGTGCAAATAATGGCAACCTGTATAAGTTCATCAAGCCATCAATCCCAGAACTGTCAACTCCATCTGATGACTGGAAACTTGTAGTTCCCAAGGACCAACAAAAAAGTATTCTGCAACGTTGTCATGACATTCCAACTTCAGGACATGTGGGAATTTACAAAACTTTCGGAAAACTCATGCAAAGTTACTACTGGCCAAAGATGAAAGCTGATGTTGTGAGATACGTGAAAGCTTGCAAGTCCTGTGCTCAGAACAAAGTCGAGCAGAAAGCCCCAGCTGGTTTGATGGGTGATAGACCGGACATCACAGCACCATTTCAAGCCATCAGTTTGGATTATATTGGACCACTACCTCGTTCTAAGAAGGGCTATTGTTACATCTTAGTTATTTCGGATTACTTCAGTAAAGCAGCCTTTCTATTTCCGTGTAGATCAGCCAAAGCAAAGTCTCTTGTTGAAGTTGTCGAGAACTTTTTCCTTTTATATGGTACACCCATGTACCTGACTTGTGATAATGGAGTTCGAATGAAATCTAAGGAATTTCAACTTTTGTGCCAACGATATAATTCCAGAATTTTCCACACCTCGAATTACAACCCTCGAGCCAATCCAACCGAGCGCCACAACCGTATAATCAAGACCATGTTAAGGACATACGTTAGCCAGGACAATCATCGAACGTGGGATGAAAATCTCAGTCAGATTGGATGTGCCATCAGAACGTCACCTAGCGAGACAACTAAACATAGTCCATATTTTATCCTGTATGGCAGGGAACATAAACTTTATGGCAGCGATCATCGAGCCAAACTTCCCTCTCAACCAGTTGATATAGACCAGTACGTGAGGAACCGTCAAGATGGGTTTGTGAAGTTGTATCAGAAGGTCCAGGCAAGAATAAAATCCACGAGAACGCAGAACGCACAACGTTACAACCTCAAAGTCTGGCGTAAAAACAAAGTTCTATCTGATGCCGCTAACTACTACACTGCCAAGCTGGCACCAACCTATCTTGGTCCATTCATCATCGGGCGGAAGTGTGGAAATTGGTCATATGAGCTTAAGGATGATTCTGGCAAGTCGAAGGGTATCTGGCATGTTCAGGAGCTGAAACCTCACTGTGATCATTCGTCTTTTGATCCTGGGGTTGATATTGGAGATCCAACTATACCTTGATTTTCTGTTCTTTTTCTTTTTACGCTCTACAGAGCGGACGACTAGTAAAGTGTCTATTTTTCTGGCTTGGCGCGAAACTGGCTAGTTAAATGGGTACTTGCTGGATAAGAATAGTTCTGTGCAGACACCTGGCTGTGGTAAAAGTCCACAAAGTGGGTAACGAGGTCGAAACCTTCAGTTCTTCTTCGTTGTTGGACCTTCAGTCACATTTTTCTCATTTTCAGTAACTTTTCTTTAAAATTTTCAATAACATTTTTTTAAAATTTCCAGTAACTTTCTTCTTTCCTTTTGTGATTTTCAGACAGTTAAACAGTTTTCTTGGTTCACCTTGTACCTTGATTTACCTTGTATCTTACCTTACCTTGATTTTGTCTTTTCTTTTTTTTCTATGGATTGTCTGACTGTCTGATATCACATTATTTTCATATTTTTCTCACTTCTCTTCACTTTTTTTTTACCCATAAGTTGGATCTTCCTATATCTATTATTTTACCGATTTTGACTTTTAACCTACGCGGTTATTTTCCCGTTAATGACTTTTTGGTTTTTGTCGGTTATTCCGTCGTGTTTTCTTGCACTTTTTGGTGATATCAAGAGTTTCTTTTGCTTATCAGATGCGGGAGGATGGGCGTTGGGAGGCTATCGCTGGGGTGGTACTCCTAGTGGTGTGGGTTAGGGGTATTGAACCGTTTGAAGCTCCTCCACGACATGGACTCCACGAGGCATAGCTACTGCGTTTCATCTCAGCCCCGTATCTGGTTATTTTCTTGTTTATTCTTGTGTTTGTCTTCCCTCTGCTTCGGCGAGGCTATGGACCCTGTTTGGGGGGTTTTGCAGAATACCCATACTCCGGGTGCTGGTAGGAGCCCTCTAAGTGCTGAATTCCAGAGGCCGTCAGCGCTGGTTTTCTTGAGGTGGATCTCTTTGTTTAAAGTTATTTTGTTTATTCCATGTGGAACTTATACAACCCGTCATTTTCTCGAGGCCACCTGGTGTTTTCTACTTGGAACACTCATGAGCGTAGTGAGCGTAGTACGCTATAGTACAACCCGGTTAATGAGTTCGGTCAAGCTCATTCCCTGTAGTTTGGTGAGTCTAAGGGGTAAAAGGGGGAGAGTTGGTATAGTCTTCTGTCCTATACTAGACTCCCTCGGTCTACTCACTCTTTGCTGGTTTGGATTGGTCAGACTTTGGTGAATGCGCGTGGTCAACTTTTGTAAGGCCGGTACACGAGGTATCCTCAGTCTCATTGAGGTTACGCAATGCCGGTTAGGAATTCCACAAAACACCTACGGAATTTCACTCTGCAAAAGTAAGATCATGTGGTTCTTCGGGTCTGGTGAGTCTGAATTAGTGAGGCTCGTTGTTTTTTTTTGGTGTTGTCCTTGGACAGTAGGGGGGTTTCTTATTCTTCAATATTTACTATCTTTAAACTTTTCTTAACCTTCATTTTCATTAACTTTTGGTGGTTCAATAGTTTTAGTCGTATTGCTTTTGTCTTAGTCTTCATATCACTTTCTTCATTCCATTTCCTTTAATCTCATCTTTAGTGCTGACTTAGTTTTGATTATCGTCGATTTCTTCTGTGAAGAATATCTCCTTTCTTAGGAGAGGGGGTGTTGTCACGGGCCGTTTTTGACTCTACGTTTTTTTTTGTTCAATTATTCTTGAGATTGGGTAATTTTAGTTCTACCGTACCTATCAGGTTGTTGCACTTTTTATAAACTCAGGCAGTATGAAGAGTGACTTCTACTTACTTGGTCGCCACACATCGTAATAGTAACTTTCCTCCTAATAACTTTTCTCCAAACTTCATCTATCCCTGTTATGAGTTTGACTGGCAAGAGATGGCCATGTATTTACAAACACACACTTTCAGGACACGCCAACGGTTCTAAATAACTCATGTGCCATTTTAGTCACTATTCTCATGTTGTTTTATAGGGAAAACAGTTCTTTTTGAGGGAAATTACGTTTGTTTATGTTTTTAAACCAAGTCCCTTGAAGTCAGCTGTTGGTTTGAGGTTATGAAGTTTTGTTTTGTGACACCGTTGCCAGACGTGTTTTAGATTACGTGATGGGTGTATTTTAACTGTCGATCTCCGTTGAATCTATGGCACGTATGTCGTTCTTTTTTTCGATTGGGGACTGTTAGTGAGAATGAAGTCACTTTCCTTGGTTCCGTCCGTGTTTTCTTGATTAGTGGAGGATTGTTTGTGCGATCTACCCCCAGCCCTTTACGATGTTGCCGGTGTTCTTGTTCCTATTTTACCTTTGCTGCTCTTCTGGTACTGGTCCTAACCTCACTCTGTCATGAGAATTTGACCATGATTTTCGATTGACTTTCCAACGAGTCTTTGTGAAGCTTGGATGTTTCCTAAGCATTTTTAACCTTATCTAGGGATTTTTGGGAAATTAATCCACTTTTATATATTGCATCGTGTTGAGTTTTGTGTGCTTTGTGTACCTACCTACCTTGTTGGCGATGCAATAACCGTTTTATACGGATATTTTGGTTTCACGACCGTTGGAAAGGCAAAGGTGACCAGCAGCCTATTTTATTAAAGAAATTGCTGATTCTGTTGGAAACGCAAGGGTGGACTGCAATCTACCAGTTCTAATACATTACCACGCAGTTTGAACAGGACCACCAGAGCGAAACACAGGAAAACACCACCGTGTCTACAAACCCAGAAACCCTGCAGAACTCAGGTATTTTACTGATTTCTTTACATGTTTTTTTATCGAGTGATATTTGAAGTGGCAATTGATTTTCATGATTCATCTGATCATTTGATTTTATTTTTCTCGCCACCAAGAGTGGTTGGTCGAGGTTTAAATCAAACATAAATTCTTTTTCTTGTTCAATCCATCAAATTTATTGTTGTCAAAATTTATAATCGTGATTTTCATTCGAGTTTTTCTATTAAGAAGACAATGTTACAACCTTATTTCTTCTTAGGGTTTTTCTTTTGGGGTTATCAATCACAATTCAGGCGGATAGCTTGTTGGTCTGATTAGCAGCCCTACAAGAGCTGAGACTGCTACATCATTGTTCAGCCACTTTCCACTGAAGAAAGGCTGTGTGACCGTGATTGACTTATTGGTATCGTTATAAGATTTAAGTTTTTTTATTGTCTATTTTTGTTTAAAAGAGTGATCACTTAGGGACTTTACTTTATGGATAAAGAAATAGATTTTTATCCATTGAACTTCTAGTATTTTGATTTGGTTATATGTATCCTCATTGATGTTTTAAATTTTTTTTTTTTTTTCCTTTTGATAATTTCTGTGAATGGGAAGGTGCCCGGAACATCGGGAGAATTCCGGCTTATTCAGTCCTGAGTCGGTGGCGCTTAACCTACTATCCTCTCCGGCATTGAGCTAGGGCCTAATTTGCTCACGCAGTAAACCACCCTCTCATTCCAGAAATCAAGTAACTTTCTCTATCCTTTGTTACCTCATTCTTTTTTTTTTCCCTTAACTCTTAAGAGTAACAAAGAGCGTGGCATCGGGTCGCATTTATTTGAATTTCTTACGTGAAGAAATGCCTCTGCTACTTGAAGATATCAATTTAGTCGAACGGGCAAATATGTGGCTGCAACAGGATGGTGCACCTCCACATTACCATCGTGATGTACGGGCATTTTTGGATATGCAATTCCCAGGAAATTGGATAGGACGTGGAGGTTCTATTCCGTGGCCACCGAGATCATGCGACTTAACTCCCCTCGATTTTTTTTTATGGGGATTCATAAAAGACCGAGTATACTTTACCAAGCCAACCACCATGGAAGATATGAAAAATAGAATACGGGACGTCTGTCATTCAGTGACGCCTTTGATGTTATCAGAAGTTAGGCTGAATCTTCAAAGAAGACTGAATCTGTGTATTCAACAGGGAGGTCACCTTTTTGAACATATATTAAGACAAAATATCGATTAACAATTTGAATATTAGTATAACCTTTGAATAATAACTTGAAACTTGGCATAGTTTATCGTTTTATTGCAAAACACAAGGTAGCGATTTAGAAAATTCGGAATTTCTCGATAACCATGAAAGTTAGGTATAGGACATTATTTGCAAAAATGATAGGTTAACAAAAAATGTTCATAGTGACACATAGAATCCAGAAATAAAATCAAAAACAGGGCATTCTATCTTAAAAAATCATACTTTCACACGCCATACTTTTGTGACGCACCCTGTATGTTTCCAAATATTTTCAGAATGTGCGCTATTTACACCCCTAACCTGTGACGCAAATTGATATTGATATTTTTTATATCCTATATGATAAAACCTACTTTACTCTATCGTTGGGATACCCTGTACAGGGTGTCTATTTAAGAATGGCAAGGTGCCAGATCTCAGAAACTAGGCATCCGAGAGACTTGCGGAAAAAAAATTACTGGGTAATATGAAATAGAGAAAATGCTGGAAATATATCAGAAGTTCCCAAGATCGCCACAAGATGGCGTAACGGTGCTATCAAAACACAAAATCGCTGTTTTTTCGTGATTTTTATATACAAACAAATACAAACGAGTACCGCTATGGATTCCTTGAGAGATTTCCTTCAAATTTGTTTTTCTGATTTTTTTTCCTAACATGTCAAATAAGACAGGTATCAGCTGTCAAACCTTACAACACAAGAATGCTCATAACTTTGAAACAACCCAACCGATTGACGCGATCTTGGTCTCATATGAAAGAGCATGATCTGCACTTCAAAACACTTTTTTGGTTTTGAATTTTTGACTTTCGCCGTCGCCGCTAGATGGCGTTAACTGAAATGGTGGCATGTTTTTGAGTTTTTTTTCCAAAAAAATCAAATGTAATGGTATATTTATTTTTATATATTTTAAAAAGGGATACATTTTCCTATTAAAAAAATTTAAAAAAAAAAAAAAAAATCATTAATTTTTTTGTCTTGTCTTGTCTCAAAATTCAAGGGACAGTTTACGAACAATCCTGCAAAAATCAGATCAATAATTTGTAAAAATAAGAAACCACTCCTATTACTAAAAACCCATAATGGTGACGAGTGTGATCTTTTCGGTTTTATACTCGTGGCGTTCCCTCATCAACCCAGAAAAAATCAGCTTGTCAGTATTTTTTTTTGCACTCCCAATCAGACTGTCTAAGTTCACTGTATTATGATGTAATTTTCAAGTAGGCCTATTTGTGCGTTCCATGCACATTAAAAAAATTCGTATTGGAAATAAATCACTCGATGTAGTTATGTGTCTAATAAGTCCTTAGTAAGCAGCATCATGACTGTGCAGCCGTCAGCAGTTCCTTGGATACTTACGGCTAGGAAACGGTCCGCTCGGGGAGAAACGGCATAGACACGTTAGAGTTAAGTTCCAATTGTATTTTTTTCAATTAATTTTCAAAGTTGTGAAAATAAAAATCATTTTTTAAAAAGGGTTTCTTTATGACCAGAAACATAAAGTGGCGCAGTCGTGGCGGATTTTGAACGAGCATTTCACAGTGAAAAACTCGTCGGTTTCAACCGTTGATTCAAAAATCGAACCAGTGCTTCATAAGGATTCACAGATCGAAAACGTTTCGTTAATCGGATCGTAGTGTGTTTGGTAGAAAGAAGAAATCCAGCAGTGCAGCAGAGAAAAATGAAGATTTTCCTCCTGTAAGTCACCTTTTTCCTATTGTTGTCCGTCTATGTCTTTCCCCTCGCATTCTTCTGATTCTCAAGCAGAAAACATTGAATTCGAGTTAGATTTAGAAGTTACCAACTTGACTGATCAAAGTAAAAGTTCGGAAAATAATCTTTTAAATTTAGATAATCTTTTTTCACGCCTTTCACTTTCAAATCAAGCAAATAATTCAAATCAAGCATCAAATATGCCTCCTCCAAATTTTGATAATAAACTATTAGATATTGTTCCAAAATTTGACGGAAATCCTCTTGAATTATCCGCATTTTTAGAGACTAGTAATAAGCTTATAACTACTTATTGGAACAATGCGACGTTAGATTGTGTCCAAAATATCACTATTATCTATGGAATCTATGCAAAACTTATCGGTAAAGCAAGGGAAGTTTATAGCATTTGCGTTACTAAAGATTGGTGTACCGTTAAAGCCGCGCTTGTTGCACATTTTGGTGATCAACGAGATGAAAACGGGTTACTCTTTGATTTGGATCAATTGCGTCAAAATGCAAATGAACTGCCTTTACAATTTCATACTAGAGTAATGGGTAATTTGAGTGCTCTTCATAATTACTTAGATACTCATAATGACGATGAGAATACTGCTAATGTTAAGAAGAACTTTTATAATATCCATGGTTTAAAAATATTTTTAGCTGGTTTGAAAGAACCTTTGGGCTCAACTATCAGAGCAATGAAACCTGTTAATCTTGCGGAAGCTAGAACTTACATAATTTCTGAAACAAATATCAGACACTTGCAAAAACCATTTCATCTTGAAAATAACAATAGAAATCAATCGAACAATCAAATTGGCAAAATTTTGACTTCAATAACAAAAACAATTTTCCAAATTTGTCAAACTCCTTTCAAAATGTTCCAAATTTTAACCAAGGAAATTCATTACCTCGTGGGCCAGTTAACATGCCACAACCTAGATTCAATCAACCAAATTTTTTCACCAATAGACAAGTTTTTGGACCTCCAAGGCCTCAAACAAATGTTTTTAGACCAAACCAACAAAACGTTAGAAATTTGCCCAGACCAACACTAATGAGTGGAATTTCTTAAAGTTCAAATAGAAGTAATAACAATAGTGATAATCACAGATCAAACAACTTCCAAATGCATAATGTCAATTCAAGCCCAATGTATAATAATCATTCATATCTGGAGTACGAATATCCATATTATTATGATGATCAAAGTTTGGATCAAAGATCATTATCAATGGAACCATACTGTGACCAACCCCATGATGACTACCCTTATAATGACAATCAAAATGTTCAGCAAATAAAAGAAAATAGTTCTGTAGAAATAGTTGAAGAAAACGCCCAAAATTTTCAGGAAACCTTGCCTCCAGAGTCAATAACGTAGAAATTCACTCAATTTACGACAAGAAAGATCTCCCTTATATAAAAATCGCCAATCCACCGTTAAAATTACTGATTGATACAGGTGCGACAAAATCATTTTTAAATCCCGAAATAGCCGAAAAGTATTTTCCAAATTTCATCAACAAAGAACCATTTTCAATTTCTTCAGTTTTCCAAACAACAACTAGAGATTTTTGTGTTGAAATTCCAGCTTTCAATGAATTTAATTCAGGGAAATCAATCAAACTCTATTTATTCAAGTTTCATACCTTAAAAGATCTCAATGTCGAAATTGATCTACAAAACTATCTCTTGAAAACACCAGAATCAAAAATTCCTTTGAGCCACTATGAAGCAAAATCAAAACTATTATTTTTCACTCGTATTGAACCTCATATGACAGAAAAATTAAAAATTCCTGTTGATGTAGAGAATGGTTATGTAACCATTCCCCAGTATAAAATTTCAAATTGCATCATTCCTGAATGTTTAACAGACGCAAGTCAAGGTTACGCTTCTGTAGAAATTTCAAACAATACAGATGAAGCTCAAGAAATTTCTTTATACAATCCAATCAAAGTTCAAAATTTTGATCAAAACAATTTCCAAATTTTTAATTTTACCATTCAGCAAACACCTAATCAATTTTATAGAAATGAGATTGCAGATTTGATCCGCACGGAACATATGAACGAAGAAGAAAAATATCATATTACAAAATTGTGTGATAAATATTTTGATATTTTCCATAAAGACAATCAACCGTTGACATTTACCAACCAAGTCAAACACCAAATAAAAACAACTGACGAACTACCCGTCCATTCAAAATCATATCGATACCCATTTATACATAAACCGGAAGTTGAGCGGCAAATTCACGAAATGCTGAATCAAAACATTATTAGACCAAGCGATTCACCATGGTCTTCACCAATTTGGATCGTACCAAAAAAACCGGACGCTTCTGGGAAGAAAAAGTGGCGAATTGTCGTAGATTTTAGGGGAATTAATTCCAAAACTATTGATGACCGTTATCCAATTCCAAATATCACTGACATTCTTGACAAATTAGGCCGTAGTCAATATTTTACTACTCTCGACTTGGCTAGTGGATTTCACCAGATTGAAATGCACCCCGACGACATCAAAAAAACAGCCTTCAGCGTCGAAAATGGGCATTATGAATATATCAGAATGCCCTTTGGCCTAAAAAATGCGCCCGCAACCTTTCAAAGGGTCATGGATAATGTTTTAAAAGGACTACAAAATAAAATATGTTTCGTCTATATGGACGATATAATAGTGTTCTCCACCTCACTACAAGAACATATCGTCAATCTCAAACATATTTTTCAGAGACTACGTGAAAGTAACTTGAAAATCCAGCTTGATAAATCTGAATTTTTACATAAGCAAGTTGCATTTCTTGGACATATAATAACAACCGAAGGAATAAAACCAAATCCTGATAAGGTCAATGCTATTCTGAAATATCCAATCCCAAAATCAACCAAGGAAATTAAAAGCTTTCTCGGACTTCTTGGTTATTATCGGAAATTTATTCCAAATTTTGCCAAAATAACCAAGCCATTCACAAATTGTTTAAAGAAAAATTCAACCATAAACATCAATGACCCCGAATATCAGAAAACCTTCCAAGACTGTAAACTACTTTTAACAAATGACCCAATATTGCAATATCCGGACTTTTCTAAAGAATTTAATTTAACAACTGACGCAAGCAATGTTGCCATTGGTTGTGTCCTTTCACAAGGGCATATAGGTCAAGATAAACCGATTGCCTACGCATCGAGAACATTAAATTCTTCAGAACAAAACTATAGTACTATTGAAAAAGAACTTCTCGCAATTATATGGGGAACACGTTATTTTAGACCTTATCTTTTCGGAAGGAAATTCAAAATTGTAACAGATCATCAACCCCTTCAATGGTTAATGAACCTTAAAGAACCAAACTCTCGACTCGTTAGGTGGCGTCTAAAATTAGAAGAATTTGATTATCAAATTATTTATAAGAAAGGCAAGAAAAACACCAATGCCGACGCTTTATCACGAGTAGAAATTCATGTGAACGAAACAAATATCCAACCGTCTAATTCCGAGGAAAACCAAAGTAGCGAAACTAGAATAAGGTCGCAGACACCGCCTGTATTACGTTTCATGCAATCTTATAACGAGAATCCCATATTAGATAATCAGTCTATTATAGCACAGGCTGACCCAGACGAAAATGATGACAACGAAACAGTGCATACGAGTGCAGAGGATCCAATTCTCACCATTCATATCACTGAAAAACCAATTAATTATTTTCTCTGTCAAATTTTCATAATTAAAGTTGATAGAAATACACTGTCTCAAAAAGAAATCAAGAAAATTTTCACAGATCCCGTTAACAGAACTCGATGGTATATTTACGTGAATGACGATACTTTTGAAAATCAAGTTATTCAATTTTTAAAAAAATACGGCGAACCCAAGAGACAATACGTTTTCTATTTTCAAAACGACAACAATGACGAACTTTATAAGAAAATGTGTAATTTTATCCCCCAGACCTTCAAACACTCAACTTACAAGTTACTTAAATCAAATAAATTATTAGCTGACATCACAAAGTCCGACAAACAACGCGAAACGATCAAAAAGCAACACGAAGGTATTACCAATCACAGAGGTGTACATGAAACTATCGATCAACTTCGATTAAAATTTTATTGGCCAAAAATGAATGATGATGTACGAAAATTCATCAATAACTGTTCGATTTGTCAACAAGTAAAGTACGAGCGTCATCCACCCTTAATCAAATTACAACTTACACCTACACCTAAGAAACCATTTGAAACACTACATGTAGACACATTCAAGTTTGACAAAAATGTTGCATTAACAATTTGCGACAGTTTTTCAAAATTCAGTCAGGCTTTCATTTTGCCAAGCCTTTCAGCCCTCCACATTTACCAATCACTTGTTCAATTTGTGTCAAATTACAAAATACCCGGAAATATAGTTTCAGATAATGGTACAGAGTTCAATCAACATCTATTGAAAGAATTCTCAAAGTTGTATAATATAAATTGGCATTACACCTTACCTTTGAACCCAAATAGTAATTCTATAGTAGAAAGATTTCACTCAACACTTCTGGAACACATGAGAACTTTAGCTTTGACAAAACCAAATTTAAGCCCGCACGAAAAACTAAACCTCTCAATAATTGGATATAATAATTCAATTCATTCGGCAACAAAGAAAAAACCAATTGATTTAGTATTTGGTCATTTAGAACTTAAAGATCCTATCGATATTGATAGTAACGCCCAACTAATAAACAATCAATTAAATCAACATAAAGAATCAATGGGAGAAATCTACAAAAATACTCACGAAAATCTGTCCGCTAACAAAAGTAAAGTAATTGAAAAAGCGAACGAAAAACGGAATGATCCACCCGATATCCAACCTGGATCAATCGGTTATCGAAAATTAGGCGACAGACAATCCAAAACCAATCCACTCTATAAACCAGAACATATTTTAAAAACTAATGACTTGACAGTAACAACTGCCCAAAATAACTATCATAAACAAATTTTCAAAAATCCCCGAAAAATGACAGAAAACCCTT
Source organism: Orchestes rusci (assembly GCA_958502075.1). NCBI lineage: Eukaryota > Metazoa > Arthropoda > Insecta > Coleoptera > Curculionidae > Orchestes > Orchestes rusci. Next base: position 12,773,561 of record OY293312.1, on the reverse strand, counting down.
TGCAGGTTGATGACCTTACTTCACCTGACGAAGGCACAGAAGGTACAGATTCAGAATCTTGAATCCAACCCCGGCATCCTTCCATTCAAATTAGGCACTGCCAAAATCAAAATTGCAACACATACATTCCTACACTACATTGACCTCATTTCACTAAAAAATCAAATAACCGACATAACAAGTCATTATATCAAACTAGAAACCACAATTAACAACTCTTCAATCGAATCAAAATATCTATTGCTTGAAGCTTATCAACATCTCAAGTATGAAGTAAATTTGGTAAATCAGAAAATCGATTCTTTCCTACCAAATGGACGAAATAAAAGAGGCTTAATTAATCCAATCGCATCACTTGTCAAATTTATAACTGGCAATCTTGACCAAGAAGACGCTAAAGAAATTCATGATCATATAAAAACGCTTGAAAATAGTCAAAATAATGTAATTCAAACAGTCAATCAACAAGTGTCTTTAACAACCAATTTAATGAAAAACATCAATCACACCATGACAATTGTGAGTAATAATCAGAAAGCAATTGAAAACCGAATAAATGGTATTATTGATGATATCAAAAAGACAAAGTTCAGCTATTTGCACTACCTTGAAATTCACGAGACTATTGATCAAATCAAAGTAAATCTCGACGCATTGTTGAACTTCATCAGCGAATTAGAAAATGCTATCACCTTCGCCTCGCTCAAAACCTTGCATAGGAGTATAATAACTCCACGAGATCTCAAAGAAATAGTGAACGAACTCCAGAAACAACACAATGTTTTCCAACTTCTATTTCTAAGCGATAATTTCGAAATGTATTACCGTGTAGTTGAAACAAATGTTTTTGCAATTGAAAACAAAATAGTTTTCTCTTTAAATTTTCCGCTAGTGAATCAGGATGATTTCGAGATTTTCCATCTCTTTTCCATCCCAAATAAAAACAATTCCATCATCATCCCTCCTTCTACTTACCTTATCCTGAGCAACGACAAGTACCAATACCAAAACGAAGAATGCATGGCCCTGAAGAAGATATACTACTGCAAGAACAACAACGTTCTACCAACACATGAAAATCCTGATTGCGTTACGTCCCTTTTGTCCCTCGAAAATCAGTCGGACACATGTCGACAAATACCAATCCATATCAACAAGCCAATCATGGAAGAAATCGATGAAGCCCACTACATCGGAATATTTCCGAAAAGTCAGAAAATCCAGACTCACTGTGAAGAAGACGAAATCGCTCAGCTTCATGGAACTTACTTATTCATAGTTCCACCAAGATGTTCCATCCAAACATCACGGTCCGTCTACAAGAACGATCAAGAAGCATTCCATGGCCATCCAGTCACTTTAGATGGCGTCAAAGAAATCCATGTTCCCGTTGCCCAAGTAGAAAAAATCCACCTTCAAAATTTACCTCTGGATCAACTACACCAATTGCAACTACAAGAGTCACATATCAAGCCTCTGGACTATGTAAAAGAGCATAGCCCTTATCAACACTGGTCCTTCTGGATCCTGATTCTTCTGATCCCGATCCCGATGGCAATTTACCTTGTCATGAAAAGGAAGCCAGCCATAATCAAGCCCCAGCGTACGAGTACCATTGATGAAACTCAAGTGCTACCCCCTTGAGTTTCCTTTAAGAAGGGAGGAGTTATGTGTCTAATAAGTCCTTAGTAAGCAGCATCATGACTGTGCAGCCGTCAGCAGTTCCTTGGATACTTACGGCTAGGAAACGGTCCGCTCGGGGAGAAACGGCATAGACACGTTAGAGTTAAGTTCCAATTGTATTTTTTTCAATTAATTTTCAAAGTTGTGAAAATAAAAATCATTTTTTAAAAAGGGTTTCTTTATGACCAGAAACATAAAGATGTATGTATGTACAGGGTGTTCACAGATAAATGGACCCCTCCATTAACTTTTTTATTTGATGTTTGGGAAAAAAATGTTTCGAATGATAGTTTAATGGATCAAAATGAATTTTGTGAAAACAAGGTTTTTACATATACAGGGTGTTTCAGAACTTCTCGGCGTGGTCCAACTTTCTTATTTCAAATTACAACCCTATTTTTTTAGCTTTGTTTTGGTTCCAAATTCATGCAGTTCGGAACTGTTCTACACATGCGCACTTCAATGTTGCCATGGTAATATTCGGGTGCGCATGTGTCGAACAGTTCTGAACTGGTTCGGAACTGAAATAACTTGGAACCAAAACAGAGCTTTTGCTTGATTTTTGCATTCTCTGGAAAATTCTTAACATTTTTCATATAGCATACCCTATACCCAAACACAACCAATAACAAGATATTAAAGTCAGAAACTTGCTATTTTTTCGAGCATGTTCTAAATTGTTTCAATTGTTTGGTATTATTTCGAAACCTTGAAAACGAAGTAGCTGTTAAGAGATGTCAACTTGTCAGGAAAGATTTGAACATGTTATATTGCGAAGAGGAAAAATTTGAAATATTTTCTTTATACATACAGGGTGACTCAGTTTTATCATACATTATCTCAGATTAAGATTCTACCTCGGATTCTACTAAGTAGATAATATAAAAAATTTGTATTCTATGAAAACTTTTGAAATATTTAGTTTCTTTTTAGAAGCTTTTTTAAAAATGAATATAACTCCTATAGACCGTTTCCAAGTAGGCTGGGATCCAGCTGATTCCTGAAAATGACATTAGAATTTTAAGTTGAAGGTTGGCCAAAAAATCAAATGTCATAAGCCATAACGTGCTCGCTGATTAAAATGAACAGATATTAGACGTGTCACTCTAAATGTAGAATTCAAATATCAACAGTTGATCGAGGTCAGGCGCTCATGTCATTTCATAGAAAAGTAAACAAAGTGAATAATGATATAATTTTTAATAACTTTTCGTCATGTTTCGAAGGCTCCTTTGATATAGTATTGTTTAATGAGTTCGCGTCAACATACTGTACATAATGAATCGATCTTGTGCGGTGTGTTTAAACGAAGTAATCGGGAAAAAACAAAAAGTTCTTTGGATTCCCGGAAATTCGGGGACTATCACCTTGTCGATGTTGAGAGGGCTCAGTAGGCTTAAAGTCCAGAAAGCGATGCCGGTGGTAGCGTAGCTACAGGTAGGGCCACCCTTGCCGGTAAGGTTCCGGAGTGACAGAGATGAAGCTTAGATAGTCCACAACAGCGTCTGACCCAGAGTGGGCAGCTATCAACAGCGTCTGACCCAGATTGGGCGGCTGCAAAATACAACTCACCAAGACGCCCGGCCCGAGGACAACATTGAACGGTTTACTCGGGTGCAGAGTTTTTCCCACCACGTCGTTTGTCAAACTTACTCTATTAAAAGTATTATTATGCAGCAAAAAGATCAAAACATTGTTTTGAATCATTTTTCAAACCATTTTATGTATGAATTTTATAAAATAAGTTGATGGTGACCTTTTTGTTTAAATTGAAAAATCTCTTTAAGATTTGTTTAGGTATTTAGGATTTAGAAAAAAACAGTATTTTCTTGTGAAAACTGAATAAGCTGAAGTACGGCAACGCACCAAAATTGGGTCCACCCCTATCGATCGGATTCTGCTTAAACGTTTCATTCATATTTCGTCTCATTGGCGTCTCTTGTTTTTTGACTGGGGTTTGGTGTTGATTATTATTCTGGTTTAGTTTGTAGTGCTTCATTATTTACTTATATGGTATATTGAAATGACTCGCAAATGTCAAGCTTGCAGTAAATAAGAATTTAAGAATTCTGTAAAATACTTACGGCACTGGCAGCTTCGCGTATAGTAGCCGAAGCAAGGTGCAAACATATCCCCACTCAGTGCCTCGTTCAACTCCTGTTGTCCACACAATTTTTCACAGTTTATGAATAAAATGTCTCATCTATAGTTATTAGATCATTGGTTGAAACTCCTGCGGGTTCCATTTCGTTCATCTCTCAGGGGTACGGAGGACGCATTAGCGATAAAAATCTTACTGAAAACTGTGGAATTTTGGAACATCTACAGGCGTCTTGAGGCAGAAATATACAATTCTACAAAAAAAATACCAATGTATTTGATGAAAAAGAAAGCAGGAGACGTTGCTGTTATTGACGGAATTTTTACCGTATGTGCAGCTTTGAATTTATGTCCTTCAGTTATTTCAAGTGGATGATACAATAAAAGATAACTACTCAAGTAGATGTAACTTGGCTATTACGTCTTTCATTCACATACATCACAAATCCATTTTTTGGGAATGCTTTGCAACCCTATACAATCAATATGATACCACTTGATCATACAATTTTTGTTGGCACATGAAACCATTTGTTGTCCATCATCTTTGCAAGAACACGACAACTCCGGAGTCTGTGAAAGAGATGTGTATTAATCATACATTCAGGTCATCGATGGTTTAGTTGAATCTCACGTTTTTCGAGGTCCGTCTTGAGATAGTCCGATCTTACTTATTGAAGGGTTTCGCTGGCTCTGTGAAGTGAACAATTTGCTCAACATCTCTGGCAAAATTACTTCCTCATGAAATCTCCGGGCCACCTGAACTTTTTCATTCCAAAAACTCTCTAAAAATGGTATCTTCTCCAAGAACATATCTTCCTTACTCCATAGTACGAACCAACATGTTCGGTATTTGGTTATTGCCAATTGCATTTGTACCTGGTAATAGTAGGAGTGGTTTCTATCAAGAATTATCCCTTCTTCCCCTCCTCCGATCAAACATTTTTTTTTTGCTTGAAGAAGCTCTGTGATTGAGGCATCCCTAGAGCAGTAAGGACATTTCACCTCCACGCAACATGTACCACATTCTTCGCAATCCAATACAGCATCTGGTGTCGCTGCACAATAGGGATAAAGTGAAGATAAAAACAGACCACAACGTGTCAATTTACACTTGTGCATTCGCTTGTGGATGGTTTCGAAAGATTGAAGTACATCCTTTTCGTGCTTGCAGCCATAATACCTGAAGTGAGCATTTGTCGGAAATATACTTTTTATACAATATTATTTATTCTATAATACCTGCTCGGAAAACTGCTTTATACATGTGGATAGCATATCTTTTTCAGTAATGAAAGCGATGGCTCTTCCACTTTTGTTGCACATACTGCACGAAAATGGGATGCAGTGACTCTTCCTGCTCTGAGCAAAAACCACAATCTACTCTTGCTTTGGCCTCTTGTTACCTGCTCGACTTTGTAGACCATCTCTTCCGACACATTTACATTTATCACTTGCGCCACAGTTTGTAGCTCCTCAATTGTCTTGATCGTGAAATTTTCATCAAACAAGTTTGTGTATGATGGCCATGCTTCGTTTGATGGCTTCTCCAGTAGTTCATGCAATACACATCTTACTCCATCCCTTTGATAAGAAGACAGAAATTCTTCTACATGCACATCGGTTAGCTCAGGTATCTTTTCTTGACTATTATCAAAAATTTCATTTTCGGGAGATGTCAGTAGGTATGGCGCCACTTTAGTCAGAAATCTTTCAAGTTCATTGACCTTAACATATTTAATATTTTTGATCAATTAATTATTTGGGGGTTTTATTTGGGTCACCGAATTATTTTTGGGGTTTTTTATTTTTGGTTGTTCAATTATCATATTTTTATGATTTTTAATCAATTAATTATTTGGGGGTTTCATTTGGGTCACTGAATTATTTTTGGGGTTTATTATTTTTGGTTGTTCAATTATCATATTTTTTATGATTTTTAATCAATTAATTATTTGGGGGTTTATTGGGGTCACTGAATTATTTTTGGGGTTTAGTATTTTAGGCTGTTCAATTATCATATTTTTATGATTTTTAATCAATTGATTATTTGGCTAGTTATATTCGAACATAATCATGAATTTGGTGTGTGTTATTATTCTCTCTCTCATGCGCTATACCATACTCACCTTTTTGAAAATAAGTTCCGTCGTCTGGGGTCGATCCCTGAGCCTCTGGGTTACCAGTCGGATGCCTTAACCATTGCGTTATACAATCGTTTAAATATTATGGGGATATGTGAAGATCCAAAGACACAGATGGAAACCGGTTTTGCATTAGTACATGCTTGGTATGCGATCTGCTACGCAGGTGTTAAATTGATAGGTAATGAGCATGTAACAGACAAGGCACATGGCTTATTATTGCATGGTAATGAACTCTCTCGTAGGTTGCTGTATTTTGATTCATAGTTTGATATAAAGTACTACATTACCAAGGGGGGACGTGGAAGAGCCCAAACAACCAAGTGAAAAACGAGATAGACTTTATTCTCACCAACAACAAACAGATGTGTACTGACGTCACAGTTCTCAACAGATTTAGTACCGGCAGTGACCACAGATTGGTAAGAGCCAGACTCTTTATAAACACCAAATTCATGCGACGGAAGATCATAAAAAGAAACCTCTACCCAACAACGATTGAATTGACTCAAAATACCTACGACTATCGGGAAAATGTCCAATCAAAATTAGAGCTAACGGAAGATCTGAAGACCCTAGATCTTGATAGAATAGCAGAAAAGATCACCAATGCCGTCCAAGTAGCAACAAAAAAGGTTTGTGCACGAAAAAAATCCAGAGACACCAAGCTCAGCCCAACTACCTTGGAACTCATCGAAAAACGCCGCCGCATAGATCGAAACTCCGACGAATACAAAGTATTAAACAAGCATATTAAGAAAAAGGTCCGCATAGACATAAGAAACTATAACACCCAACTAGTCAGCAAAACAATTGAAGAGAATACCAATATGCGAGCCCTACGATCCAAAATGTCTCGCGGAAAAATACAGATTCGGAAGATGAGAAACAAACAGGGAGAGTTAATTACAAACAAGGCTGACATCATATCCACTGTTCAAGATTTCTACCGCCAACTTTACAGCATGTCAGTACCAAAACCAGATCGTGTGCAAGCACAGGAACGACAAAGCATTGCGAACGTCGGCTCCGAAGAGATCCCGGAAATTAACAGAAGCGAACTACAAGCGGCCTTAAAAAAAATGCAGAGGACAGAGTGACTGCCGAGATGCTGAAGTTGGGAGGGAGAGCACTGGAGGACGCACTCATGATTCTCCTTAACAAATGCATACAAGGACAACAAATCCCAACAACCTGGAGAAATGCCGAGGTCGTTCTAATATTTAAAAAGGGCGATTGCGCATGCATAGAAAACTATCGACCCATCAGCCTGCTGTCGACTTTCTACAAACTGCTGACAAGGATCATAGCCGATCGATTGACCAATAAATTCGACTTCTACCAGCCAGTGGAGCAAGCAGGGTTCAGGAAAGGGTACAGTACGATAGACCACCTCCAAGTCATACACAGGCTTATAGAGAAAGCGACAGAATACAACATCCCGCTACACCTAGCCTTCGTTGACTATCAGAAGGCTTTTGACTCAGTGGAGATATGGGCAGTGCTGCAGGCAATGGACAAAGCCAGAATCGACTCTCGGTATACGAACCTTATCCAGCACATTTATACAAATGCCACGCTCCAGATCAAAATAGATGAGGACATGGTCACAGAGAAGATCCCAGTGAAACGGGGCGTCCGACAGGGAGACACGATATCACCAAAACTCTTCACTCTAGCCTTGGAAGACGTGTTTAAAAATATAACATGGGATAAAAAGGGCATTAACATCGATGGAATCTACCTTCATCATCTGAGATTTGCGGATGATATTGTTCTGATTAGTAGTGACCCTGAAGAATTGAAAAACATGGTTCAGCAGCTCCATGCGGAGTCGGCGAAGATAGGTCTGAAAATGAACCTGAGGAAAACGAAAATTATGACCTCAAGCGCAGTAAATATAACTGTGGACAACCAACTATTAGAAACCGTAGATCACTATATCTATCTCGGTCACAATATAAAACTTGGTAAAGAGAACCAAGCTGCAGAAGTTACTAGACGAGTACAGCTAACATGGGCAGCTTTTGGCAACCTGTCCTTTATCTTGCGCGACCCAAAAATACCCATCAATCTTAAAAGAAAGGTGTACGAAACCTGCGTACTACCAGTGACAACATATGGTTTGGAGACAATGGCCCTCACACAGAATAAAGCCAATCGCCTGAGCGTTTGCCAGAGAGCCATGGAAAGAGCAATGCTGGGTATTAGCCTTAGAGACAGAGTACGAAATGAAGAGATCAGAAGAAGAACGAGAATTACGGACGTCGTACGTCGTATTGCGAGACAAAAGTGGCAATGGGCGGGGCACGTAGCGAGACAGGAAAACTCAAGATGGTCAAAAAGGATAGTACAGTGGCGACCCAGAACAACCAAACGAAGTGTTGGAAGACCGCAGCTCAGATGGTTGGATAGCATAAAAGGATTTGCAGGAAGGAACTGGATGCAGACAGCAACAGACAGACAGAAATGGAAGAACATGGAAGAGGCCTACATTCAGGAGTGGATGGTGACAGGCTGAGAAAGAAGAAGAAGAAGAAGACATTACCAAGAATAAATATCTACTTATCATACACTAGAAGACTTTTGAAGAAAGCTGCAATGTGAGAACAGGTTTACTTTATTTGTATTATCCCCGTTCTACATGTGATGGTATAAGAATTGAGTAGGAGATCACCAGATGACAAATTAATATTCAAGTAACGTGTTTATACAGGGTCCTTCATTAGTGCGTCGGGCAATCCTAGCGTGGTTATTTACAAAAGTAGAAAAAAAAGTTTTATACAAAAGTTGTAGAATGTGACTTTATGCATATTTTAAAAATATTTTCAAACATACAGGGTGCGTCACAAAAGTATGGCACGAAAAAGTATGATTTTTTTAAATGGAACCCCCTGTATATTAATTGATATTTCAATTCTTTCTTTAATTTGGAACAAAAATTGTGATACAACTAATGTTCCTAAATTCAACCGTTATCGAGATATCGCGTTTTAAAAATGGCATTTTTGCAACTTTGACATGCTATAAAACTCAAACTATTCAAGTTAGAGAAAAATGGATTGCACATTCCCATCTTAACTTTTCAAGAGCTATTAAAGGAGATTAAATCCATTATTGTGAAAAAATGTCAAAATGTGCCGAAAAAAGTTGACAGTTGACGTTACCTTCTATCCAAATGACAGAAGAGCTCTTGAAAAGTTAAGATAGGAAAGTGCAAACCATTTTCCTCTAACTTGAATAGTTTGAGTTTTATAGCATGTCAAAGATGCAAAAATGCCATTTTTAAAACGCGATATCTCGATAACGGTTGAATTTAGGAACATTAGTTGTAGCACAATTTTTGTTCCAAATTGAAGAAAGAATTGAAATATCAATTAATATACAGGGGGTTCCATTTAAAAAAATCATACTTTTTCGTGCCATACTTTTGTGACGCACCCTGTATGTTTGAAAATATTTTTAAAATATGCATAAAGTCACATTCTACAACTTTTGTATAAAACGTTTTTTTCTACTTTTGTAAATAACCACGCTAGGATTGCCCGACGCACTAATGAAGGACCCTGTATATTTGCGCTATAGAATCTCACCTGACATCATATCTGATAATTCAAATAACCAGTACAACACGTGTTTAATTTCCATTATATGAAACAAAGAATTATCTGAGAATCATGTTTCTATGATTTTTACAAATTATTTTACCTTTTTTATTCAACTATGAATATATCACATTGAATTATGGAAATCTGATGTATCATCATTCTGTATTTACTCCTATTTGTTAATTATTATATTCACAGCATAATTTAGTTTAGATTCATCGTAATATCTCTTTTATTTTCATAGACATGATTCGTCAACCACCACTTTATAGATGAGTTAAAAAATAATCGAATATTCTGGTAGACAAAAACATGGGGAATTTTGTCATCATTCTGTATGTACTCCTATTTGTTAATTATTATATTCACAGCAGAATTTAGTTTAGATTCATCGTAATATCTCTTTTATTTTCATAGACATGATTCGTCAACCACCACTTTTATGAGTTAAAAAATGAACGAATATTCTGGTAGACAAAAACATGGGGAATTTTGCATAAGTAATAAACTCTCGTAGATTTGGTAATAAATGTTTTATTGTTTTTTAATTTATGAAACCAAGGTCTCTCGTTCAGCCTGTTTTGATTTTTTTCTTTTGGAGCTTTGACATTCCGGTGAAGGGGTCCTGATTATTGGGTTCAGCATAACATACTCCACGTGACTACTATAATGCTAAGACATCATCCCACGCCTGCCAGTCATCATGTTCCCCCCAAATCTGGTCTTTGGGGCTGTAAAATTAAAACAAATAAATAGGTTTCAATGTGGAATTTTGAATAGAAATTATGTATGTGATAGTGGTTAGATGTAAAAAAGCAATCTAGTTAATTTTCCTTCTTTGATTTTATCATATTATTATGTCTAGAATCACCTTATCAGAAAATTTCCTTTGTAGAACTTCCATCTGTACTTTTAGCATCATCTGAAAATAAAAATTAGAGGAAATATATGGTGAGGAGAATATGAATAAATTTTAAAATGAGATCAAAATGAAAGTGAATGTGAGCTTTATTGTATTTCATTGAAGCGAAATTATTGCTGTGCATCAGCTGTTGGAATTTTGGCACACATGTTAGCCAATAAAAACGCCCCGAAGAGGAATCAACTCGGATACCGCTAGAATACTTGATCAATTCTAGTATGGAAAAACTATTGATTACCAGAAAATCTTTGATTTGCAAATTCCATATGTCATGGAAAGTCATTTTGATGGGGCCCTTTTTGTCATTTGATGATGATGCTATTGAACTGTATTCATGTTTCAGTACGACTACGATGTATATGTTTATCTATATTCCATATGAAATATTTAAAACAATATATAGCTCTACATTAAAACAAGACAAATAGAACCCCTAAAATTATTGTTTAAACACATTTTTCAAATATTTATTGTTTTAAACAACGAAACAATAAAACAACAGCCAAAACAAGAAAACAGACAACGAAAACAAAAACAAAACAATGAAAACAAGAAAACAAACAACGAAACAAGAAAACAAACAACGAAACAAGAAAAAAACAGCAAAAACAAGTAAGAAAACCACACAAAACATCAACAACAACATCGCATAAGCAGTTGTTGTTATATGAAAATAAAATGAACAAATGTAGCAGTATTAGTTCGCTGATAATAAAATATCAAGTATTTTAAAATCAGTTTAAGCCTTATCATTTCGTCAAAGTTCTGCTACCTTGATAAGGACCCACCCACCCTCCATCGACATTATCAAAATTTCTTAAAAATATATATTATCAAAATTTATATTTTAACCATTGTTGAGGATGATGTTGATGAATTTTTATTTAGAGAAAAATAAACTGTCTAGTTTTGAAGTTTGTGTATCAATGTTGAAATAGATATTATATTATATTATTATTTTTATAATTTTACAATTAGATACTGAAATAACTTGAAAATTGTGTAACTAACAATTCAATGAAAGTATACTATATATTATTTACAATTATTATAAGATACAATAATAAAAATCATTTTGGGCATATCTTTTTGAATCCGTAAGGAAGTGAATCATGGTCTTCTAAAAACTTGCGTTTCAAAGAATTTGGTTTGTAGATTTTTGATTCCTCTTTGGTAACAACTTCATGCGTTTGAGTCCTTCGGATATTTTGAGATAAAATTTTTATAGGGATCGAGTCTGTTTGTAAAACCATATCTTTTATTGAGTCGAAATTAACCAATTGGGAAGCGTTGTAGTTAAGATAAATTCCTTTGACTTTACATATTATTTTTTCGTCTTGATCCAAAGTGGAGTAAACTTTATAGGCGTAGTTTCTAGGCCCTCCGCTAACAAACCCAGTTATAAAGCTCCCGTGTCCAAAAGACATCAACTCGTCTGTCATGTCTCCGATAAAGTCCCCCGTCTCGATGTTATCATCGCCTTCTTTATGAGTAAATATCACTGAGTCTGTATCGTGTTATAAAACTCTATCACCAAGTCTCTCCAGATAACTCAACAACTTGAGACGCGCTAATGTTGTTGTGTATGCAGCAAGGCAAACATTGACTGTTGATATCGGATCATAGCTATCTTCTTTAAATTCATAGTTAACTACCATAGCATCTTCATTAATAGGTAAAATGGTGTTGATGTTTAAGGCAGGATTAGTCATCATGTTGAAAAATTCTTCAGGATTATTTACAATTTTAGTTTTTGGCTGATTTTCTTGTTGCCCGAGCTTTCCCCAAAAACTGTTTAACATCAGTTTAGCCAAACATCTAAGTCCGGGGTTTTTTAATATTTTATCAAATTCCAATTTAACACCCTCCCGATTGAAAAATGCTTCAACATAATTTTCTTTCTGCTCGTCTGAGATGCAATCACTAGGCCAACCTGAAGCCTCTTGCCTAATTTTTATGAATTTATTCATCATTTCTACAAAAAGCCCTCCTATCTTTTGATCCACGTCATATTGTTCAACTTGATACCTCCAAATTTCATATATACTGATTATTGTGTAACCTTTTTCAAGTGCTTTTAAAACTTCATCTATAACCCAAGTTCCGGTTAACGCACGTTCTTCATCATTGTGAGTACAATCATCATAATTCATATCTTCTCCACATTCCCGAAAAAGAACAAACATCAATTTATTGTTCATCTTTTGAGGAAGAACAGGATGGTGGATATTTTGAGGAGGTAAAATTTTAGCTTTGATGACTCCATTTGTTTCTTGTAAATTTAACTGATTGCAGTCATTTCCTACAAATATTTCAGGATGTCCTATAGGAAATTTTCCATATTTGCAAACCCATGGGTAAAGAGAACATACATCCAAGTATTTAATTTTTTCTCCTTTTGATGCTTTATAATATGTTTTGCAATTTCCAGTACGACCCCCATGAAAAGCATCTCTAGGATTAAGTGGGGTTTGAGAAAGAATAGGATGATTTTTAAAAAAAACTTCAAATTCGGGGTTTTTTTCTAAATCTTTTCGGAAATCACATTCCCACTTCTCGATGACTTCATATCCGTGGTCTCTTAACCTCTCCGTTTTTGCTAATGTGGACTCGTAGCAAATATTCAAAGTCTCGGTGTGATTGTCTGGTAAAGGTTTATCTCTCTGATATTTGAAACATTTGGTACATCCGTGCCAGTAACACCCATGAAATTCAAAGATTTGTTTGGTTTCTTCACAATAACCATCAACTTTTTGGCCAAATATATCAGTTTCGGGTCCTTTAGCAGCATGATGTATACTTTTTCCAACCTCCTTTTCTTCCGTCCATATGAGCCATTTAAGAGCTAAGGGGCTTTGATTATCTTTGAATCTATACCCGTTCTTAGGTATGATTCCTATGGTTCCCGGTTTGAGGAAATTTATCCTAAATACTTTATTACATGCTGATGCAATTGTACATGCCTCTGTGAAGGGGCAGACATTGGAAGTCTTTAACAATTGATCTCTGAACTTTAGACAGGCTTCAATTTCAACATCCGACACACAATATTCAGTGATCTCTTCAAAAATTCTTTTCTGATTTCCTTTGTCATTGCATCAGGGTTATAATATTTAACATCGGGGAGAGGCCCTACATAATTTTGGGTTTCTTTCTTATTAAACAAGTGAGGGAAGTACCCCTTCTTGAATCTATCTGGCAATCCAAAAGCTTTGGGTAGTGCAGCTAGAGCCATAGGGAAATAATTTAGAGAAATCAAAAACTTCACATTCTCTAACTGCATCAAAATAATTTTGGTCCCTCGCATTATAAGTTCGGGGGTCAGGTCGGTTTTGGTGAGTATATGGCTCAAAATAAATTGATGGTCAAAAGCTTGACCGTTATGTTCCAAAACAATAACTTCTCTGAATTTTTTTCTGATTTGCGAAAGATGTTTCATGAATTTAAAAATTACATCTTGATGAAAAATTTGTCTTCTATAACCACAGGTTTGACAGAAATAAAGATCCGTGTCTCGGATACCTTTTTCACATCGTTGATTGAAAGCACATAGATTCGGCTCATGTTCGAAACTGCCGTCTTCCAATTGTTTATCCTGCATTGTCTCCAAATCATAAAAAATGTATAGAATATCTTTTGTTTTCGGTTTTCCGGTATCAATCTGCATATGACACAAATGCCCCTTCGGTTGATGTTTTCGACAGATTTTACAAAAATCTTCTCCACATGTGTGTTTTCTATTAGATTTTGTAGTTTTCAGACATGTAGCGCATTTTTTAATTTCGGCACAAATTGTGGACTTTTCTAAAGATCCTGGTTTTTTATGGTTTTCATAACATGACGGGCTTCTGAATGTTCTAAGACAGTCTTGGCATTTGGTTTTAATTTCGTTTTGACAAGGTGGTGATTGTTGACAAGCGAAGCATGTTTTGCTACATCTATGTTTATTTTTGTGATCGTACCCCACACGACAATCTTCACAGAAATAATCACACGAAAAAGCAGCTGTACATGATATAATAACACAGTAGTGGTTCTTGTGATAGAGAAGGTTTAATCGTTTTCCGTCCCCAGACCCAGCGAATATAACGTCTCTACCCCTGCTCTTGTATTGATAAACTATTATTTTATAGTCTGGTGAGAGAAAATCTTGAAATTTTTGAAGTTCAGGTATACCGGCTCCGTCTTGAGGGATTACTACATTCGCATCAGTCATCAACTGTATCGCCTTTTCTTTCTGACGTTTCATTCCTTGACGTATTTTTTTATAGCAAGGATCGTTTGTTACTTTTGCTATCGCAATAGCCAGGGCTCTAGAAAGGCATAAGTTATCTTGATTATTAACAAAAACTAAACCTTTTCTTTGTTTACATTCTTCCCCAAAAGTATTATAATGTTTTCCTCTCCCCGTACCTTTTGGTAATCGCACAGAAGTAACTCCTAAGCAAAACGTATCGGTGTCTAGTCCAGAAGAGTTTGATTGAAAAATCCCAGTGATTACACCCCAAACTTCATCAAAAGTTACTTTAGAGGCTTCTTGAAATCGAAACCAACCCTCCCCTTTTTCGAATGATTTTGAACAAAAGGTGAAACCGACCAAGTCATTAGGATGCAAATCTTTGGTTGATTTCATAATGATTTCTGAAATTGCATCTTTTATCCATCCTGATGGTTCTTTCCCATGAGGCACAGGTTTAATATTGAACTCCACGGTTCTAGCATCACTGCTGAACCTCTTGTTTTTTTTGATAAAATCTTTCACAATAATGTATTTTTCCATGTTTCACTTTGAGCTTATCTTCAAACACTCACTGAAATCGAGATCTGAGGTGCTTAAATCGGTACTTGAGAGAGAAAAAAGAAAGAGAGAGAAAGAGAGAGAGAGAGGGTCAGACAGACAGACAGACAGACAGACAGACAGACAGAGACAAATAGATAGATAAATGTATTTTTAATTACTCAAAGTTCTAGTCCTTCTTGATAATGTTTGATCGAAATGTGATTCTGACAGTAATAGAAAAATATATGTACCCTAGTCAATAAAATTATATAGATTTTCGAAATAATAAAATCAAAATACGATATTATGGATTTATTTTATCAGAAAGCCATAGATACGAATTTGTAGTTTTTCACAAATTATTTTCACGATGTATTCTCCGACCCTACCCCGAGTTATTCATGTATATGCGTATAATCATTCGTAATTACTTCATTATAGTATGAAAACTCAAACAGATATGACTAATCTTCAAATATTAAAGCGCATTCTTGAGGTGGTTGAGAAAGAATTTGTTAAGAAAAAATATTATGGAGCATGTCTACCCTCGACGTTAATATTTTGGGAAGCTGCAAATAAATTTGAGGTTGAAGTCGAGCCGAAATATGGAACTCTGGTATATAACGAAGAAGAGGAAAATGTTGAAGTATTTCATTTTTGGAATATGTTTGAGGATAAGATTTTCGATCCAACTTTGAAAATGATGAAAAATCTTTCGTCTGAAATAGAAGTAGATAGGTTTTCATACCATGAAATCCTAAATGATCTCAATAATGAAGAAGTTATGATGCTATCCATTTTTATGAACTTTCAAGAAACAAAATCTACAAATTTTTATTTTATTAACGCTCCACAAAAATTAAGAGAAATTAGACAAGAAATTATGAAAAATATTGTTAATTGTATTGAAAATAAATAAATAAATTGAAAATTATCATATTAGTTTTTAAATTATCGTATCGTTTCATACATTGAAAATATCTTCTGGTGCATAGAAACCTTCAAACTAGTTATCTTTTATCAAATGTTTAATATAAATATTGAATTCACAAGAATTATAAATTATTTTAAACGTATCTCATTATATTTTAAAATTAGAATAGACCACCTTTATTAAAAATGTCCTATGATTTTCAGAAAGTAAAAACGTGAAGATAAAATTGATTTTAATAAAGAATGTATTATTCATAATCAGAGTTTTATATTAAAATCATACTTACCTTAATAAAGCCTGCCCACACACCTCGTTACCACTATAATCGATACAATTATAATTCCGCGTCTGAGGTGCAGCTTTATAAGAACGACTTTCTGTAAGCGAACATAACTTGCACTGTTCACCTTCACTCATGATACGGCAGTGAAACTGAGAATAAAAAATGAACCCGCTTTCGATTATTAAATTTCAGAAATAAATTCTTTTATTCAATTATTAAATTGCAAAAATAAATTCTTTTATTCAATTATCGAAATACAACAATTACAAAACCTTGATTTCACAATCTTAATCATTAACAATAATTTGGGCTTGGTTAGTTATAAAGAACAGATAAAATATTACATTAGTGATATAGCATATTGAATAACGTTTGTCGAAAATATTTCATCCATATATTTTTTAAATCTTTGTATAAAACCAAAGTCAGGGCATGAAATTCCTAAAGCATTTATTGACATTGCTTGAGTGTCTGTCACTAAATCCTTAAATTCATTATATTTATAATAAAAATTATTTTTAACAAAATTTATAGAACCATCCTCATGTTTAAATACAAAATTAACTTTATCAGGTACACCCTTAAATCTTTCTTCAATCAAACCAGTCGTTTTCATGCTTAGATTACATTCATCTATCTCCCAATACATAACCCCACTGAAAAACCAAAAAGTTCTACCCGTATTCGAGACAAAAGCTCCGGTGACATTTCTAATTTGTGTAAATTGTGTTATAGCTGGAAAATATCGTTTATTAACTAATTTCCATTCTGCATATTTAAATTCATATAAAAAGTTTTCCGAAAATAAAAATATATTCGAATTTGGTCTCTGGTATATCGCATCTATTTTTTTGAATTTTTTTGGGAGAAAGTGCATAAAATCGGTTATCAAAGTAAATTCTTTTTCAATTTGATTGGTTTTTTAATTAAGAAACCAGGCATATTTTTGGTAAAAAATATAAAGCTTATTTTGTATGATAAAGCTAGCATCAGGGATTTTTAAATCGCATAGATTAATAAGTGCAACATTATTATCTCTAGCTACCTTTGGTGATAAAACAGGATTAGTTGTCTGCGTCTGCTTATTCAAAGGTTGTACTGGTACAGGCGATGGGGTTGTAGTAGTAGTAGTAGTTGATGGTCTCGATGTTTGCGTCGTAGTAGTCTGCTTGGGGGCTGAGTTTATTCTTCTGCCATACAAATTCTGGACTGATTGTATATCTCGAATGCTTAATGTTCCAATCTGACCTTCTTTAAATGCTGTGGGGTACATAACATCCTCTATAAGATCGGTGTGACGGAGTCCTATAGCATGACCTATTTCATGGGTTAGAACATGTAATAACGATTTGGTCCTTCCGTCTGCCAATGTGTGATTTAAATTCAGGTTAAAATGAATTTCTACAGGCTGCTGGTAAGTATTTGGATATAGCGAGTGTGCTATAACATAATCTCGAAATGATTGACATGGGACGGTTTCAGTATACCAAGTGTAATTGTGAATTTTGGGTTCAAATGAGATAATAATATCTGCATCTTGTTTTGAATAGGTAAATGTCAGGTTGGATACCTTCTCCCAATTTTCGAGTGCTTCAATCGCTTGTTGTTTAAACGATAAAAAGTCCACACCACGAATAACACCAAGGCGCCATTTCAAATTATTCTTTAGCCATTTACTCTCAAAAGATGTGACTGTCTCCGAATTGTCCAATGTGCCGCACCAAAACGATTTTATGAAATCAACTGTCTCTTTGTTGAAGGTTCCATCCCTGGGGAGGTTGTAGGTTCCTTGAAAGCGTTTCAAACCGCCCTCCACAAATTCAATATTGTCCATATCATTACCACCATCATTGGATTTTCCTATGTAGTTATGTTCTTGTAAAAAACTAATCACTAATTTTTTGTCATCATCACTGCTTCCATCATGTTTATCGCCCACTTCCGTACAAGCATAAAGTCTTAAGAAAAAAACTAGAAAAAACACAAACGAAGGACACATGTTCGTAGATGAATACATCAGATGTATCAGGTTAAAACTGCCTAAAATAAAATTATCGGGGAAACTTAAATAAGATTTGTCATAAACCTAAGACGTTTATTTTTTTGGCATATTTAAACCATTGAATACACGAGTCTGGCTGGATTCCCATGAATGTTCCATGTGTTTTGGTACAGATTCAAAAATGCTATATTTTATATTAGGAATGATTTATAATTAATAACTTCGTTAATCGCTTGCGTGGGATGCAAAATAATAAAAACAATATCTACCTGAATAGATAAAATATGAATGATCGAAAACATCACATTGATAATATGGGATTGCTATTTATTATCGCTGTTGATACATTTTTAAAGATTTTATTAATATATGACGTTTTATTTTTACTTCCATATACAGTCAATTGATGTACGATTTGGGAGATCTTCTCAAAATAATCCATGTTGACCAATAATAATAAAAATGCATACTTTAATATAAAATGTATTTTCAGATCTTACATTGTAGAAGTTGGCAAAGTTGGAAAACTGACGTCGTATCCCTTCTATTTTAAATTACACCATATACGAGGAAAATGTAGTTCTTGTTTTAATATCTTCACGGTTGAGAAAAAGTGTGAAAATATTTTGAATAAAAAATTTAAAATAAGATTTTTGATATTTTTATTGACGATGATAAATCGAAGATTTTTGGAAAATACATTTCTGGTAAATAAAAATATACAGTTTCATATTATTTGAAAGAAATATTTTTATTTAATATTTTATTAATATGGATGATTTTCTGAATATATTTATTAAGAGATCTTACATTGTATCGTGTAAATTGGCACGTTAGAGAGACTGGCGTCGTTTGCCTGCTATTTTTAATTATACCTATACGTAGAATCGAGATTACTAGGCCCTACATTGTATTATTGAAATTGCAGTTTTTATATTTTCACAGATGAGGAAGATTGTAGAGATATTTGGATACAAAATTTAAAATATGGATTTTCTATTTTTGATGATAAATTAAAGATTTTTAGGAAATACATTTTTGGGGAATTAAAAATATTGGCTTCATATTATTTGAAAAAAATATTTATTTTATTATTTATTGATATGAGAGATTTTTCGAGATTACCACATTGTATTATTAACTGGACCTTAAATAGTATGATCTAAATTGGCGAGTTACAGCGAATGACGTCGTACTGTCTGCTATCCCAAATTATACCTATATACGTAAAAAATGTAGTTCTTGTTTAATATCTCAACGATCAAGAAATTGTGAGAAGATATTTTAAAAAAATCTGAATAAGATTTTACCTAGGGATTTTTCTATTTATTATTTATGATAAATTAAAGAATTTTGGAGATACAGGTCTAGAAATAAAATATGAAGATTCATATTACACGAAAAAATATTTCATTTATTATTGTGGTATGAAGAATTTCCTAATTGGGTTGATCTTACATTGTATGTTGCATTTTTGGCAGATGCATCAATATGATCATATCCCCACTATTAAAATTATTTCTGTATAAAAGATGTATGCTACTCCATGCACGTATTCATTTTATTCAGGGTTTTCATCTGATAAGCAATGGCAGGAGTAAGTGAAGTTAGCTCTGTGGAGATTGTCTCGAGAAAACGGGTAAGATATTTTACCATCATACATTTGAATATTAGAAATTATTATTATTATACCTATGATCATTTAACAATATTTCTAAGATGATTCAACATAAACATATTAATACATTAGCATTTTACTTTTGGAGACAATGTGGTCCTAATTCAAACATTTTTTTATTTTCGAGATTTTGAAAATTGAGAGTAATTTGATTTTAAAATTACAGGATGTCTCTGCTCAGGTTGGAAGGTGGTTTTCAACTGCAGAGGATGAGACCCCTGGGAATGGTTCGGACCAGGAGAGAGTCAGGTAATGATATTCAAATTATAGAATGAAAATAAACATATAAGTTTACAGGTCGTGCTATTTAGGGGGTCTAGGTGGACCTCCACCCGTACGGCGGAAAAAGAGGTACAGGTTGGAGGTGTGTTTTCTGATTTCGACATCGATGAAGACGAGATTCCAGCGGTAAGATATAATATTTTTTATTATAAATTCAAAATTAGTAATAATATTCAATTTTCTTTTCAAGAGACGAGAAAGATCACCTGATCAGCCCTCTCACCCTTCAGGGTCCCAATGGGGTGAGCCTGGATGGGGCGGATGGGACGTGAAACCAACGGTGAGATATAATAAAGAATTATTATAATATTTTTTATTAGAAATCTAGACTAGCAATAATTTTCAATTTTCTTTTCAAGAGGCGAGAAAGATCACCTGACCAGCCCTCTCAACCTTCAGGGTCCCAATGGGGTGTGAAACCAACGGTGAGATATAATATAGAATTATTATTATTATTAAAATATTTTTTTTATTAGAAATCCAGATTAGTAATAATATTCAATTTCTCTTTAAAGATGCGTGATCCACTCATCGACTACTCCTGGGACGAAGATGAACCCTGCGCTTCGTACAACCCTATGGAGTATGTGGTGAATAACCCCGTAATAAGAACCCCTCCCCCAAAGATGTCAAAGGGCGAGACAAAATTATTTAGAGCGAAAGAGAGGGCAAGAATGAAAAAGTTAATGTTAGAAAAAAAATAAAAACATTTTAATGGAAGTGACGCTGTTTTAATGCGACAACTAGCGGTATTATTTGTATTGAGAAGCTTTGAACAAGCCGGTTTTTTCTTTTTGACTTATTCAATTAATCTACCTGCAGCTTTTATATGACAAAACTAAAAATTGATCTAGCATCGTGAAAAAAATGATCATTTATATTCCACCAAGTAAGTGTGACATTTGGGGTGGGCACCTCACACATGGAGGTTCATTTTTGTCCTGTCTTTTGTACCCCCTTTCATATGTTTTAAAAATGTTTTTATGTATTCATGTATATTTGTTTGTTAAATTTGATCGATCGAATTACGTCTTGGCCTTGTGATTGTATTCCGTTTTAACTGGACCTGAAGATGGGGTGTAAAGTTTAGACCCTGAAACTGGTAGTCCTTTATTAAACAAATTTATGGAATTGTGAGATTTGACTTTTTTTACCTATCATTTCAAAATGGTATGACATATAGATTGAAAATAATAAATATAGGTATGTTGCATATTGACAATTTGTTGGGGTTAGTTTTTATTTATTTTCTGAACAGGTGTCCGTGAGTAGCTATGAACAGAGAATTTATTCGGTGATAAATGCTATTAATTAATCGTACTATACACTGCATCTATGACCTACCTTGTGTAAGAAGCTCGGTGAACCTGAACTGGTTTTCTTATTAATAAATCTGGAACGCTCGTGTGTTGACTTTGACCAAGAGACGATTTCAAGTCCTAAAAATATAAAGTGTGCATCGGTGTCACATGTATTGAATGAGGTAGCATCTAGTGAAAGGTTTTCAAACCGTCGAATGAATGAATGTGAGGGTCCATCTAGGGAGAGCACCGGTAAAGTTAATACTCAACATTGCAGCTTTCTTCAAAAGACTTCTAGTGTATGATGAGTAGATATTGATTCTTGGTAATGTAGTACTTTATATCAAACTATGAATCAAAATACAGCAATCTACGAGAGTTTATTACCATGCAATAATAAGCCGTTTAATTTAACACCTGCGTAGCAGATCGCATACCAAGCATGTACTAATGCAAAACCGGTTTCCATCTGTGTCTTTGGATCTTCACATATCCCCATAATATTTAAACGATTGTATAACGCAATGGTTAAGGCATCCGAGAGAGAATAATACACACACCAAATTTGTATAATTCATGATTATGTTCGAATATAACTAGCCAAATAATTAATTGATTAAAAATCATAAAAATATGATAATTGAACAGCCTAAAATAATAAACCCCAAAAATCATTCAGTGACCCCAATAAACCCCCAAATAATTAATTGATTAAAAATCATAAAAAATATGATAATTGAACAACCAAAAATAATAAACCCCAAAAATAATTCAGTGACCCAAATAAAACCCCCAAAATATATTAATTGATTAAAAATCATAAAAATATGATAATTGAACAGCCAAAATTAAAACCCCCAAAAATAATTCAGTGACCCAAATAAAACCCCCAAATAATTAATTGATCAAAAATATTAAATATGTTAAGGTCAATGAACATGAAAGATTCCTGGCCAAGGTGCCGCCATACCTACTGATGTCGGCTGCAATAAATTTCCGGGCATTTCGAAGTTGATGTCGATAATTTTTTTTGAAAGTTTTTCTTTGATTTTGGTCCTATCCAATATGCAAGAACATCTGTCACAGATTCTTGTTGCTCAGTGGCATAGTCCAATGCAAATAACACGGCAGCCACGTGTGTACAGGCCTCACCTATTCCAACAACGCAGTTACAATGGGTGCTTAAAATCTCCCGGTTCTTTGAAAGTACGAGCCATACATGAAGACTTGGGTCACCTATTCTTTGTGAGTGTATTACCTGTATATTTATTCGACTAGAGAATGCCAAAAATCATCACAGTCCAAATACCTTCCCAATAATACAAAAGCAATCATTTATCTGAACTGCTTTGATCTCTTCGATCCATCGAGACGCAGACTGTCTAAATGCATCCAAACTCTTATAAGCACGGATTTCAGGTTGTGTATGAGAACTAATTCGGAATACCAGGAAATCCGTTATTGCTTCTGAAGTTATCAGTGGTAGATCATCCAGTGGCATCACGAAGTTTTTCCTATCAATCGTATAAGGGTCAATACCTCCCAATGTTGCAATTTTTTCTGCAAATCTTGTTTTTTTTTCTTCCCTGAGTTGACGGGCATAAGCACTTAGGTTATCGAACGTGACAGCCATGATAATAGTATAAGTAGTCTTCTACACACAAAACTACCTAAGTAAAACTTACTTTTGCAAGACTCGCCGGCTCACTAAACACCCTACAGGGTGTTACTTAATGGTATGTGATAATTTAAAAGAGGGGTTCCTGGATAAATTTGAAGTCGAAAAGGTCATATAAACTTGGGTCTAAAAAAAAATATAAAATAAAACAAAATAAAATAAAATAGAAATGAAAAAATAAAAATAAAAAAATAAAAAAAAGTTTGTTCCTATACCATAATATCCTGTGGCAAAATTCAGTTCAATATCTCAAACCATCTTTGGGAAATGTATTAAAAACTGAAAATAAAATAGATCTTCAACACCCTGTATCTTAAAATCCAAGCATCTCAAGACCCAAGTTTATATGACCTTTTCGACTTAAAATTTATCCAGGAACTCCCCCTCAAAATCATGACATACCATCAAGTAACACCCTGTAGAAAAAATTATTGTTCGAATTCCTTTAACTGTCCTCCAGATATTCAAGACACTTGCAATTTAGCCCACGTGAGAATACATGTCGAACGTGTTATTGGAGTCTAAAAACGAAGTACAAAATTTCATATAATATTGTGCCCCTATTCCTAGTTAAAAAAAAGCTGGTGATGTGGTAGTTATTGATCAGATTTCAACTGTTTGTGCTGCCCTTGTAATAAATAAATGAAGAATAAATTTGTTTCCATAAAAAATGTGTCAACTTTATTTACTAATTTAATTAGCAAAATTCACAAATCCATCATTTGGGAAGTTTCTTCAAATGTGAACATTCTACATGGAACCATTTTGTCATAAAATTTTTATTTGCGCCAAGAATCATTTGACTTCCATCATCGGGAAATTGGCAAAAACACCACTTCTCCAACTGTGAACAGAAAAGTTGGAAATGAGTTGAATAAAAAATTTTAAAAAAAAACAGAACTTCGAATTACCTTGCTATCAGTCTCCTTGACATCTTGTGTGTTTGATGTAGAAGGTTCCTCATAACTGGATAGCTCTGCTGGCTTTTTTGTAAATAACTTTTCAAGTAACTCCGGCAAAACATTTTTTTTAAGCCACTCGATCTTGTTTATGCCAGAAATTTGGCGAAAACTCAATATGTTCAATAAAAAGATTTCTTTGCTCAACACTACAAAAAGCAAAAACGGTGGTTTGTCACGGCCATCTTCATCTGTACTTGAAAATAACACTGTGTTCTGTTGAGCATAACAGTTCCTTCATAAGTTGGAGAAACTACAAGCATCTGTTTGTCTGTGGATTGTTTCAAATGCGTCTAGGGCAACTTTTTCATGTTGGCAATCCTTTTTAATGAACTCATTGATGGTTTAGTTAACAATAATTACAGACAGCAAGGAAGTTTTTATGCTGTAATCAACCTTGCGAACCACTTCCTGAGACAAATTAATCTGCACTTCCTCAGCCTTAACCTCCAGTTCCTAAAGTTCCATGTTGGTATAATATATTGTTCAATATACATTCGGGAGAAGTATGGCCAATCCTATTTCTGCTGTTATTCTGTTCTATGAATATGTTCAATATGTTCTATGCTTGTAAAATACATAAACACCATCATGCTGGTACCCTTTCAAAAAGACTCTAATGTCTTCTTTACTTAAATAATAAGCAATCACCGATATCTCTGGCCATAATCACTTCTATCCAGCTGTACGCAAACTGTGAAAATGCATCAAGTCTTTTGTATGCTCGTATTTCAGTTTGCGTTATTCCTGGCAAATCATCCAAAGGTAGCACAAAACTTGGTATATCCGGCAAATAATTATCCACTTCAGCTAAATGTTTCAACTTCTTGACATATGCCTTTTTGTCTTTTGCTCCCAGTTGTCGGGCATAATGCGTCTGAGGTTATTGAAGGACAAAGTGATAAACTAAAAAAACATCGATAATAAAAAGAATACTTTTCAAATAATCACCAATTTACCAACACTAATCACTATTTCAAATCAAGTTTCTTGTACAATATAAGCAACCAATTATTGTCCGACAATAATTATAAGAAAACCACTTCCAAAAACTTCACAATAAACCACTAAAACGTTTGAAAACAAAATAAAGCCGGTTAAACACAGTTGACAGTTGTCAGTTTTTTACAATCAATCGTTTTCGAGAAAAAACATTTTAAGTGGATTTTGTCATGGTTCGAGGGGCTATTTCGTCGTCTTTCAGAATAAATGTCCATAGTAGAAAGATTGTTCATTTTAATTAGTAGAATCTAAATTTTAAATACTGTCGGATAAAATTGGGTCACCCTGTAAGTTTTCCAAATCTTTTTTGATAAGTTGACATCTATTAACAACTACCTCGTTTCCAAGGTTTCCAAATAATACCATTCATTTCAAAACATGCTCGGAAAAATAGCAAATTTCTGATGTTAATATCTTCTTATTGGTTGGGTTTGGGTATATGAAAAATGTTAAGAATTTTCCAGAGGATGCAAAAATCAAATGAAAAAATAGGGTTGCGATTTGAAATAAGAAAGTGGGACTACGCCCAGAAGTTCTGAAACACCCTGTATATATGAAAACCGCGTTTTCACAAAATTCATTTTGAACCATCAAGCTTTCATTCAAAACATTTTTTCCTCAAACATCAAATTAGAAAGGTAATGGGGGGTGGGTCCATTTATCTGTGATCACCCTGTACACGGTGATTCATTTTCAGCGACATGGTGCCAGTTCTCGTAAACTATTCATCGTAGAAGCTTGCGGCAAAAACATTTATTACTAAAACGGCCAAGAGAAAAACCTGGAAAATATTTTCAAGTTTCTGAAATGGTCGCTAGGAGGCGTAACAATCAACCGAATTGACCGATTTTAACGAACGCTAAATTTAAAAAAAAACAAAAAAAAAACTAAAAAAACCAAAAAACAATCATGAATTTTTTTGTTTTTTTTTATAGGAAAATGTATCCCCTTTTAAAATATATAAAAATGAGTATACCATTACATTTCATTTTTTTGGAAAAAACTCAAAAACATGCTACCATTTCAGTTAACGCCATCTAGCGGCGACAGCGAAGATCAAAAATTCAAAACCAAAAAAGTTTTTTGAAGTGCAGATCATGCTCTTTCATATGAGCCCAAGCTCGTTTAAATCGGTCAAGCGAAACGGGAGAAATCTCCGTTTGTTTAATTCAACAATTGAACTTTCCCCACCATTCTATTATGATAGATAGAAAAAAACGTTTTTGACAAAAAGTGGAGGTGGATAGTCAGTAAGAGGGTTGGGACATTCAGATTTGTCTTGGAGAGGTTCTGTTAAATAGGTTGATCATGAAGAGCTTCTCCTTGATCATTTAGAGGTTGCTCACCTTTCAAAGGTGAAGAGCAGGGTGAAACATCTTCAAACATTATTGGTGATTTTAACAATTCTTCCAATAATGTATTAACATCATCTTCTTGAAGTTGGATTTCCTCACTCATGATTATCGAAGGTTGATTATAACTGACGAGACGTAAGGCCGTAAGCGTATAAATACTGAATTTGCTACATCTGAAACGTGATGGTGGGGGGGAGGTACTCAAGGTGAAAGTTGTTGACAAGAAACAATAAAACGTTTGCTTATAAACATTTGATATTATTCTGATTTTATTCCTCAGTTGATGAAGTTCAACCATGTTCAAATGTAATAGTTGTGATAAAAAAAATCTGAATAGACATCAAAATGAGTCTATCAGTTGTCAACCATCTAGTTCAGGACAACAGATGAAAATCTCAAGGAAAAGAAAAAGTGAGAATCTGGTGGTGTTTGATTCCTGAAAAAAAGTGCAAAAGTGACAAAAATCTAAACAAAATCGATAAGATAACTTTGTGAAGATGTAGTGATTGTGATGTTTGGTTTCCAAAAAATCAAATCAGTGGACATTTGCGATCAAATATTCACAAAGGTGAGGTGGTGAAGAAAAATATGGGCAATGTGAAAATTATCTAGTCGGCATTCAAACACCGAATCATAACATGCTGCTTCCATCCAAAGACTTTATAATTTTGGATAATTATTTTGAGGAAATCGAGTCAAAGTTTGTTAATTTGATTAATGATGAAATAACAAAACATCGTTCACTCAAAATAAATTTGGAATTGTTTGGAAAATTTGTTTTACCAACAAGTGAAAATGAAGAAACCAAATCATTCAACACACAAAACAAAAATATACATTTATCAAACAATTTAAATAAAGTTTTTAAAGTGTCGTGAGACTTTGAAAGAAAAAATTTCAACATTTGCTGAAAATGGGTCAGGTTGGGCGTTGACAAAAATTATGTATTTGGAAGTGAATGTGAAGTTAAATGTTACTCGAGCATCTTCATATATTCCATTACTCAAGTCAATATTAAACAAAAAAACAGTTGTCAACGTGCACAACCGTGATGAATTTTGTTTTGGATGGAGTATTATTAGTGCGATAGTGCCAGTAGATGAAAATACTGATAGACCCTCTTCATATCCAATCTTTTTCGAATATTTCAATTTTGGTGATATCAAATTTCCTGTGAAGTTGAAGGACATACAAAAATTTGAAAATATAAATCAAATTTCAATAAATGTGTACGGACTTGAAAGTGTTTGTGAAAACAATAGAGTTAAATATGAAGTGGTTGGCCCCCTTCATTATACTGATAAGAAACAACCAATTCATGTTCATTTGTTATTGATAAGTGACAACAAAAATAATCACTATTGCGGGATAAAGAATATGTCTCGATTATTATCATCTCTAAATAACAAATCGGAATCTGCAAAGTACTTCTGTGGTGTTTGTTTGATAATTATCAATTCACAAACGAAATTAGATATGCATAAGAAATATGGTTGCAATCATACAGTTACAAAAATTCCTGATACAAGTTTAAAAACAAATAAATTTGGTCAAATTATTCCTAAAAATATTGTCCAATTTGAAAACTTTCAAAAACAGATGAAAATACCTTTTGTGATATATGCAGAATGTTTTCTGAAACCTTTAGAATATAACCAATCAGAAATTAATTCTAAACCTTACACTAAAGATACTTTTAAGCATGAACCTTACGCTTTTGTATATTTCATTAAATGTTCATATGATGATTCTTTGTCTGTAAAAGATTATTATTTTGGTATTGATGCAGGTTCAAAATTTTCTAAACGTATTGAAGGACATACTCATAGAATCTATAATGATTATTTAAAAAAAATTAAACCAATGAGAAACTTGTATTTGGAAATAGTACAGCATGTCATATTTGTCAAGAATTATTCAAACCTGGGGAAGTGAAAGTCAGAGATCATGATCATCTGACCGGAAATTTTAGAGGATCTGCACATAGTGTATGTGATCTGAATTATCAAATTCCCCACTTTATTCCAATATTTTTTCATAGCCCAAATTATGATCCTCATATGTGCATCAAGTTGCTTTGTTATCAAGATAGTCGAATTGAATGCATTGCTCAAAAAAAAAAAAAATATATTTCTTTTTCCAAAATAATTAAAAATAACAAGGAAAAAAATATTTATGTAAAACTGAGACTCTTAGATTCTTTCCGTTTTGTTAACTCTTCTTTGGAAAAATTGGGTGAGAGTTTAGAGACGAGTCAATGTATTGAAATTATTAAAAGATATTTTGATGATTCAACACAGTTTAATGAAGTTCGAAAAAAAGGTGTTTATCCTTATTCTTATGTAGATTCAATGGAGAAATTGTATGAAACTGAACTTCCCAGTATTGATGCATTTTATGATAATCTTAAAAAACAACCTATTGATCCATTAGATTATGAAAGAGCAAGAAATATTTGGAAATTATTCAATTGTCAAAATTTGATGGATTGTACCAAAGTCCACTTATTATCAGATGTTCTCATATTGACAGACTTCTTTGAAGCATTCAGAAATTTTTCTCTTAAAATTTACAATTTGGATCCAGCTCAATATTTCACAGCTCCAGGTTTGAGTTGGGATGCAATGTTACGTACAACAAAAGTCAAATTGGAATTATTAACTGATATTGACATGGTTAATTTCTTCAAAAATAATATCAGAGGTGGAATTTGTCATTGCAGTGTTAGAAAAGCTGAAGCTAATAACCCCTTTCTTCCAAATTTCAACTCATCAATACGAAAATCATATATTATGTATTTAGATGCAAAAAACTTGTATGGACATAGTATGTGTCAAATACCTTCCTGTGAGTGATTTTTCTTGGTTAACGCAAGATGAAATTAACTCACTTGAATATCAATCTATTCCACAAAATTCAGAATATGGATATGTTTTGGAAGTAGATATAATTAATTGTGAGAGTTTACATTTTCGTCATAATGAACTACCGTTTTCACCAGAAAATATTTGTGCACCTGGTTCTAAGCAAGAAAAATCAATTTGCAATTTACATGATAAACAAAAATACATCATTTATTATCAAAATCTTCAGAGAGCTTTAAATAGTGGGTTGAAATTCAAAAAGATTCACAGGGTTATAAAATTCAAACAGTCACCTTTTCTCAAACCATATATTGATTTAAATACCAAAATGAGAAATCAATCGAAAAACAAGCTCGAAAAAGATTGCTACAAATTATATAATAATGCAATATATGGAAAAAGTATGGAAAATGTTGAAAAGCGAGTCGATGTAAGATTGATAACACATTAGAAAAATGTTGGGAAAAGGCAAGGGGCGAAAACTTTGATTGCAAAGCCTAATTTTAAAAATGCCTTAGTTTTTACGAATAACTTTGTCGCTATTCAAATGGAGCGAGTGAAAGTCTGTTATAATAAACCGAAACATGTTGGATTTTCAGTTCTGGAATTATCAAAAACAGTAATTTATAACTTTTATTATGATTATGTAAAAAGTAAATATGGAGACAATGCAGTTTTATTGTATACGGATACGGACAGTTTGATTTTGTTTGTGAAAACAGATAACTTTTATCAAGATATTCAATCAAATTTAGAAAGATTTGATACTTCAAATTATGATGAAGAAAACATACATAATATTACTAAAAATATTTCTGTGGTAGGAAAGATGAAAGATGAATTTGCTGGAAAACCAATAATGAGTTTTTATGTGACGGGTGCAAAAGCTTATTGTGTTAATTTTGAAGATAAATTTGAGAAAAAAGCGAAGGGTGTGAAAAAATATGTAACTCAAATTCTATTACCAAAGAAGATTATTGTGATGTGATAGAGAATTCCATAATTAAATATAGAAATATGAATCTCTTCAAATAAAAAAAAAACATGATATGTACACACAAATGAAAAATAAAGTTGCATGGTCTTATAAGGATGATAAACGTTACATAATTCCAGAACATTTTCGAACTTTGGCATGGGGTGATAAAGATATAAACATATTGCAGAAATAGTTGATGATGAAGATGAATGTGTTTACGCTGTGTGTTCAATGCTGCGAGAATTAGTTGTTGCTTCATATAAATTGTTAATTTGTTGAAAAAAATAATTCTTAATCCATACAAGATTAACTTATACAGTTGAAAAAGTCATAATAGAATTCAATTTTTAACATGAAATTGGGAAATATGTATAAACCAAAAGATTTAATATAATGTAATAACTGAATTATATGTCTAGTTATGACTTGTGATTTCAGGAAAACTGTTTACTATTATAGATACGACAATGTTAGCAGCATATCTACCGCAAGAGTATTGTTCTTGAGTGCTTTTTTGAATAATACTTTGTTTATAAATCGATTAAGATGTGTAAGAAATATTCATTTGTGTATCATCCAATCATAATGACTCATTTTAGACTATAAGTTGAGACTTTATTTTGTGAATAGAAATTTCGTGACAAGCAACTGAAATGTACTTATTATTGCTACATCAATTTTGTAGAATTAAATATCAATCTTTGCATTCATTTTTTGTATTGAATTACTCATTTTGGAAGTATATTTATTGAATAGAAATAAAAAAAATTATCTACTAACAAGTGTTTTTATTTTATCAATTATTACAAGACATTATCTTTAAATATCCAGGAGTTATATGAATTATCCATTCATTTACCATAAACTTTATTTCTCTTCCGTCTAAGAATCTTTTCTACCAAATACACGTCAGGATGTTTAATTTTTTGCAACTCCTCCTTATAAAATGCACCCTGTATCTCTTCACCTCTATGATCTTCCAATATGTAGGTTGTTGGATTTGTGATTTTTATTTTTTTAATCACAAAGATTTCAGTTAGGTGTATACCCTTTTGAAAACATCTCACGGAACTTACTTATTCTCACATAGTCACCCTTTTTATTTTCGGAAGGATTCATTGTTTTTATATGACGATAAACTTTTGATAGTAACTGCTTTTCATGTTTTTTAGTAACTTGAGACGGTTTCATCTCAGTAACAGAATGTTTGGTATTGTTGTATTCTGTCACTAGAATCAGGTAATATTTTCAAGCATTTATAATTTCCTTGCAAACTAAATTGTTTCCACATTCTATTTTCAAGTGTTCTATTTACTCTTTCTACAATGCTTGCTTCATGTTGGAAAAAGTGTTGTAGTGATTAATATCATATTTTTCCATCAATTTTTGAAAATTTGTATTGAAAAATTCCTATCCGCGATCTGTTTGCAAATTTTTTGGTGGGATTTCAACATTGCTCAAGATCGATTCCATTGCGTTGGTTACATCTTTAGCAGTTTTTGTTTTGACTGGAATTGCCCAAACAAATTTAGAAAACACATTCATCACTATCAAAATATATCTATATCCTTTGTTTATTTTTGAATATGGTTGCATTTCAACTAAATCTGCTTGAAAAAGATCATTGATCCCTTTTACAATTACTACTGTTCTTTTAAAAAACCTTCTTGCTGGTTTCAGTAACTCATCCACCACATCTTTTTTGATAGTATTCATTATTGAACTGTTTTATTTTCAATCAATACAGGACATTTGATTTGTGATTCACCATAAAATTCTGTTATTTTACTATTAGCTTCACGTCTAAACGCTATCAAGTCATTTTTTTAACACTTCTGTTGTCTATTTTTCCTCCTTTACCATTAATTAACAATGAGACATCTTTCTTTAAATATTCTCCATACAAAATGTTTCCCTGTTCGAAAGGAAATCTATATGATTGGGTGGGGGGTGGGGAGTGTGAGTTCTCAGTAGGTTGCGGTGGAGGAGTTTACTATAGTTCGTCATCCAAGATGTTCTGTTGTGAGAAAAAATGTTTTATCGCCCCAAGTTTACAAGTTGATGGCTTAGCCTGCTCCGAATGTGAGTCATATAGTTATTGTTGCTGTGAATGTGTTTCACACATACCATCTAAAAGTCACATTGAAATAACCATCAATGCAGTTCGTATCAATGGTAATTTGCGATGGATTGTAAAACGTTACTGCCACTCTACAAAATCAGACATGGGTGAATTTATCTGCGATAAAAATCCAATGATTCATCCAGAGATGTTGAGCACCACCACCAAAGTGGGGCAGGTGGATCAATTGTGTTCGAGGCGATGGACAAAACGGATGCAGAAAAAATTGCAGAATTCTGTAGACGATTGGAACAGCTAAAGAATGACATTACATTTTATGAACAAAAAAAGTTCATGATTCAAGCCTTGAAGAAATTGAATATTGCGGGTAAGTGTTATCATCATTCAGTTCTAAATTTAGCTCGAATGCGCGGTTTTCTTATCAGTAACAACGAGTCTCAGCACGCGGTTTTCTTATCACCACAAGACAGGATGTGGTTTTCCAACCAACCACAACAGTTCTAAATTTAGCTCGAATGCGGTTTTCTTATCAGTAACAACGAGTCTCAGCCTGCGGTTTTCTTATCACCAGTAGACAGGATGTGGTTTTCACGTCACACTCCTCTTATCAACAGTTCTAAATTTAGCTCAAATGCGGTGTTCTTATCAGTAACAAGTCTCAGCCTGTGGTTTTTTCTCGACTATAAATTGATTCACCTAGTTGAAATTAGTTCACTTGTTAGTAGCTGCTGCATCGGTAAGTCGACTCTTCATTACTCATTCAACTAGTGCTGTGACCATTATAATTTTTTTAGAAAATGGATCTTGCACAAATAAATTTTTCATGCAAAGCTCTTCTTAAAAAAACAATCAAAATATCGGAACTAACACCAAATGTAAAATATCCCATTATGGAGATGCGTATAGTTCCATCCAAATATGGTGATGTACCTTTGGTGGAACTAAAGGAAAATATGGTTTTTCTTCCACAACGATACACTCAACCAATTCTAGCCAACCTAGAACACTTTGAACCATATAAATATGCGATACTTTTTAAGTCGGTGGTGCAGCTATCTAATAATAAAACGACATCTGATTTTGAAATAGTTGATAATGAGTCGACGTTGCAGGGACTACAATAGTTGTAGGTTAGTATCATCATTTTTCACAAAATTATCTCATTTCATTTTTTTTATTTTCTTTCCAGAACCAATCCACCATGAAAATCATTGCAATAGACATGCAGGGCTTCAATTTGGCACAAGATTTCAAAATCAAGGAGCTGTCAATCACAAATGGTCTTCAATCTAGTCATTTTCTCTTCAAACCAGATGTCCCATTCCATTCATTATCATATGGGGATAGAAGAAGAGTGGTTAAGGCAACCAACAATCATGGTATTGTCTATACATCTGGATATGTGAATTATGAAGATCTACCCAAGATCATCTGGGCACACTTATGCTTTGTTGACCGAGTATATGTTCGAGGCCCCCTACAAAAGACTCTTCTCACAAACATCCTTTGGGATTGCACATCAGCACACCACCCTGAAATTATTGATGCAGATGAAGACCTTGGACTACAGCTTCCCCCCACATATCAAAAGGATGTTCCAGTCTGCTTCAACCATTTGAGTGATAATTTTTATATGTGTAGTCTGCGCAACTGCAAGATTCTTCATGATTGGATTCGACAAAAATTGTAATAAATGCTTGAAAAATGTATTTGTGTATTAGTTCAACATCAACCATGGTCCTATTAGCATCAAATTATATTCTGCTCACTGCGCTTTTCAATAATATATTTTATGTGCATCAACCTGCTAATGTGATTGAAATGTTTATTTGTTTTAATAAAACGAATGACACTTGGCCAACTAATTGGTTGAAGATGCAGCCACAAGTGAATTATGATGCGAAAATGTTCAGCATTCCATTACCCACAGATGTGATGGACTACAAAGTACGGATGTTTTTTCAAGGTCAAACGCATGGTGATAGTGATTGGAAAAATGCAACCACCTCCATTGTCATCTACACTCACATCCCCACCACAGTGCCATATCTGTTGTATTATATCACAGCCAGTATCACACTTCTCACCCTCAAAACAACTTGGGAACTTTATCAGTATGTTGCCTCAAGAAGTTGAAAAAATACGTGCAACCCTTCACCAACTCAATCCATCATACATACAATACTTGAAGAATCTTCCCGAGGAACTTTCGGAGGAATTTCTCAAACCATGTTGGGGTCATAGTACATCGGATGAAGATGATTCCGGAATCGATGATGAGGATCCATATTGTACATATAAACTCGCCTGTCATATTTGTATCAAAACATTATTTGAATAAAGAAAAACTGTATAAAAGGGGTTTGAATTGTGAATTTTAATCAGTTTAGCGATAGCGGGCGACAATGAAACATCTAATGATTTTGATGTGCTTTCACTACTTCACCACAGCTGAAGTGAATGTTACAGAGTATCTGATAAGATATGGATATTATACACCTATGGAGAATGCATTACAAACAGATGCATTGGTGCAATTTCAGGAGAACTACTTATTACCGGTTGATGGTGCTGAAAATAATGAAACATTAGAGTTTATGAGCAGACCGAGATGTGGTATGAGTGATTATCCAGAGTCATTTATACTGAAAAACGCTTGGAATAAACACGTTTTGAAATGGTACAACAGTCGAACAACACTCGCACAAGATATAAATCCTGTGATTGAGAGAGCATTTGCAATGTGGTCTGAACATGCAAATTTGACATTTGAGAGGAATGCCATAACGCTGGTGGTGGTGGCTGTGGCGGCGGTGTTTGAAGCCGTGGCTTTTTCTTCAATCTTGAAAAACAAATTTTTAAATTAAGATAATAAATTAACAATCTCTTACTGTATCAGCGGCGGCGGCGGGAGGTGTACGGGAGTATCGTGGGGTGGACGCATCAGCACATATTGAGGTGATGATGGGGGAGCTGGTGGATGTTGATGAACATCATGTGACATTGGGGCAGGCTCATAATGGGGTTGAAGTCGCAGCGATCCATTTGATAGTCTAAAAACAATAATCATATTCAAACAATTTCACTTATACTTACCGCATCAGCGGGTGTAGGGAAAAAGAAGTATCGTGGCGACTAGACTGGCTCATGTTGATGACTATACTACTTGTTCCGCGCTCAAACACCGCTTAAATAGTAAGGCGATGTAGATAAAAATATACCGCAGGCACATAATCAGACCAAGCTCACCAATATCAATCCATACTCGAATAAAATTTTGCACACCGCCATCAGCAGCCCACAAAATGAACTTGAGCTTTTGATAAAAATATGTCACAAACACACACATAATCTCACCAAAATTTGGTCACTCACTATCATCAGCCCACAAAATGAACTTGAGCTGGTGATAAAAATATGCCGCACACCCACCCAATTTCACCAAAATTTGGTTAGAATGCTCACTATCGGCATTATCACAAAATGAAGGTGTTGTCAATAATAATGCAAACAATTCCACACAAAGTTTTTATTTAATCATAATTGCTACAATTTTTTTAAATGTTTCATGGTGTACTGCAAATCTGGTCCTTGACTGGAACACCTCTCGCCATTTGCGATCAAGCTCTTCAAGCGTCTCCATCATACTAATTCAATTTTCTCACAATTTCACTTAGAGGAAGGTACTCCATAACACAATCATGGATGATTATGCAGTAGGCTTTTGTTCTGGCGGGAAATCCATCACGTGACTCAATCTCCACTTTTACATCTATGGTTGATGCTTTTAGGGATTCATCACGTCGAGAACAGTCGATGACAAATAATGCATGAGTTTTGAATTCGGTATAATCCAAAAGTGGTCGCTTGTTATCCACTCCCCCAAAGTGTTTGTAAAATTCTGTATAGTTGTAGTGAGCTTCCGAATAATCATCCTTTTCAAAATTGAGGCTTATCCGTTCATATGGATAATAATCTCCATTTAGAAACAATCGAATGTCTGATATATTCAGATGATCAAATTGCGTTATGGCTGATGCTACTTCATCAACACGATCTATTTGAAAAGCGATGATTGCATATCGTGGACAATCAACACTGGTTGTTGTTTTAATACTCCAAACTTCTTTGGTTGCATCTGTCTGCAAAGCAGGTAGCTCATGTATCTCCCATTTTCTAAACGGTATATGAATAGCTTGATCACTCCGATTG
The DNA here is from genome assembly GCA_958502075.1 of Orchestes rusci. NCBI lineage: Eukaryota > Metazoa > Arthropoda > Insecta > Coleoptera > Curculionidae > Orchestes > Orchestes rusci. The sequence goes on along the minus strand of OY293312.1, from coordinate 12,736,712 downwards.
GATTTCATTAATTGGAGTTTGATTGCATCATTGGCCACTATATGTTTAACTTTCAACTCAATAGCATCTATTGAAAGCTCTGCGGTGGTTGTTTCTTTCGAATCAGCTTTTTCCCTAATCTGCATACAATTGAAATCATTGCGTGATCTTACCAAACGAATGGTGTGTTTACCGCAAATTGCGGTTTTATAATCATTAAAAAGCCCAAAAAAATGACTCAACGGAATTCGCATATAAAATCGCCCATCAGATAATTTTGGTTTGTCTGGATAGGTCCAACCAGCAATTTGTAAATGCCTGGTATCCTCATTTGCATAACATAAATATCCACGAAATAAACTAACAATTCCCGGATTTTTCACTTGTTCCACCTCAATACCATTCAATTCATAAGTGATTGAATCAAAGAAAAACGCACCAGCATTATTTAGTAGATTAATATCCCCCGTACCAGTTTTTTTCTTCAATGAACCTTTAATTATTAGCGCCGCCTCGTTCATCAAAAGCCATGCATCGTTGCGATTAATAGTAATTTCAATATTATCATTATTCCGGAATGACTTGATAAACGGGAGATAAGTGCGACATTCCATGTGGTTAATCGTATCATCATGTATTGGCTTTCGATATAGATCAAATACTTGTTTTGACTACATAACCAATTGATTTGAGAAAGTTTTTGTTTACAAGAGATAAATTTCCACCCAATTTTCCCTGCTTCGAACGAGGTCGCACAACGACTGATCTAGGTAATGCAACAACACCCCTTTTATATGCTTCAATAACTAGCACCATTTTTTTTCAATTCCAATCTAATGATGATCTCCTCACCACGGAAGTTTATCAGATTAAAATCCTGATCTTGAACTTGTAGAGTGATATTATTTATCTCGTGATTTGTTATTGGTAGATAAATCAAGTTTTTGGGAATCTCGTCGATTGCAAACCCTGGGTCAACACTGATGGGAAATTCGTAAAGAGTGTGCGATGGTTTTTCGTTGTAATATGCTCCACTGGTAATATTAGAATCAATGTGAATTGTACGAACTTTTACAATATTCACAGGTAAATCTGATTGATGTGTTATACCTGCTGGAAGAATTCTGGATGAGAACCTCAACAATTTGGCAAGCGAATCCTCCTTTTTAAATACTATATCAAAATGAGGATGGAAGATTTCACACTTGAGAGTGTTATTATTTGGTTTTAATGAAAATTTTTGTGATAAAAAGTTTTGTAGATATGTATTGATATCACCGATTTCGTAGGCACCCGATGGTATTACAATAGATTGAGACTTTTTCTCCTTATTCAAATAAGTAAATTTTGTATTCTCATCAATGTTGGGAATAGTGTTGTAGGAATGAAATCCTAGGACTGCCAACCCGTATTGATAATCAGGATCAAGTTGAATGGGTGGAGTAAAGTCTGTGGATAGTGTTGATGTACGACCTTTCACTGTGAAGATTAAAGACATGACTGGCAAATTTTCATCACTTTATTTGTTTTTATAGAGAAATTCAAGACATAAATGTCCACAATTTGATGTATTAAATTTTTGATAACAATCCCGGTTGTACAGGATGTGCGCCTTATCACCAAGATAAGTTGTAAGCTCGACTGGTGGTTTCAAATTACCAAAACTATCAAAATAGTTAACTAAATATCCACGCTTCTTGTAAGCTACCCAATGCGTACCACTATGGTCATTTGTATCCAAATTCAAAACAGCACTCTCATTGATGTGTACTTTTTGAGGCAAAGTGTCTCGCATGAATACACCTCGAAAATATGGAATTTTCAATTTTTTTACAAACAGTTTAATTTCATAGTCGTATAGGGCTCTGTTGGGTAGCTTTATTGGTAGTTTTTTTGTTTTTTCAAAAACAATCCAAATCCACGTGGATTCTTTTTCAAATAAATGCCCGACCCCTTTCGACCAAGCTCCATTGACAGATTATGTCGCTTATTCTCATCCATTTGCTTTCTTGCATTTTTCGTGTCCACCACCGTTTTAGCTATAGCTGCAGCTCCCCCCGCAAGACTTCCAAGAGCACTGAGTCCAGCAAACAGAGGAATTAATGGGATAATTCCACCAGATTTTGATTCAATGGGGATGATTCGGGGAATTCTTATTTTTCGTCGACCTCCAACTCTTTTCACTGCTTTTCGAGCTGCGCGTAATGCAATCATGCTACTTTTCCTCAAATTTGATTCATCACAATTTTTTAAAGACATGGAAGCAGGTCTAATCACTTTTTTATTGAATGAATGACCCATTCCAAGATTCCTTTTAGCCTTCATCCCCTTAGTCACTAGCCAAGCAAATGTTTTTTCACCCAAACTAGAATTTTTATCTTTTACTCGCTCCCACGCTCGATTTTCCAATTCCCAATCTGCTTTATGTCGATCTGACAATGAAGAACTTTGTGAATATGCAATATCGTGTTGTTTACAAGCGGCGTCAAGTGGATTTACACCTGTATCTCCTCGCTGTAAACGTTGTGCTAATTTGGTTCCAGGACCACAAAATTGATATCCCGGTAGATGGAGTTCAACTGGTAGTTTATTGATGATTGAATTGACTAATCCACAACCTTTATGTTCAAAGGTTAACATAACACTAACATTTCCAAACTACTCCCACCTATATATACCCCTAACACATCACATACTCCATACACTCTCAATATGCATGTGGTACCACAAGGACTTAAGCTCCCAATAGAAAATTTTGATCTGAGTGAAAAAGTTGCACATTATTCGAGACATGGTAATTTTTTACCAAATTATGTTCGTGCCATTTTTTGCGGCCCAAGTGGATGTGGGAAAACAAACTGTCTCTTCGCATTATTATTTAACAGGAATGGGTTACGTTTTGAAAATGTATATGTCTATTCAAAATCATTATATCAACCTAAATATAAATTATTGAAGGATGTCTTGGGGGGTGTGAATGAGGTTTCATACTTTCCATATAGTGACAATGACATGATTATGGATCCAATGCAGGCGAGAAAAAATTCAGTATTCATATTTGATGATGTGGCGTGTGAAAAGCAGAATAAAATTAGAAACTATTTTTCCATGTGTCGACATAAGGAGATTGATGTTGTATATCTTAGTCAGACCTACTCAAAAATACCAAAGCAATTGATACGTGATAATTGTAATATGGTTGTATTGTTTAAACAGGATGATGTTAATTTACGACATGTCTATGATGAGCATGTATCACCTGATATATCTTATGATGATTTCAAAATGATATGCTCACAATGTTGGAATGGACATAAATTTGGAGCTCTTGTAGTGGTAAAGGAATTTGATTTAAACGATGGAAGATATCGTAGGGGGTTTGATGAGTATATAAGGGTTGGTGACTTGTAACACCTCATTAATCATGAAGCTGTTGAATCAGTCAGATGTAGAACGTAAGCAAAAAATATGTCACATAGCAAAAGATATTCGAAAAAAATATCTTGCTTTGAAATTGGGTCGGTCTGAAACAGATGAGTCGCTCGAGCGAATTTTCAAGCCCATTACAACACCATTGAGGAAAATTGCAAAAGATGGTAGAGAAAACCTTCAAACCATCTCAGAAACAACTCAAGAGCAACTCGAAAGCAACTCAGAGACACCTCAAGAGCAGCTCGAAAGCAACTCAGAGACAACTCAAGAGCTACTCGAAAGCACCTCAAGGACAAATCAAGAGCAACTCGAAAGAACCTCAGAGACACCTAAACACCACAAAAAAACCTCACGAAAACACCTGGAGACACCTAAACACCACAAAAAAACCTCACGAAAACACCTAAAACCTTTAAAAAAACGTCTGAAATCATCTCCAAAGAATTTCTTCAATACCCCCCAAACACCTATTGATTATGGTGATGAAAATTGGGTTGATGATGATAGTGATGCAAGTATGCTAGATGTTTTTCATTCCCCCGAAAAATTAGTTTCAAATTATGAAAATTATTCGTAAATCGCACAAAAGTATATATCAGCTTATCATAACTTATCGGGAAATATTGATAAAAGTAGTACAGGACCTAAATATGATGAATCATCATCAAAATGGGTGCTTGGTATCACATTAATTGATTTTCGGAAAATTGGTGATATTGTAATCAATAATGAACAATTTGATGGTACAGAGGGACTCTATGAATTGATATTTCTTGAGGAACCTAAAAAATACACTCATACTGATTTAGACGCATATAAAAAAATTTTAGAGATAACAAATATATATCGAATGGGGTTCAAACCATCGGGAAAAATCAAGGGCAATGTGGGTTATAAACATAAGAAAATTATTCGCCCGATAATTCAAATTATTCACCCAGAAGGAAGTGGGTTGTCCACAATGCTCTACAATTCAAATCCAATTGATTATGTATACTGGAATGATGTAAATGAGTTGGTCGATAGACTGAGATTATTAATTGGATCAAAACAAGCTGGTAACACCTCTCATGATAATGAAATATCATCCTTGATTGAAGAACTTGAGGAAGCTGGGGTTATAAAATCAGTCGCGAGATGACCTTGGATAAGTTTGGTCGTTCAAAAATCAACTCTGCGGAAAAATTCAGAATGAAAAAGCAAATCAAAAAAATTATTGAGGATTCTGAGATATTACGACGTGAAATTCAAAAAAAAGATGATTTTATGGTGGATAAAAAATATGTTGATGCTACATTTTCAAAGTATGAAAACAATCTACATATATTGCTTGATTTAATTGAAAAAAGATTGACGAAATTAGAGGTGCTGAAGGTGGATGAAAAATATTTTATTGATTTAATGGAAAAGTATGAAAACCGAATCGGAATCTTTGATCAACAGTTTGCATCTATGCGAAGTGAACTTCAAACATTGAAGTTATTTACGCAAAATGAATTTCAAATATTGAAGTTATACTTGTAAAATCTGAATGAGTATGAGTCAGTAGCAAAATGAGTCTTGACAAGTTTGGACGTAGGGTGGGAGTGCAAACGTATCAACCAACTCCAAGGTTACAATTAGCTTACACATCTAAGGGAGATATCAATATGGAAAATTTGAGAATATGTAATCTCAAACAACCAACAGAAAGTCTTGATGCTGTGGATAAAAAATATGTTGATGATCTGCTTCAAGATGTACAACATAAATATATAACCCTAATAGAAAAATTGATTATTATTAATAAATTTATTGAACGTAAAATCCCCATTGCTGATGAGCATATGGCTACAAAAATTTATGTTGATGAATCCATTTCAAGAGTAAATCTGGGGCTTCGCAGGGATCTAAAAAGCGCCTCGGATGATTTGGGTAATAAAATGAGTGATGAGAAAAAGATTTTAGAGGAGCATATAAATATCATTAATGCGTTGAAAAACAAAATAGAAGTCATAAGGGTTTCAAGTGCTCGAAGTGCCACCGCCGCCGCCACCGGTGACTCTGTAACAGAATCCAATTAAACATGTCAAAGACTCAGCTTGTTGAAGAACTATTCAAACCCATAAGAAGAAAATTTCCCAGACGTCGTACAATCATCAAAGGTTTGGATGATTTATGGCAAGCTGATTTAGGTCAAATGGATATCTATCAGAAAGATAACAAAGGATTCAAATATTTCCTCATTATCATCGACTGCTTTTCAAAATACATCTGGATTGAACCAATAAAATCCAAAACTGGAGATGAGGTGACAAAGACTTTTGCACGTATTCTAGAAAAATCAAAACGTCATCCTAAAAATCTGCAGACTGATCAGGGAAAGGAATTCTATAATAGCCATTTTCAACGTCTCATGCAACAATATAATATTAATCATTATAACACATACACTGATAAGAAAGCGGCAATAGTCGAGCGTTCAATAAGAACGATTAAAGAGAAATTATTCAAATATTTCAGTTTGAATGGAACGTATAAGTGGATAGATATCATTTCGAATATTGAAAAACTATAATGAGCAAAAACATAGTGTAACTAAAATGAGGCCCTGCGATTTGTTTGGTGATAAAAACCTTCAAAATGTTCTATTAAATACCGTATATAATCATATAAAAGTTGCAACTCATCCACGTAAATTCAAAGTTGGTGATGTAGTGCGCATTAGCAAAGCGAAGCATGTCTTTGAAAAGGGTTATACACCCAAATGGACAACCGAATTATTTAAAGTTGTTAAAGTTAAGGTTGGTACACCAGTAACCTATCTTTTGGAGGATATGTATGACAAACCAATAATGGATGCATTTTATGAACAAGAATTGCAAAAAACAAAACAGGAGAATGTGTATTTGGTGGAAAGGGTGTTGCGCAGAAAGGGTACCAAAGTCTATGTGAAATGGCTTGGATTTGATAATACGCACAATAGTTGGATTGGAGTTGATAATATATTATAAGTTGCGCATGCCTAAAACATATTTGGGGGTTGGATGAGAAAAATATGATCAGTCTTTAAACATGAGTGAAGGGGGCTACACCGCAGGTGATGATCAAATTGAACAATTGTTGGCTGGGTATGAGAAGGCTGTGAGTGATGGTCAAACAAAATCTCTACTGAGCACGATGTTTTCCTGTACCACTAGTGACATCAAGATTTATGTGGAATTAAGTTTGCAACACAATTTCCAACCCATAATCAGAATACCCATTGGTGAGCAGCAGACATTAATTTTTGAAGATGATTTGTGGAATATAATGATAAACTATCTTAATTGGCTTCTCGATGGATGGAATCTGGAGCCCCATCTCCACCCAACATTCTCGCATAACGACTTGCAGATTGGCAGTTTCCCGATGGAAAATGGAGCGAAATTAGTGTCAATTTCAAAACATGATCAAATAATGTATTTAACTGAAAATAATGTACATGAGCTTTGCATTGTTAATAAACATTTTGTGATCATAAGGATTCGGGAACTGAAGCAGCTGGATTTCCCCAAATATTATCATACGATTTCAAATACTTTACATGAATTGATTAGTAAAAGTTGTACACATGTTTCCATTGAGGATGTTATTTCAAATTTTTATAAAAAATCTCCTTGTATAGAAACCTATTTTTTAGAACAAATCATGTACCATGATCGAAATAGATTGTTAACTGATCTGGATAAAATAAAGCGTATAAAATGAAAAAAATGTTTAATATCTCATCACCAGTAATCACATTAAATTTCATTGGGGTTTTGCTATATCAGAAAGCTTCCGCACACAAAACCATATAAATAGACGATCCCGATTGATTTGTGAATTAGTCTTGTCTCAACTCAACACACACACAGACTTACCTACTCACAACAAGCAGAAATGGTGAGTACATTTTTTTTTTGTTCAGTGAGCTGACACAATATATTCTAGAATTCCTCAACATCCTCATAATCTGAAAATCAATACCCCCCCTCGAGCTCACAACAAAAAAAGCCGCTCAAAATGATGGTAATTGTGTGATTTATTTTTTTAATTTAGCTTATCAGTGATTTAACTTGTAGGATCCTGAGGCAATCTCAGATCTGCATGTGTGCCCCTTTGATCCTAATCATTTGGTGCGGGGGCCACATCGGTTCTACACACATACTCTCAAATGCCGGGCACAACATCCATCATGGCTCCAATGTCCGAATAGGCCACACCATTATTTTCCAACAAAGGAGAAAATGGCTGCGCATTTGCGGACTTGTGAGCCGCGGTATCAGCCCGAGGGGGAACCCTGGCCGGCACCCCAACATGATAACCCCAACATGGTAGATCACAGTTGGGATGAATAAACATGGTTAGTGTGATTTAATTTTTTTTAATTGAGATTATCAGTGATTTAACACCTTGTAGGATTCAGAGCTCAACCACCTATCGTATGTGTGTAGAACCAGCCCCCGCACCAGAATCGTTTTCACCATCAAACAGCTGTTTTTTTTTCCAGGACTCCCATAGACAAGTTTATAGAAATGGCGGCGGCGGCGGCGGTGGTGTTAGCGGCTCAGTATGCTGTCCAGATTGCAAACACGTATTTTGTTTTTGTAAAAAATCCATAGACATTCATACTTCTGTACCGCCGAATTCCTCGTCATATAGTTCAAATTCATTAAAGTGTAATGAATCAATTCCACCGAGTACTTAGGGCTTAATTGTATGTGACCGCTGTCGCCGCCTTATGATGAATAAAAAAATGTTATCATAAAAAATGTTTTATTTCGTCAACTATCAACAATATCTTGTAAACTATAGTGGCCCCATGGGAGGGTGTCGTGACTATTATCAATCAAACAGCGTTTATCATCTAGGGCATTTAGGGCTAATTTAGTTTGTTCAGTGCTATAAACGGAATGCTTTACTGAGCGGATTGTGCATTGGTTAACAATTTTTTCAACATTTTCTTTTAAACATTTTACATAATCATCAAAAGTAATTTTGTTCTTGACAATACAAGACTTTACACCTTTTGCTTTTTTCATACATTTTTGAACACCTTGAATTTTATATGAATACATTTTCGACCTCAACCCCACAAAATGTGTCATAATTTTACCATTTGCTTCATCCTTCATTAACCCCAAAACTTTTTTATTTACTAATGGAATCTGATAAACGTTATCTGGAGGATAATCGCTGGTGTCGAATTTGGAAAGATCTTTTTTGATGAGCTCATCATACACATCATTGCACTCAATATCGTAAATGAAACTGTCCGTGTCCGTATACAGAAGCTTGGGTTTTTTAGAAAAAGATTTTTTTAGCATGAAATTATAATGAAAATCATACATTACAATCTTTGAAATGTCTAAAATACACATACCAATGTAAAGTGGTTTGTTGAAAATGAGATTTGTTTTCTTCATTTCTATAGCTACCAGATCTTCGGCGAAAATTGTTAAATTATGAAATGCTGCATTGGAAATCAGATTGTTGGCACCATATCGACCCTCCCATTTATTAACCAATTTCACAATACGATGTTTTCGAATGTTTTCCATTGTTTTACCAAATACAGCATTATTCATTAACTTGAAGAGATTTTTGCTGAAATCGTTAGTGGCTTTTGATCGAAGTTGAGTGTTTAGTTCGATGTATGCCTTTAACCAAGAACTTTGCTTGAATTTTAAAATTCTATGTATTTGCGTAATTTTGACACCATTACTCACAGCTTGCTTTAAATTGCGGTAATGAATAACATATTTTGTTTTGTTGTGAAGAGTTGTTAATAGTTTTGGAAATTTGGACTTTGGAGGGGCCATATGTTCGGGGCAGAATGGAAAATCGCTGTGCAAGTCGTGAAGTGTTTCAGGGTTTTCCAAATCCACCTCCAAAATATAACCCTCTGGAGCATCATCCTCGATTAAAGTAACATTGAAATTTGGTAAATCAATGGGATCAACCCACCCGAATCCATCGTATGGTAGATGTTGAATCATTGCTCACCCATAAAGATTATTCACATCGAGGTAGAGTAGGTAGTTTGATGGTTTGGATTCATCATATTCCGTCATGTATTTATTATTTGCTTCAGCATACCTATTTGAGCACATTGAAATTCCTCCTCTCAAACCCTTTTCAATAAACATAATTTGATCAATGTCTTTCAACAGCCTCAGCTCGCATTTTGTATATTTCAGCATACAATCCCAAGTATAACCTGGTAGAGTGAAATACCACGCTGGATCCAAACCATAAATGTTATGTGCATTGATTCTAAAGTTTTCAAAAACATCACTCAACAACAAAACATCTGTTTTTAAATACAGATCGCTGTATTGACCTAAATTCTGAATATTGAATTCATACCATACTTTTTGAGCATGTGAATACTCCTCATCACTAATATTTTCATCATATAATTTTGAATAGAACATTTCTTTGGGTGGTAAACTTGTTTTTTCCAATCTAGTCATATTATCAACATAATCATAACAAAAAACCCCCTTACGTGTTAATAATTCAAATTGTTTTGAATTACATGAGGAAAATTCTCTCTTTAGATTTATCAAATCCTCCAATTTCAATGTGGATGCTAATGAACTCAAAGATGCATTTAAAAATCGTAGTGAATCGATATATCTAAATTTTATGCTGGTTTCATCATCATACTGAGTGAAGGAAATGTATTTTTCTTTATTGAGTGGAAGAATACTGAATTTTTCCACCCTTCCTATGGCTTTTAGGATGAAATGGGAATCGTAACCTGAGAGATTGTGGAATACAATGGGGACAATGAATTGTTTTTTGAAGTTTAAATTACAATTTGAGTGGGCAAAACCTCTAATATCTCCCGTGAAATGATCATGGTCAACAACAATCTGATCTGTGTCAATAAAAGGTTTCTCACAAATGTGACACTCTTTGGCCATACTCTTGTCCAACACTTCCGACATGGGTACAATTTTAGACATCCTATCTTCAACAAATTTCGCAATATTTTTCAGTTGATCTCCAAACCAACCTAAACAATCTTCGCCGCGGTAGCTTTTGTAAAAGGTTAGCGAGTCGTCATAGGAACACTTGAATAAAAATCCAATGCTGAATGGAATATGCTCTTGGAAATTGACAGTTTTTAAATGTGTTAACTCAGCAGGAATTTTCTTCAAAATTGATTCGAAATCCCCATATATGATGAATGGTGCTTTTTGTTTATAAATATGATTTCTGAAGGAAACATGATCATATTTGGGGAATGAAATTTTTGAGCCATTTTTTGTTTCACACACACTTGAATGTTCACTCAAGCGTTCCTGAGACTGGAAATAGTTCAAACATCTATCGCAAATGAATATTTTATGTTCATTTTTATTAATTTGTGATCTCACTAACCTGGATAGATTTTTTATCAAGCAATAATGATATGAAATTTCAATCTCATTTTCAATGTTTGGCAATGGTTCAAAATCATTAATTTTTGGAAAATATTTATTTTGAATGATGAGTAGGTTGACGTGTTTTTCCAATTTTTCACCTGTTAACCTACAAGGTAGAACGCTAAAGAATTCATTCTTTTCATTTTGAGTCATCTCCAACATATAAACATTTACACTTATATTATTTAATTTTTCGAATTTATGAATTTTGTTGACTGTCATTGGAAAATCCAAACCCTCTGTATTAAGGACGCGGGTGTAATGTGGATATGATTTGACTCTATCGGAATTGATTTTACTGGGGTACAAAGCAGCGACTATACACCAATAAAAGCATGCGTTATCATCATTTTTAATGTTAACACATGCTTTTTTCTTCGAAATTTGATTGGGCAAAGGGATGTAGGATGAAGCACCCACCCCAAAGCTATGTTTATTAATACAAATCTCTAAACTGATAATTCTTCTTAATGCCCACCCACTGTCACGTTCTTGAAAATCCTCCATTTTTTGCAAAATTGGTCTACTGATAAAATTGTCAAACCACTCAATCAAATTGGTCCCCATGTCCAAAGTTTGATTTTTTGTGGGAAAATATTTATATTCGAGGTGTTCAACGTTATCTTTGCTAACAACGAATTCACCGCAAAAAGTTGCATTCACCTTTATGGCACTGAACTATTTCAAAATTTTGTTGATTCTTACTTTAAATAGGAAAAATGAATCACTAAAAAAATCCCCTAGATTCAAGTGTGTTTGGTTGATAATTACCCCAGTCCTTATGCGGGAGTCAAACGATGTCTTTAGGTCCTCCCACTTGACTCGACTACTGCGCTTGTGTCCTCCACCCACATGTGCCTCAAATTTCGACTTGATAAGCATCCGGAATCTTTTCAAATGGCCCAAATTGGCCACCAACCTTTTTCTTAATCCAATGGATAGTGGTGCAGCCATCGCCCTTTGGAAGTCTCGGATGCTTTTATTTATATTCTTCAGCCAACGCTTTTGATCTTCATCGGTACATAGTAGGAGAAATGCCTCTTGGTACTTTGCAACAATGCAACTGCTCAAGAATGCAATTTCTTCAAATAATTTCATGTTGTTGTGATAATTATTGTTTGTAACAGTAGCGGTACTCAACATCTACCAACAACAACTCAATCGTAAATGATGGGGACCTAAAAACCGCAAGACTATTTATACAATCAACGCGACGTCGGTCGGCTCACCACATTCAATTATTGGCATCTGTCTGCGGTTTTCTTATCAGTAACAACGAGTCTCAGCCTGTGGTTTTCTTATCAGTTCACCGACTTCGGTTCCACTATAAAGAAGGTTCGACATTCCGCATTTAGCACTCAGTTCACAGACTTCGGTTCCACTATAAAGAAGGTTCGACATTCCGCATTTAGCACTCAAGATGTGGTTAGCTTACACCGGTATCGGGACTAGACGATTACATAATCTGGTTTCCGCTGTAGAAAGCTTGTCACAACGATTCCGAAATTTGCAATTTGATGCTGAACACGAGGCTATCTATGGTTTTGGGAGATTCCATAGCGAGGAGGAATGTAGGAGGATTGCTGAAGAATACCAAGAAGCTGCTGACGCCTGCGATCTGTTCCTGGATACATCAGACCTGCATAGTTTCCTGCAGACCATGAAGCGTCTAGATTTTGAGGGCTATTTAGAAGATGTTGAAAAATTTGTTCCTATTTTGAAATAAATACAGTTGAACAAGAGTGTGTGTTTTACTCAGTTACTGATAAGAACACCGCATTTGAGCTAAATTTAGAACTGTTGATAAGAGGAGTGTGACGTGAAAACCACATCCTGTCTACTGGTGATAAGAAAACCGCAGGCTGAGACTCGTTGTTACTGATAAGAAACCCACATCCTGTCTACTGTTGATAAGAAAACCACATTTGGGCTAAATTTAGAACTGTTGATAAGGCTGTGGTTGGTGTGATAAAAAACCCACATCCTGTCTAATGGTGATAAGAAAACTGCAGGCTGAGACTCGTTGTTACTGATAAGAAACCCACATCCTGTCTACTGTTGATAAGAAAACCACATTTGGGCTAAATTTAGAACTGTTGATAAGGCTGTGGTTGGTAAGATAAAAAACCCAAATCCTTTCTAATGGTGATAAGAAAACTGCTTTCTGAGACTCGTTGTTACTGATAAGAAAACCGCGCATTCGAGCTAAATTTAGAACTGAACGATGATAACACTTACCCACAATATTCAATTTCTTCAAGGCTTGAATCATGAACTGTTCATAAAATGTAATGTCATTCCCCAAAACCCACCCCCCACCCCCCAAAATTATGTTCAGTATCCTTTACACTAGCATCGATATAATCTCTTGGTAGTGGATCGAAACTTTGTAACCATATTTCATATGGTTGCGTGTCGATTGAATTTTGAATCGATTGCCTTGACTGTTCCAATGTATCTGAAATATGTTGATTTTCCGAGCTTTGGAAGGGGTTGGTTTGAGCTATAACTAACACTAACAGATGCAAGGCTTGTATCAAAAAATGATGGTATTTCCATCGGTAGAAAAGGAGTTTTACCAGTTCTTGTAGGTGTTGATGTCTCATACAATAATCTTGAGAGACTTGGTTAAGGTTTTAATGGTGTTGTGTAAAACATATAAGATTCAGGTTCTTCTTTTTCTTCTTTGAATTCTTCCTTTATGTTGAAAAGTTCATTTATTTTAGAAATAAGTTGTTGTAGTGGTTGAGTTATTGGTTTGTAAGCTTGCTCTACTTGTGATTGTGTAGTGGTCATGGCTAATTTTAGACTATTAAATTTATCCTTGACAGGTTTTCTTGACTTTATCAATTCCTCAGCCAACCGCTTATCCATTTCATAGATACATATATGAATGAATCAATTTTTTTTTATATCAGCCAGAATTTGTTTTTCAATCAACATAATGGAAAGGTATAAAAAATTTATGGTCTGCGATCATATTTATGTAATAATTGAATCGAACATTTGAGAAATTTCCAAAGTCCAGAGTCCAAAATATTTTATCAATAGCCATATAATATGTTGTATTTCATGGTTTGAATCAACAAAGCAAATGTGATTTTAATTAGCAAAGTTCCCATCGTTAATTTTTGCGACGTCGAATAAGAAGAGATCATATATCGATTTCTTGTTTATAGGCATTTTAAAGTACAGCTATGTCAAACGGTTTTTATATGGTATAATGTGCGTATACATGTGATACAGAATGCGATGAAGCAGCATGTATGCAATTTTGATAACCAAGCACCGTTTATACTGTACTTTGATCGCAAAATCTGCATATTTGCGGAGAGTCAAAGGGAGTTGTCTTTATATGGTAAAAAAACCTGATTATTATTCACTCAGAATATTCAATTGGAAAGCCAATTGTTGGATTTTATGTTATTTTTACAGGATATCATTTTGCAACTTTGTAGATGTGGTGTGAATGCACTTACCTACGATCTCATAAAAAAATAACGAGTCACAAATGTGTATTTCTTTTTATTAACATCATAAAAAATTCACATTTTTAAAACATTGTCTCACGTGAGCGAACAGAATATTACAAAAATTATCATATTATTGTTGATATCATATTTCCACTGATTAAATATACAACTGCTGCAGCAACAATACTTCCAATTATTGAAAATCTAGTAATTAATTGATAAACGGTTGAAGAAGAAGATAGCACTTTTGTTTCAAACTTTTCACATTTTTTAAAGTATTAGCTAAAATACAATTTGGGAAATATTTATAATGTTCCTCAATGGGGTTATCACTTTCATCCCAACAATGAATTTCCACTTTACAAAATACACATTTACACACGTCTTCATAATCGGTGTACATGAAACCAGCTCCAGCTAATTTTTTTGGATTGCCAAATCCTTTCCAATTTTTGAATGTCATCAAACGCTCATCAAATTTTATCCTGGACCAGTGGTTATTGTATTCAAAACTTTATAAACACATTGTTAATATGAATACATACACACAATTCAAGTTTAGCACAAAATAACATTATCTCCTTTCACCATTTTTTTTCTGTGCACACTTCAACCCATGAAAAGTGAATGCTCATTAATAGATAATATGGTAAACAGGGTGACAAAATGACACTATTCACTTTTCAAGAGCTATAAAAATCAATTCTTTAAAAAAAATGTTTTTATGTGTCGAAAAAAGTTTACAGTTGACGGTATCTTCTATTCAATTGACTCAATAGCTTTTGAAAAGTTGAGGTGAGAGAGTGCAGACCGTTTTTTTTATCTTGAACCGTTTGATTTTTATAGCTTGTCAAAGATACAAAAATGTCATTCATAAAACGCGATAACTCGAAAACGCCGGCTAAATTTGGGAACATCATGTGTATCACAATTTTTGCTAAGTATTGAATGAGGGATTGAAAATTAAAGTATGAAATGATATACAAGGGGTTCCATTCAAAAAATGCAACTTTGTTGTCCCACGACTTCATTACTTTTTCCTGTAGCTCGTATAGTTTAACCAATAATCGACCGTTTCCATACATATTGAAAAAAAACATCAAGTAGATACATTGAATAAAATACCTGCTTTTTTGCAAAGAACCAAAGTTTTCATTACTAACCTTGAGTTCTCATTTGGTTCACGCACGCATGATATCCTTGATATTGTCACGACAGGGGTAGAATTAGGTCTCCGCCTCGACCCTCAACAATCGTGCACGAATGGCGAGCAGCCAAACGCATCTATCGTTCTCCCAAATGCAGCCTACAGCACACACTGGGATGAGAATATTTGACTTTAGCTTGTCCGGGTCTCGACCGTAGACTCACTGGCGGAGCCAAAGGTTCAGCGCGAATACGAGAGGTCTTGTCTTGCGACTGGCACTGCTCGTGGGTTCAGTGGATGAAGAGAGGACTTGAGACAGCTCTTCCAAACTCCTCGACTAGCATCGGGTGCTTGTACTGATTCTCGTAAAGTGCTGGATTAGCATGTCGTTCTGCGCGTCGTGGTGTGTGGTTTTTTCGCTGTTTTTTTGATCTGATTGTATTCACATGAAACTTGTCCACTATAGGTTCAATTGTGAGTACCATAGCGATAAACGGGTCGTCAGTAAGCACCCTGGAAGAATAAAGTGAGGATGTAAACTTGTTATAAAGTGAATTTCTGACGATTTGCAATTTAATCCGTGATAGAATGAGAATTCCAGAAAAAATTTGTCAGAACACTAAGTGGAATATTGAGGGCCAGCAGCAGGCCCTAAATTTGCAAAATTATTATGTTACTAGATGAACTTTTGACAATTTCTATACTTCTTCTGTGATCAACAATTAGATCGCTTGCCAATCGTCAGAAGTCAGAAGGTGGAAGAGTAGAGGAGATACAGGGTCTTTTTTCAAGGGACAATTAGCCTTATATGGGAAAGTACTTGATAGTGATACGCTTATAAAAATTTGCACACAAAGGTTCTCGATCATGACCTACGTTTCTAAAATATTCGCAGTTTTCTATCACTTACAGTGTCCCGTTATATCGGAAACAGTTACCAATTTTCATATTTTTTATTCCGTATTAAAAAAAAATACAGTCAGATGATGTACTTTTGTGACGATCTCCGAGATTTTCCGGGTTTGATTTCAGACGGGGATGAGGAAAATCGTTAATGTTGGATAAACTCGGGCGTCATTTACGTGGTAGAAGGCCCACAATGCCTGTCGGGCAGCTTTGAAACAGTGGAGAGAGTCCAAGCGTTCGTTATTGCCAGAGTTCCACGCATTTCCTATCTGGAATGGACTTCTGAACTTTTAAATACAAACTTGGGTGTTGATATCCATAAATCAATCAGTCTGTCCCCTATGATATCAAAACTTAACAATTGACTGGTTTCCAACCAGCAAAATAAATAAAATGAGAAAAATAAAGTAAGAAATAACAATAGAAAATAATGTAGGGTTTTTCTAGTTGTCTAGGAGTTTATGATCTTACTACATTGAAAGGCACTCGGGACATCACTACAAAGATTATATTTACAGAATAAATGATGGGTAGGATGACTGATAGTTCGGATGTTTGAATACAGAATTATGTGGATTGACTTATCCCACAACACACCCGTTTCACGGCACTAAACAATGCTATACTTCAATCAAGCAATACACGAGTACTTTTATGGTATGACCAAATCCATTGCAACTGAAACATTTCGTTCCTTGACTCTTGTTAGGACATGTGATTGATTTATGTCCTTGTTCTCCACAATTGTAACATTTTCCAACCTTGTGTTACAAGGTTTATTTTCAAATTCCTTTTCATCCTTGTCTTCGGTTGAGTTGTACTTCTTCTTGGGATGGGAAAATTCATTCGAAGACTCTCGACTTCACTTTGTGCACTTTATTTGCTCATATAATTCAACTTTCTCCTTAAATTTTGCAAATGTTCTTGCTCCATACAAAACTACTTTGTTGGCCATTTCGTCTTGTATTTCCTCGATTATACATTGAATGATTACTTTTTCCCTATTTCCCTCCTGACCAGAACGTATTCTTGCACGGACTCTTCCTTTCTTTTCATTCTAAACATCAGCAAGCGATGCACCTGCGCGCTGCTTACTTTTATCCCAAATTCTTCAATGAGTTTTTATTTCAACTTTTTCCATGTTTTCATCCCTTTTTCCGATTGAATAAACAATTTAGCTATGCCTCTCAGCGATTTCTTGGCAAATATCAATCTCTGCAGATCATTTGAGCCAGTCATTCCTCAAAATCTGCAATCCATTTCTGAATAGGGTTATCAGCCTTTCCGTCAAAGTAATGTTATGAATGTAAGTGCAAAAGAGCTGCCACTAGCTTGGATCATGTGCTGCCTTGCTCGAATGTTGGAAAGGGGTTCGTCTGTATCATCATCATCGTTGTCCCCACTGCATCTTTTTCTTCTGCTTCCTCTTCTTCTTCATCCTCGTCTTCTTCTTGATCTTCAACTAACTTCAAATCATTCATAACAGAACATATTCGGTCGACTAAATCATTGGTTCAGCCTTTATAGTCTAAATCCAAAATGTTGCATATCGAGACAAGATCAGAGTCAGCAATGGCTACTTTTACTCCGTTTACCTTTTCTTTATATTCGTTGGAATTCTTATCAAACCCGAAACCGGAAAATTCGCGTAAACGTCGTCTCGTCAATCTAGACCCAGACTGACAGTCATCACCATATGCCACAACATGCAATGCTCGAGGGGTCTTCAGGTGCAGTCACATTTGTACACCGTCCTACAGTACACACATATTTTGAAAGTCCTGCATGTCCTGTACTAGTCTTGCACTTACTGTCTAGTCCTGCAGTAGTCCTGTTTATTAGTAAATAGTCCTGTATAGTCCTGTACAGTCCTTTAGTCAGTCCTTCATAGATCTGTAGAGTCCTGAGGAGTACTGCAGAGTCCTGTATATGTCCTGTATTGGGGCTGTGGGACCTCTCATTCCAGATGCACTAATTTATTTTTAATAATTTCTCTATGTTATCAGTAATCAGTAGTTCAAGACATCTATGCAAAATGCAATTCAATTTATTTTAAAACTTCATCAGATACACTAGAAAATCCCTTAAGAAAAAAAGAAAAAAAAATCAATTTAGACTATTGGAGTCTGTGGTTTGAATCCAATTTATCGGGGTTTGATCGATTTAACGGAATCAATTTTGCGTACCTACTGCTCCTCACTATTTTTCATTCATAAAGTACGATTATCGTTTTAGAGAAGAGTTTTATCAAATAAGAAAATAATATGGTGTTATAAAAAAAATAGAACTCTAAAGGTTTTAAAATACAGTTATTGGCCCCGGAAAAACTAATTTTCGAGTTCGTCCATATTAAATCAATTGTGGTTCTGATAATTTACCAAGAATATCACTGATATCAATTACACATAATAATATGTCATCTTCTATGTATGAACATACTTTTCTAGAAATGTCTAAGCTCTTTAAACAGTTAACCTCAACCTCATTTTCATTGATAATTTTTTAGAATTGTTGCAACGTATCTATACTTTATAGCAACTTTTCTTCCTTCTGACATAAACTGAACCAAGATAAAATCTCCAATTTTGAAATTTTCTTTTCACTTCAGTTCGATCCATTTATCTTTCAGGCTATAATTATGTTCAAAATCGTCGTAGCTTTTATGAAGAACCTCGGAATCACTAGAATTCGTCATGTTGGTAGTGTCCTCGGTAGTGTCGCTTGAGGTTCCGCTAATCGTTGAGTTTATCTGAAGTTTCTCAAAGCTTTTAATGATAAATAATTATTACACTGAGCAATAATTGGACCATGTTATGTAAGTACGAATCAAACGACAAAATCTCAGAAATCGAGCTGAGGGCGCATTTTTTTAGTAGACGTTAAAATGTATGTAAAAGACCAAGTGAAAGACTGGATTCCATGCTGTCTAAAAATTGAGTGCTGGCTACTGGGTCAATTTTGAAAAAGTTTTATCGAAGCAAACGACATTTTGGACCCCAAAAGTATTGAACCAATAAATTATGACCATGATTCGAAGAAATTGCTATATTCTAATCTAGGTGTCGGAGAAACAAATAATTCACAACCTCAACTCATATAACAATGACTTCGCGACAATTCAGAAAAAATTCAGATTTATTATTTCAGGTTTTATTAAGGGTTTTACTTACTATTTAAATAGAGGAACACCAAGAGTGTCTATCTTTTGAATAATGTTCAACTATTGTTAGGATGTGTGTTGTTTTGACACAATATTTCACTATTTGAATTTTTGTTTTTGTATTTGTGAGCCTGGTTCTCAGCTTTGTACAGATATGCACACTGTCTTGTATGTATACTGGTTTTCCCAAGTTGAATTCCATCTAAAAAATAATGACATATAAAGCGATATTTTAAAACAGTGAAAAATGTAATAAAACTATGTGACGTGCCCCGAGATTTTCCGGGTTTAATTCCCGACGGGGATGAGGGAATCGTTAATGTTAAACAAAATTCTCGAGCGCCACCCCCTGGATTTACGTGGTAGAGGGCCCACAGTGCCTATCGGGTAGCTTTTAGACAGTGAAGAAAGTCCAGGCGTTCGTTATTTCCAGAATTCCGCAAACTTCCGCTCTGAAATGGATTACTGAACTTTCTTGAAATAAAAACTCGGTGTTAAGGAAAATTAATCAATTAGTCTATTAGTCCCGAAACAAATCACAAATGTGACTGGTTTCCAACCAGTCGGATAAAAATAAATAAAATAATTAACAATGTGCTGATTTTCCATTCAGCTAAATAAATAAAAGAAAATCCCTTAGTATTAACAATAGAAAAAATCAGTCAGTCAAAACTTCTCCCGGTGGAGATTCAGAATGTGCTAACTAAAAGGTATTTTAACATTTTTGAGAATCATGAATTATCGGTAGAAAAATATCAGAATGTGGAGAAAACGGAGTGTGAACGAAGTTTGACGCGACGGGTTCTTACGGCGAATTTTGACGAAAAACAGCTTCTGGTACAGTTAGATTTTTCCGACGACGTAGAAAAAAATGTATCGGGTAAATTGACGCGATCGGGTCATTTCCACGAGAAGAAAAACGGGTTTAGAGGTTGAAAAGAAAAACGCGGTGTTTGAACATTGGTTTAAAGTTTCCCACCCAGCTAAGTTCGTTCCCCTTATTGGAATTGACTTGCTAATATCCACCAAGCATTTCGCAAACATAATTCCATCTTGCCTTCTCATATCTGGCTCCACTAACATGGGTCCTTGACACCCAGATTGATTCTGCAATCTTGCTTTTACTATCCTCTCAGTATTCCCAGCGATCCTGGTATCTTCATCCACGATTAATTTCACCGGATTATTTTTCTCTGATGATGTTGAGAAAAATATCTCTTCGTTGCCCACATGCAACAGTCTATTCTTGAAATCGACAGATATGAAGTCAAACTTCTCCATCACGTCCAAGCCCAGAATAAACTTATCCACAATTTCGGCAACCACAGCTTCTATTTGTAACTCGGTATTTCCAATACCTATGACGACGGAGGCCTAACCGTGGACAGTTATTCTATCTCCTTTGGCCGTTTCTAGAACTGGTCTTCTTTTTGTCACTCGGACGGATGTGTTCATCACCATATCTGGACGGACCACTGATCTTGTTGCACCTGTGTCGATGGTGAAATGACACGTCTTATTATTCAAAGTTCCTGGGACTAAAAGGCTCACAGCTTCTTTTTTAATGGTGGAGATCTTCATTCTTGGGGCTCCATTCACCAGCACACGCCCCGTTGTGCTGGTACCTCCTAGTTTTCCTGAATCTGTTGACTAGTTCCCCCACTATCCTTGGAACGAGATCGTGGTCGTCGGGGATGCTCACAGTTCCTGCTGATGTGACCTTCACGTCCGCAGTTGAAACATTTGATTCTTTCTCTGACCCTGGTCTGCAGCTTGGGTGCCAAATATTTGCTCAGTAAGGCTTCCATCCTCGTCATCATGTCCTCCATTGTTGAGGGCTGACTTTCTTCCATGATCTTGACCTCTCGCACCTTTCCTCTCCTGTGCGCTGAAGCATTTTTAGCAGCTTCATACTCCAGACTATAGATCACTAATTCAGCCAAGTCCTTGAATCTTCCTAACCTGAGAGCTTGCTGCATCTCGATATCTCGAACACCATCGATGAAGCTCTGGATGGTAATTTGGTTCACAAAATTCTCTGGTGCTTCTGGGTAGACTAGTCTCACCATTCGCTCGATGTCCGCGCTAAATTCTTGAAGTGTCTCGATGGATCCTTGCACACGAGACTTTAGTTGACTCTGATAAACCTGGCTGAGATATTTGTTGCCATACCTCAACTCCAAGGCACTCACAAGTGCTGCATAATCATCTTGTCTTTGCTCGGGAATGTTCTGAAGTATTTCCAGTGCCTTCCCTCTCAGAGCCAAGACTAAAGCAGTTGCTTTCTCCTGATCATTCCAGCGATTCGTCAATGCTGCAGCCTCGAACTGACGCTTAAACATTGTCCAGGATGACTCACCATCAAATGTTGGAGGTTTCAGGTGGTGACGAGATGGAGAACCAGATATTTCCATTATCCTGTCTCCTTTATTTGTCGAAACACCGATTTTATCGATCTTCTCCTCCAACTTCCTGATTTCCTCTCGTACACGGCTTCCAATTTGTTGAACTTCTCCTCGAATATCCGCCACTTCGCCTTGAACTACTCCAATTTCTTTCTGGGACTGTCCTACTATCCGTTCCAACATTTTCTCCAGACAAGCCTGTTCCTCCTGCCTTTCCTTTTCTCTTCGGTGCAATTTTTCTTTTCTCTCCTCAGATCTACGTAGCTCGAAATTCTCCATAAATGAAGCCATCAGCTTACTCAGATGTTCCTCCATCTCCATACCTTGTTTTCTAGTGTTCACCATTCACAGTCAAAATCTTCACTCACTTATCCCACTTCTGACACCAAAATGTTATACTCGTTCGTTTGGATATAAGTGAGACGTTTTGACTAACGTAACTTTTATTGGTTTCCTTTTATAACACACAGAAAAACCCGAACCATTAACAACGTAATTGTCACTACTCTTTTTCACCTATCCCTCCTGTCAGTGTCAACCTCATCCTCCCCTATTCCAAAGGCATGTTACGTAGTACACTGCAGAATATTCATAACAATATTCTCCAATTTGATTATATTAATTCTCGATAACCCCATCGGTGGCCCATGAGGCATGAACAAATCCAACTGTCACGCTGAGTAAATCATATGCCTAAAACGTAGGCACAGCTGTGACGTAGGTTTCCAGTTATAACCTCGCACAACCTCAGCGGCAGAAATATTTGAAAAACTGGTTCAGGATCCGAAACGCTCTCGCAAGAAGAAAAATGTTTTTGTACTAATTTACTTCTTCTGCTAAGTAGAGCGTATTCCCCTTGAAGACTCGTTAAATACCAGGGAAGTAAGATTTAGAACTGCTTTAAACCACTTGATTGCAATTATGTCATTAGCAGAACCTTGTCATATAGTTGTAACTCGTTCAACACCATTTCAATTCCAAACTGCATGTCATTCCCAAAACACTCTCGCTTGGCGAAAAAAGTGTATGAGGGAGTTCAATTTACTTTTGGGTAAGCGTAGCTGCTCATGTTGAAACTCGTTCAACCCAAAGAAAGGAAGGTTTCTAGAACCATTCCTATTGACAATCAGCATTAATGGCATCTCCAACATACTCTCACTAAAAGAAAAAACTATCACCAACTTCAGAGCATGACTTGCTGTTCTGTCCGTCATCATAGTGACATCAGCATTCAACCCAAATATTATTGGTCAAAAAATCACTTTGATTTGCTACTGAATCGTCACTGAAGCCGTTTTCAGACAAATATGGATAATGTGAAAAGTTGTAGTACATAACGCCATCTATCGGCAGAATTTGTCAATCTTAGGATGGAAATTCCCATCAATCTGATGAAAGACATCTACCATTTGGTCGCCATAGTGTCTACAACGAGTTAATGGGTAAACCTCCCGGGAAAGCAAAAAAGGAAAACCTTGAAACTGTTTTCTTAGTCTGACCATTAGAGAACAATTTCAAGTGAGTTCACGTCGAGCTGACAAGCTTGTCAGCTCGACGTGAACTCACTTGAAATTGTTCTCTTCAGTCTGACTTAGACCCATAGCCATACTGATGAGTCGTAGTAGGACGAAACGTATATGGATTGGTCATGCTCAGACTGAGGAAATAGTTTCAAGATTTTCCTTTTTAAATATGGATAATCTGATTCACAATAAGAGCTATTCAAAATGGATAGGACGTTTCCAGGTTTCTATCTTCTTTAGACAACCAAGGCCCTACTTTCAGGCATCAAATTCCTTTGCAAATCATACGTCCTCTTCTTAAGGTGATGATTGACGTCTTCGCTTATATTTTTTTCATAGTTATTGCACTTTTATAACAAAAAATATAACACGAAGAATACGGTGACTGACGCGACGACTGTCGCACCGGAAAAAGTAATAACAGGTTGAGTGAATGGTGCGCAGGATATGCACAGGATGTGTTCGAAGAGCAGGATTTTTTTTTTTATAACATTGCGACTCTAGCTCGGAAAAGAGTGTACTAAATTTTGATCTAGGAGGAACAAGACCGAAAAATAATAACGTGGAAAAATGCAACAAAATGCCATTAAGAAATATTTTCATTTTTGCAGTAATCTTACTGATCGCAAAGTTTGTCATGAATGTTCAAAAATCTTAACATTTTGACTTATCGCCTTAAAAATACTTTGACACATAACATATATTGTTCATAACACAAAAAGAATACTTCTAAATAATGGCACTTAGTTGCATGTCTCGACGTCATTTTCTCGCAAACCGTTGAAGATAGTTATGTGATATGCTTTATAAAATGCACTAAGAATGTTGAGTAGAATCAAAATATTCAATAATATACAGGACATTCCTTTTGAAAAAATATAAGTTAGGTTAATATCTCCGAAGATTGTGTGTCTTTTTTTTAAATTTTCAAACAGAAAAAAACTTGCTGGATAACTATACAATTTGCTCTTTATTTTGTTCCAATACCTTTAAAGACAAAAAAGTTACAGCTGATTAAAATGTTATCAAAGATAATGAACCACCCTGTACATATTCAGGTCGCGCATTCCAAAAAAACGCTGGGTACCAATTTTTAAAGTGATTCGTTAAAAAAAATTTAATGTAATACGTTGGAAAATGAAATGTCGGAAATGTCAACTTATTTTTTTTTGACTTCCGACTTAATTTGTATTTTTTATTCATGTTGGCCTTTCAGATACTTTGCTTTTCCATTCTCATTTTTAACTCCCTTGATTTAATTTAAGTATTGAATATGGATATAACCGAGGATAATATAATAGACGAAACTATGAAAAATATTCCCACGACACCAGAAGATCCTTATAGTAACCAATCAGATGACGACCCCTAATGAAAACTCGACTCTGATTTTGAGTGCGAAATCGTGTTACGATCAAAAAGGGACAGTAAAATTTTGGCCAAGGTAATTCAACTGTTAAATTCCGTAAACCGTAAATTGTCGAAAAGTTTAACTCACCACTTAAAGAATGATCGATGAAAATCCGACTGGTCTCATGATTTGCGTTAAATCACTCAAATCGTACCGAATTTTCTCATTGTTTAATTGGTATTCAAAGTGGACATCGAATTCGATTGTTTTTATCGCCGTTTCTGTAAAAAGTAAGTTTTCCTTGAAGATAAGTTGGTTGTCTCGAGCAGGAGAAAACTATACTTAGCCTGAATTTCTGGTATTTTGCTTCATTTCCTGAATAATTTCACTATTTCCGTGAAAATCGGCGGAAGTGTTTATATTTACCATTGGGTGTACTGTTTGGTAATTTGGAGGTTAAGGTAGTATGGATAATCAGGGTGTCATCATTGTCCATCGGGAACGACGCTTCAAGCTACCGTAGCCGTGTTGCAGTGTTGCCATTCCAGAAGTAAAATCCCGGAAATAAAGTACTAGACAAGGTTGGTTTATTCTAGTTTATTCATCATAAACACTCGATTTATGGAAATGAACACCTTCTAGGTGATCAAATGTATCCCTACTCGACGACTATACCCTGCTTCTTCAGTTATATCGTTCCGTTTGCGTGAACACGAAAGGTTCTTTTGGTCAGTTCAAACTCCCGCCTCTGATGGTGGTTCTTGATAGTTCTAGGCAAGTTTTTCTACGGAAGTCTTTTTTTTTGGTAGTTCTCATCTGTAACCGTCCCGGCCTGAACAGAGCCATTTTTTCTGTGTGCTGTGGAAGTGAATTATCTGTTCTGTTTCCAAGTTTTCACCTACGAAATATCACGTAAGTTTGATTCATCTTTATATTGGTCTTCATATTTCGCGGAAGTATTTCCGGAAGTTGTATCGATTGGCCGGATGATACACGATTCATTTCCACAGACCTTTTTGGCCCGATTCGAGCACACTACTTGCAAGCCATAGTCATTGACGGAGGTAGCTGTACCACCGCATTCCAGTTACCCTAATTGAATTGGCCGTTCAAACAATCGACGTAAGCACTTTTTTCCTATTTGTGTTTCGAAGCTTATTCGATTTTCCTAGGGCTTTTTATGGCAGAATATTTGTTAAACAATAATATGATTGGCTAGGCTGTGACAATCCCGCCATGCTCTGTCGCATGCCCATGTGAAGTTTCTGGCAAACATGGACCTCGCAACAGGTCGAGGATCCAAACGTCTCCACCGCAACCCTAAATCCAAGACGTGGAAACATGTAGAGGAGAGATGCCTAGTCCTCAAACACCGTACCTGCCGTCATTTCGCAGTAAGTGCCACTTGAAACCTGTCCACTCTCGCCTACTTGACGTCTACAACTATTATTCACAACGTTCTTACATTAACTTTCTGAAAGTCGCAATTATCTAACGTAATTATACAGGGTGTTTCAGAATAACATGCTAATAATAAAGGGGGTGATTCTTGGGCTCATTTTAAGAAAAAAAATTCATATGAACGTATGTCCTAAACGCCTTAACTTTTGAGATACAGGGTGTCAAAGTTTTAAAAAATAGATACTTTTTTTACAATAACTTTGTCATTACTGTAGATATCTTTATGAAATTTGAGTCATGTATTTTAGGCATTAATACTCATTCTTTGATGCACCAACAATTTAATTATTCTGACCAGTGCCGTCCATGCGGGTTTTGGTTTGCATATTTTTTGGGAAAAAAGTTAAGGCGTTTAGGACATACGTTCATATGAATTTTTTTTCTTAAAATGAGCCCAAGAATCACCCCCTTTATTATTAGCATGTTATTCTGAAACACCCTGTATATATATATATTTTTTTTTTTGAATTACCAAATTCGTTCAATCACTCACTTATTTCCTTCAATCATTCAGTATCGTATATTTGATCTACCGTTCATGAACAAATAGTCAATAATTCCGTACCTACTAGGGTTATGGAGATTCAACGGATTTATCCGGATCTAATTGCGTGGGGTTGCTTGTAGAAAATTATTTTGAACACAGCTCAACGTTTGAATTCCAAAAATCCGCAATCGCCATGCTGAGAAACTATTTCGCTCACGAACAGATCCGTATGACGAGTAAACTTTCATTGTTGTATATTATCATTTTCATTTATTTTATTATTTTTGGTCTGTAATATCCATATATTCTTTTGATTTGAATTATTTTGAAACCATACTGTAGATGGGCATTGATGCGAATTGTTTAGATTTAGTGAGTTGTTGGCCATCCCTGATTTGGATATTTAATTTTAACCTATATTTTCCCATTGTATATCATAGCCGTTAATCATAAATTGCATTTTGTACTGCAGTGATAATCAACAATTATTGTGATTAATGTGATTGATGTTTATCATAATCTTACACTCACAGGGTAAACTTGATTAATTTTTATTTGGTTAAATAAATTGTTAAATGTGCACTCAAGATTTTCTTTCCCATCATCCACCCTAAGGAGACTGATCTGGTGAAGTACCCAACACGTCTTCACTCAGCTGGTCAAGTGTTTGATTTTAACTTTAGGGGCAGAGAACCAAGCACTCTAAACTTTATCACCTTTCACTAAATTATCAAAAGATCCAAATCCCATCTGGATGCAGCCCCGGTCGTGATAAATGGCGCCCAAAGTCATTTGAAAGTTGGCATGTTGGCATGTTTCTACATAAAGAGCTTCTTCTGTTTCTTCTTAAACCATTCTGCCGAGCAAATCGGTTAGAATATGGTCCTTGCCTTTCCTATGAACAATTTCATAGTCATATTGTTGTTATCGTCCAGCCCAACGTGCTTATCGTCCTCTTGGGTCCTTGAGATTGTCCAACCACTTCAACGAAGCATGATCTGTTATCACGACGAAACGATTTTTTTTATTTATTATTTTTTTTTAATATGAATATCTTTATTTCAACACCTTAAATCAATATATCAAAACAGAGGAAAGTGAGTAGTACTGACAAAAAAACGATTCGACCAAATGATTTAAAAACTCTTTCAAGTGGCGGTACCACAAGTCAGTCTTTCAAAATTACAGCTTTACTAATATCTACTCTATACTAAGTTTATGTGCTAACGAAAGATCAAAATAAATAATTAGATTAGTCCCTCAGGAACTTGTGATCAATATCTTCAGGTAACACGGGACAGTCTTTTGGTAAATTGAGTTTACTTCTTAGATAATTCCTTTCCAGTCTTCTCAAGCGAAGGATATTTCTGAGGACATGATACTTTTCACCGAACTGTTCCTTGGATTTATGATACTCTTCTCTTTCCTTGATCAACTCTTGATTAGTCTTTTCCAGCGCCGCAATTTTTGCTCGATTCCTGCTCACCTCCTCTTCAAGAAATTCAACCTCATTCTCGGATACTGGAACGTCCACCGTGCACTTTTGAGTCATATCTTGTACTTTTTTTTCCAGAATCCTCAGCTCCTCAGCTCCTCTAAATATTTGTTGAATATTCAAAACTTCACCCTGAAGCTCGTTTATGGTCTTCTCACGTTCCAAGTTTTCTGATAATAGTTTCTCAACTTGAGTCTTGTAGTAGTCGCAGAGATGTTTATACAGCTGGTCCTTGTCCATCGTTCTTTCGTTGATTATCGGGCTATTCTTGACAGACTTGGCTCTCTGAGCAAACTCCAAAGTCGACTTGGTCTCTTTGTCTACAGCAACTGTTATAGCTGCAATAATCAGAGTCTTGCAATTGCCCCCCCAAGGAGTTTTGCAAAAGTCTGGTAAGTTTTGAATCTCTGTAGTTGATGAATTGTTCATTTTCGCTTAGTTTTTATATGTCTAATCCAAGTGTCGTCAAAGACTCATTGATAGAATTACCCTCGACTTGCCGCTCTAGAACCATCTTCATTTGATCTACTCGCTCGGAACCAGCCAAGTCGACAAGAGTCAAAATTGATTCCGTATATGATCATTCTGATTTTATATCGCGGAATTGGATGATAATTTTGACTATAGTATGCGACCTTCTCTATCTCTTGTTCTTATCAGTACACCCAATTTTACGTGTACTCATGCCTTTTTTCAAAAGTCTTATCAATTCATCTGGCTCTTGTATGACCTCTTCTTTGGCAGAAACGTACACAACATTTTGTTTGTCTTCTCTTTTTTTCATATCTTTGTCTTCGGCATTTTAAAGATCGTTGATCTTCTCATTGTACATTTCCAGGCAAGTACATCTTAACAAATATTTTCTTGATGTGTTTTCGTCAATATATCGGAAGATATCTAGAATAGTATAGCTTATAATTCCATGTACATTTCGAGCTCCCAGCATTGTGTGAGTTTTTCCTGAGGATGTCTGGCCATATGCGAAAATTGTACAATTGATACCTTCCAAGCTAGATTGGACAAGAGGCTTCACTATAGCGTCGTAAACATTCTTATTGGACTTGGTACAGTCAAATATATTATCGACACTATATGGTTCTCCGATGAAATTGGAAGCCGCATCGATCTGTTCAATACTGTTTTCCTTGACTAACCACCCAGGCTCCAACTTCTCTTTTTTTTCTCTTGCAATTAATGGTCTTATTTTGATGGCGGTCTGTATATTAGTGGAAGTCATCTTTGTTGCATATGGGACAGCTTATGTATATTAACTTATTTGAGCTCTAACATTTCTCGAACACAAAACACAAACATTTAGGGAGTTGGAGTTTCCCAAATAATACACAGATTTTCATATTCACATCTCTTTGTGTTGTATAGTGTTGTATATGATCTTGTGAAAAAATAAAAAATCTCCGTATTATTTGGGAAACTCCAACTCCCTAAATGTTTGTGTATTGTGTTCGAGAAATGTTAGAGCTCAAATAAGTAAATATACATCTGTAATAAGCTGTCCCATATACAACAAAGATGACTTCCACTTATATACAGACCGCCATCAAAATAAGACCATTAATCGAAGGAGAAAAAAAAGAGAAGTTGGAGCCTAGGTGGTTAGTCAAGGAAAACAGTATTGTACAGATCGATTCGGCTTCCAATTTCATCGGAGAACCATATAGTTTCGATCATATATTTGACTGTAACAAGTCCAATAAGGATGTTTACGACGCTATAGTGAAGCCTCTTGTCCAATCTAGCTTGGAAGGTATCAATTGTACAATTTTCGCATATGGCCAGACATCCTCAGGAAAAACTCACACAATGCTGGGAGCTCGAAATGTACATGGAATTATAAGCTATACTATTCCAGATATCTTCCGATATCTCGACGAAAACACATCAAGAAAATATTTGCTAAGATTTTCTTGCCTGAAAATTTACAATGAGAAGATCAACGATCTTTTAAATGCCGAAGACAAAGATATGAAAATAAGAGAAGACAAACAAAATGGTGTATACATTTCTGCCAAAGAAGTGGTCATGAAAGAGCCAGATGAATTGATAAGACTTTTGAAAAAAGGCATGAGTACACGTAAAATTGGGTGTACTGATAAGAACAAGAGATCCAGAAGGTCGCATACTATAGTCAAAATTATCATCCAATCCCGCGATATAAACTCAGAAAGATCATATACGGAATCAATTTTGACTCTAGTCGACTTGGCTGGTTCCGAGCGAGTAGATCAAATGAAGATGGTTCGTCAGCGGCAAGTCGAGGGTAATTCTATCAATAAGTCTTTGACGTCACTTGGATTAGACATAGAAAAACTAAGCTATAATGAAAAATCCATTAACTACAGAGATTCAAAACTTACCAGACTTTTGCAAAACTCCTTGGGGGGCAATTGCAAGACACTGATTATTGCAGCTATAACAGTTGCTGTAGACAAAGAGGCCAAGTCGACTTTGGAGTTTGCTCAGAGAGTTAAGTTTGTCAAGAATAGCCGGATAATCAACGAAAGAACGATGGACAAGGACCAGCTCTGAACATCTCTGCGACTACTACAAGACTCAAGTTGAGAAACTATTAGCAGAAAACTTGGAACGTGACAAGACCATAAACGAGCTTCAGAGTAAAATTTTGAATATACAACAAATATTTAGAGGAGCTGAGGAGCTGAGGATTCTGGAAAAAAAAAACAAGATATGACTCAAAAGTGCACGGTGAACGTTCCAGTGTCCGAGAATGAGGTTGAATTTCTTGAAGAGGAGGTGAGCAGGAATCGAGCAAATATTGCGGCGCTGAAAAAGACCAATCAAGAGTTGATCAAGGAAAGAGAAGAATATCATAAATCCAAGGAACAGTTCGGTAAAAAGTATCATGACCTCAGAAATATCCTTCGCTTGAGGAGACTGGAAGGGAATTATCTAAGAAGTAAACTCAATTTACCAAAAGACTGTCCCGTACTACCTGAAGATATGATCACAAGTTCCTGAGGGACTAATCTAATAATTTATTTTGATCTTTTGTTAGCACGTGAACTTAGTGTAGAGCAGATATTAGTAAAGCTGTAATTCCGAAAGACTGACTTGTGATACAGCCACTTGATAAAGTTTTCAAATCATTTGGTCGATTCGTTTTTTGTCAGTACTACTTACTCTCCTCTGTTTTGATATATTGATTTAAAGTGTTGAAATAAAGATATTCATATTTTAAAAAAATAAAAAATAAAGTTTCGTCGCGATAACAGATCATGCTTCGTTGAAGTGGTTGGACAATCTCAAGGAACCAAGAGGACGATTAGCACGTTGGGCTGGACGATCACAACAATATGACTATGAAATTGTTCATAGGAACGGCAAGGACCATATTCTACCCGATTTGCTCAGAAACATGCCAACTTTCAAATGAATTTGAAAATTTGAAGGATAAGTGGTATCTGAAAATGATAACGAAAATCAATGCTGATCCGTTGAAATACCCCGATTTCCGCATTGAAGGAGGACTTCTATTGCAACATATAAAACCATAATATCCAGAACTGGGTAAAGAGGAAGATGCATGGAAAATTGTGGTACCCAAAAAACGCCGACAAGAGATCATTTCCAGAAACCATGATTCCCCAACATCAGGTCATACAGGAGTGTACAAAACTTTTCATCGTACCCAACACCTGCACTACTGGCCGAAGATGAAAGTCGATATCACCAGATATGTGAAAAGATGTCGTGTCTGCCTGGCTACAAAACCGGAACAAAAGAGGCTACAAGGACTTATGGGGCAAAGAACAGAAATAAGGGCACCCTGGCAGTACATCAGTGTGGACTTGGTTGGACCATCACCCATGTCACAGGGATATCGATATATTCTTTCTGTTTGTGACTACTTCACCAAGTTTCTTATGTTTTTTCCTTTGCGAACTGCGTCTACCGCTAACATAGTACAGCTAATTGAAGAAAATGTATTTTTATTGTTCGGAGTACCTGAATTTCTGCTGTGTGACAATGGAACCCAATTTAAGAGTCGATTATTTAAGATTTTATTGGACTCATATCAAATAAAGCCTATTTACAACCCTTTGTATCATCCCCAAACAAACTTCGTAGAACGCGTGCACCGAGTTTTGAAGAGTATGCTGAGTTCCTTCATCGAAGATAATCACAAGGATTGGTCAAAACTATTACCCAAAGTGGCTTACGCGTGCAGATCCTCTCAAAGTGAAGTAACTGGACATTCCCCGTATTTCATACATTTTGGACCAGAACCCATCATCTCTGGAGAAGTTTATAAACATCCGTTAGATGCAACTGTGGTGGCACAAGATCGAAGTAAAGCTTTCGAGAAACTCTATCAAGATGTCAAGCAGAGAACACGGGATGCACAGGAAAAATCTCGTCAAAGATATGACCTTCGTCGTCGTCCAGTTGACTTCCCTATTGGATCAGAAATATGGAAAAGAAACCACATTCTCTCAGATCAAGCCAAGGGTATATCCGCCAAACTTGCACCGAAATTCACTGGACCGCACCGTATCCGTAAGAAATTGTCACCAGTTACATATGAAGTTGAAGATCTAGATGGAAATGGCATGTCAAAGATCCGAAAGCCGGACCTGGAATTATCAGTAGTGAAGTTTCTTCAGAAGAGTCTTGATTTTAGAGATTTTGATATAATATTGTAATAATTTATTGTTTTGTATTCTGAGGTGTAATTATTGAACACTTAAAGGTTACATACTATTTTTATTAGTAATTAGTAACCGAATAAATTTGGTGAACTGATTGGGCTACGATTTTCTTTTAATTTTGCGCATTGCTGGATCATGCCCGGAAATTCTAGCCTGCCTGTATCTTGATTTTGGGAGTATTTGAGTTGAGGCTCAAGTTATTTGAAGTTTGAGGTAAAAGTTTTACCGAGGTATATTGTGTAAATGTACATTAAGGATTAATTTTTCCTTGTTGGAAAAAAACAAGGGTAGGTAAACTACCTCTCTTGAGTAAGGGGGGTGTTGTTACGTTCAAAAAGGGACAGTAAAATTTTGGCCAAGGTAATGCAACTGTTAAATTCCGTAAACCGTAAATTGTCGAAAAGTTTAACTTACCACTTAAAGAATGATCCATGAAAATGCGACTGGTCCAATGACTTGCGTTAAATCACTCAAATCTTACCGAATTTTCTCATTGTTTAATTGGTATTCAAAAGTGTACATCGAATTCGATTGTTTTTATCGCCGTTTCTGTAAAAAGTAAGTTTTCCTTGAAGAAAAGCTGGTTGTCTCGAGTAGGAGAAAACTAAACTGAGCCTGAATTTTTGGTATTTTGCTTCATTCCCTGCATAATTTCACTATTTCCGTGAAAATCGGCGGAAGTGTTTATATTTACCATTGGGTGTACCATTTGGTAATTTGGAGGTTAAGGTAGTATGGATCATCAGGTTGTCATCATTGTACATCGGGAACGACGCTTCAAGTTAGCGTAGCCGTGTTGCAGTGTTGCCAAGATTCCAGAAGTAAAATCCCGGAAATAAAGTACTAGACAAGGTTGGTTTATTCTAGTTTATTCATCATAAACACTCGATTAATGGAAATGAACACCTTATAGGTGATCAACTGTATCCCTACTCGACGACTATACCCTGTTTCTTCAGTTATATCGTTCGGTTTGTGTGAACACGAAAGGTTCTTTTGGTCAGTTCAAACTTCTCGCCTCTGATGGTGGTTCTCGATAGTTCTAGACAAGTTTTTCTACGGAAGTCTTTTTTTTTGGTAGTTCTCATCTGTAACCGTCTCGGCCTGAACAGAGCCATTTTTTCTGTGTGCTGTGGAAGTGAATTATCTGTTCTGTTTCCAAGTTGTCACCTACGAAATATCACGTAAGTTTGATTCATCTTTATATTGGTCTTTGTATCGATTGGCCGGATGATACATGATTCATTTCCACAGACCTTTTTGGCCCGATTCGAGCACACTACTTTCAAGCCATAGTCATTGACGGAGGTAGCTGTACCACCGCATTCCAGTTACCCTAATTGAATTGGCCGTTCAAACAACCGACGTAAGCACCTTTTTCCTATTTGTGTTCCGAAGCTTATTCGATTTTCCCAGGGCTTTTTATGGCAGAATATTTGTTAAACAATAATATGATGGGCTAGGCCGTGACAATCCCGCCATGCTCTGTCGCATGCCTATGTGAAGTTTCTGGCAATCATGGACCTCGCAACAGCTCGAGGATCCAAACGTCTCCACCGCAACCCTAAATCCAAGACGTGGAAACATGTAGAGGAGACATGCCTAGTCCTCAAACACCGTACCTGCCGTCATTTCGCAGTTAGTGCCACTTGGAACCTGTCCACTCT
Source organism: Orchestes rusci (assembly GCA_958502075.1). Lineage (NCBI taxonomy): Eukaryota > Metazoa > Arthropoda > Insecta > Coleoptera > Curculionidae > Orchestes > Orchestes rusci. The sequence goes on along the minus strand of OY293312.1, from coordinate 12,702,099 downwards.
CGCCTACTCGACGTCTACAACTATTATTCACAACGTTCTTACATTAACTTTCTGAAAGTCGCAATAATCTAACGTAATTATATAAATATTTTTTTTTTCAAATTACCAAATTTGTTTAATCACTCACTTATTTGCTTCAATCATTCAGTATCGTATATTTGATCTACCGTTCATGAACAAATGGTCAATAATTCCGTACTTACTAGAGTTATGGAGATTTAACGGATTTATCCGGATTCAATTGCGTGGGGTTGCTTGTAGAAAATTATTTTGAACACAGTTCAACGTTTGAATTTCAACAATCCGCAATCGCCATGCTCAGAAACTATTTCGCTCACGAACAGATCCGTATGACGAGTAAACTTTCATTGTTGTTTATTATCATTTTCATTTATTTTCTTATTTTTGGTCTGTAATATCCATTTTATTATATTCTTTTGATTTAAATTATTTTGAAACCATACTGTAGAGATGGGCATTGATGCGAATTGTTTAGATTTAGTGCGCATATCATAAACTTGAATAATTTTTATTTGGTTAAATAAATTGTTGAATGTGCACTTGAGATTTTCTTCCCCATCATCTACCCTGAGGAGACTGATCTTGTGAAGAGCCCAACACATCTTCACTGAGCTGGTCAAGTGTTTGGTTCCGTTTTAACTTTAGGGGCAGAGAACCAAGCACTCTAAACTTTATCACCTTTCACTAAATTATCAAAAGATCCAAATCCCATCTGGATGCAGCCCCGGTCGTGATAAATGGCGCCCAACGTCATTTGAAAGTTGGCATGTTGGCATGTTTCAACATAAAGAGCTTCTTCTGTTTCTTCTGAGAACATTCTGCTGAGCAAATCGGGTAGAATATGGTCCTTGCCTTTCCTATGAACAATTTCATAGTTATATTGTTGTAATCGTCCAGCCCAACGTGCTAATCGTCCTCTTGGTTCCTTGAGATTGTCCAACCACTTCAACGAAGCATGATCTGTTATCACGACGAAACGATTTTTTTTTTTTTTTAATATGAATATCTTTATTTCAACACCTTAAATCAATATATCAAAACAGAGGAAAGTGAGTAGTACTGACAAAAAACGATTCGACCAAATGATCCAACAACTCTATCAAGTGGCGGTATCACAAGTCAGTCTTTCAAAATTACAGCTTTACTAATATCTACTCTATACTAAGTTCACGTGCTAACGAAAGATCAAAATAAATAATTAGATTATTCCCTCAGAAACTTGTGATCAATATCTTCAGGTAACACGGGACAGTCTTTTGGTAAATTGAGTTTATTTCTTAGATAATTTCCTTCCAGTCTCCTCAAGCGAAGGATATTTCTGAGGTCATGATACTTTTTACCGAACTGTTCCCTGGATTTATGATATTCTTCTCTTTCCTGGATCAACTCTTGATTAGTCTTTTCCAGCGCCGCAAGTTTTGCTCGATTCCTGCTCACCTCCTCTTCAAGAAATTCAACCCCATTCTCCGACACTGGAACGTTCACCGTGCACTTTTGAGTCATATCTTGTATTTTTTTTCCAGAATCCTCAGCTCCTCAGCTCCTCTAAATATTTGTTGTATATTCAAAATTTTACTCTGAAGCTCGTTTATGTTCTTCTCACGTACCAAATTTTCTGATAATAGTTTCTCAACTTGAGTCTTGTAGTAGTCGCAGAGATGTTCATACAGCTGGTCCTTGTCCATCGTTCTCTCGTTGATTATCGGGCTATTCTTGACAGACTTGGCTCTCTGAGCAAACTCCAAGGTCGACTTGGTCTCTTTGTCTACAGCAACTGCTATAGCCGCAATAATCAGAGTCTTGCAATTGCCCCCAAGGCGTTTTGCAAAAGTCTGGTAAGTTTTGAATCTCTGTAGTTGATGAATTGTTCATTATCGCTTAGTTTTTCTATGTCTAATCCAAGTGTCGTCAAAGACGTATTGATAGAATTACCCTCGTCTTGCCGCTCACTAACCATTTTCATTTGATAAACTCGCTCGGAACCAGCCAAGTCGACTAGAGTCAAAATTGATTCCGTACATGATTTTTCTGAGTTTATATCGCGGGATTGGATGATAATTTTGACTATAGTATGCGACCTTCTGGATCTCTTGTTCTTATCAGTACACCCAATTTTACGTGTACTCATGCCTTTTTTCAAAAGTCTTATCAATCCATCTGGATCTTGTATGACCTCTTCTTTGGCAGAAACGTATACACCATTTTGTTTGTCTTCTCTTATTTTCATATCTTTGTCTTCGGCATTTAAAAGATCGTTGATCTTCTCAATGTAAATTTCCAGGCAAGAACATCTTAACAAATATTTTCTTGATGTGTTTTCGTCGATATATCGGAAGATATCTAGAATAGTATAGCTTATAATTCCATGTACATTTCGAGCTCCCAGCATTGTGTGAGTTTGTCCTGAGGATGTCTGGCCATATGCGAAAATTGTACAATAATTGATACCTTCCAAGCTAGATTGGACAAGAGGCTTCACTATAGTGTCGTAAACATCCTTATTGGACTTGGTACAGTCAAATATATGATCGAAACTATATGGTTCTCCGATTGAATTGGAAGCCGAATCGATCTGTACAATACTGTTTTCCCTGACTAACCACCTAGGCTCCAACTTCTCTTGTTTACATTCACATCTCTTTGTGTTGTATAGTGTTGTATAGTGATCTTGTGAAAAAATAAAAAATCTCTATTATTTGGGAGACTCCAACTCCCTAAATGTTTGTGTTTTGTGTTCGAGAAATGTTAGAGCTCAAATAAGTAAATATACATCTGTAATAAGCTGTCCCATATACAACAAAGATGACTTCCACGTTTATACAGACCGCCATCAAAATAAGACCATTGATTGAAGGAGAAAAAAAAGAGAAGTTGGAGCCTAGGTGGTTAGTCAAGGAAAACAGTATTGTACAGATCGATTCGGCTTCCAATTTCATCGGAGAACCATAAAGTTTCGATCATATATTTGACTGTACCAAGTCCAATAATGATGTTTACGACGCTATAGTGAAGCCTCTTGTCCAATCTAGCTTGGAAGGTATCAATCGTACAATTTTCGCATATGGCCAGACATCCTCAGGAAAAACTCACACGATGCTGGGAGCTCGAGATGTACATGGAATTATAAGCTATACTATTCCAGATATCTTCCGATATATCGACGAAAACACATCAAGAAAATATTTGCTGAGATTTTCTTGCCTGGAAATTTACAATGAGAAGATCAACGATCTTTTAAATGCCGAAGACAAAGATATGAAAATAAGAGAAGACAAACAAAATGGTGTATACGTTTCTGCCAAAGAAGAGGTCATACAAGAGCCAGATGATTTGATAAGACTTTTGAAATAAGGCATGAGTACACGTAAAATTGGGTGTACTGATAAGAACAAGAGATCCAGAAGGACGCATACTATAGTCAAAATTATCATCCAATCCCGCGATATAAACTCAGAAAGATCATATACGGAATCAATTTTGATTCGAGTCGACTTGGCTTCTTCCGAGCGAGTAGATCAAATGAAGATGGTTCGTGAGCGGCAAGTCGAGGGTTATTCTATCAATAAGTCTTTGACGACACTTGGATTAGTCAAAGAAAAACTAAGCGATAATGAACAATTCATCAACAAAAGAGATTCAAAACTTACCAGACTTTTGCAAAACTCCTTGAGGGGCAATTGCAAGACTCTGATTATTGCAGCTATAACAGTTGCTGTAGACAAAGAGACCAAGTCGACTTTGGAGTTTGCTCAGAGAGTCAAGTCTGTCAAGAATAGCCCGATAATCAACGTAAGAACGATGGACAAGGACCAGCTGTATGAACATCTCTGCGACTTCTACAAGACTCAAGTTGAGAAACTATTATCAGAAAACTTGGAACGTGAGAAGACCATAAACGACCTTTAGAGTGAAATGTTTTATATACAACAAATATTTAGAGGAGCTGAGGAGCTGAGGATTCTGGAAAAAAAGTACAAGATATGACTAAAAAGTGTACGGTAAACGTTCCAGTGTCCGAGAATGAGATTGAATTTATTGAAGAGGAGGTGAGCAGGAATCGAGTAAAAATTGCGGCGCTGGAAAAGACTAATCAAGAGTTGAGCAAGGAAAGAGAAGAATATCATAAATTCAAGGAACAGTTCGGTAAAAAGTATCATGACCTCAAAAATATCCTTCGCTTGAGGAGACTGGAAGGGAATTATCTAAGAAGTAAACTCAATTTACCAAAAGACTGTCCCGTGTTACCTGAAGATATTGATCACAAGTTCCTGAGGGACTAATCTAATTATTTATTTTGATCTTTTGTTAGCACGTAAACTTAGTGTAGAGTAGATATTAGTGAAGCTGTAATTTTGAAAGACTGACTTGTGATACCGCCACTTGATAGAGTTTTTAATCATTTGTTCGATTCGTTCTTTGTCAGTACTACTTACTTGGGGTGTAGGGGGTGTGCTGTAGAGGTAGTCCCTTTTATCGAAGACGGTGGCACCTTACGGATAACCGTAGGGTGGTTGGAGATAACTGGTCCTCACAGGGCACCCAATTCTCACTTATGGCTCCACGTGCCACACCCCGGCAACTGCATCCACCTGCAGGCTAAACTAAGTGAGGATAGCCAGATATGGCGAACAGCGTCTGTACTTCAGGTTAGGAGCGGCTGGGAAAAAAAGGGGCACCCTAGTCTCCGTGGATATCAAGCCACAAAGGCGGAAGATCCAGAAATAGAGGTAAACGGCATAGGATGCGGAAGGCAAGGGGGAAACCATCGCATTATCTTCCCAAGTAAATTATTATGGCAGGCAAAAAGATAAACACGGCCCCCAGTCCCTGCACGACCTTGGTCAGGGGGTGCTAAGAATCACAGGGAGACAAATCAAAATATCTACATGGAATGTAAAAACTTTATATAGGGCGGGCAAACTGGCAAACGCGGAGAACGAAATGCAAAGAATGAAGTGGGGCATGCACCCACAGCAGATAGCCTGGATGAGGAACTGGAGGAATTCTACTCTGACATCGATAAGGCCAAAAAACACATAAAGAGCGACGACATAAACATCTTTATGGGAAATCTAAACGCTGAAGTGGGAAATGAAGAGGTTGATGGCGTGATAGGTCCTTATGCCCTGGGAGACAGAAACGACAGAGGCAGTAGATTCATACAATTCTGTCAAGAAAATAAGCTTGTCGTCACTAACACCTGGTTTAAACTCCCAAAGAAGAGAAGGCTCTACACGTGGAAATCGCCTCAAGACCGGGAAGACAACGTCGTCCGCAACCAGATCGACTTTGTGGCCATCAACACCAGATTCAGGAATAGTGTTCTCGGCGCTAAGACGTACCCAGGGTGCGACATAAACTCAGACCATAACCCTGTAGTCATAACCATACGAGTCAGGCTCAAGAGGGTGTTTGAAACAAGAGGCAGAGAGAAAACTACTTGGTCTAAAGCAACAGAAGAACAAAAACGAGAATATCAAACAAAAGTAGACACAAAACTAGCCAGATCGGAAATAACCAAGGACTGCCTTAATCACGAAATCATCGAAAGCACATGGACAGACGTCAAGAACATACTTATTGAGACGGAACAAGAAGTTATAGGGAAGGAACATCGCAGAAAGGCAAAAAGCTGGATGACAGAGGACATATTGAAATTGATGAACACCAGAAGAGAATTAAAAAACGAAAAAACCCAGGAATACAAGGAAACAAATCGGACAATAGAGAATGAAATAAGGAAGGCGAAAGAACATTGGTTAAACGAACAATGCAGGGAAATCGAGGAGCTACTGATCCAACATAAAGACAGGGAACTTCACGAAAAAATACGTCAGGCCGCAGGCCTCTGGAAACCCAAACAAGTGTCACTAATAACAAACAAACAAAATCAACTAGAATTAGACCATAACAAACAAAAACTTATCTGGGAAGAATACCTTATGGACTTGTTCGGAGACAAAAGAACACCAGAAGGGCCAACCCTCGAAAAACAAAACCACCCCAACACAGAGAACAATTTGCCATAGTGATCGCCAACCTCAAAAGAGACGGCACCTGGGAGGAGGACTACTCACTTTCCTCTGTTTTGATATATTGATTTAAGGTGAGGTGTTGAAATAAAGATATTCTTTAAAAAAAAAAAAAAATGTTCGTCGTGGTAACAGATCATGCTTCGTTGAAGTGGTTGGACAATCTCAAGGAACCAAGAGGACGATTAGCACGTTGGGCTGGACGATTACAACAATATGACTATGAAATTGTTCATAGGAAAGGCAAGGACCATATTCTACCCGATTTGCTCAGCAGAATGGTTTCAGAAGAAACAGAAGAAGCTCTTTATGTAGAAACATGCCAACTTTCAAATGAATTTGAGAATTTGAAGGATAAGTGGTATCTGAAAATGATAACAAAAATCAATATTGATCCGTTGAAACACCCCGATTTCCGCATTGGACTTCTATTGAAACATATAAAACCATAATATCCGGAACTGGGTAAAGAGGAAGATGCATGGAAAATTGTGGTACCCAAAGAACGCCGACAAGAGATCATTTCCAGAAACCATGACTCCCCAAAATCAGGTCATACAGGAGTGTACAAAACTTTTCATCGTACCCAACACCCGCACTACTCGCCGAAGATGAGAGACGATATCACCAGATATGTGAGGAGATGTCGTCTCTACCTGGCTACAAAACCGGAACAAAAGAGGCCACAGGACTTATGGGGCGAAGACCAGAAATAAGAGCACCCTGGCAGTACATCAGTGTGGACTTGGTTGGACCATCACCCATGTCACAGGGATATCGATATATTCTTTCTGTTTGTGACTACATTACCAAGTTTCCTATGTTTTTTTCTTTGCGAACTGCGTCTGCCGCTAAAAATGGACCTAATTGAAGAAAATGTATTTTTAATGTTCGGAGTACCTGAATTTCTGCTGTGTGACAATGGAACCCAATTTAAGAGTCGATTATTTAAGAATTTATTGGACTCATATCAAATAAAGCCTATTTACAACCCTTTGTATCATCCCCAAACAAACTTCGTAGAACGCGAGCACCGAGTTTTGAAGAGTATGCTGAGTTCCTTCATCAAAAATAATCACCAGGATTGGTCAAAACTATTACCCAAAGTGACTTATACGTGCAGATCCTCTCAAAGTGAAGTAAATGGACATTTCCCGTATTTCATAAATTTTGGACGAGAATTCATCATCTCTGGAGAAGTTTATAAACATCCGTTGGATGCAACTGTGGTGGCACAAGATCGAAGTAAAGCTTTCGAGAAACTCTATCAAGATGTCAAGCAGAGAATACGGGATGCACAGGAAAAATCTCGTCAAAGATATGACCTTCGTCGTCATCCAGTTGACTTCCCTATTGGATCAGAAATATGGAAAGAAAACCACATTCTCTCAGATCAAGCCAAGGGTATATCCGCCAAACTTGCACCGAAATTCACTGGACCGCACCGTATCCGTAAGAAATTGTCACCAGTTACATATGAAGTTGAAGATCTAGATGGAAAAGCATTGGGTATATGGCATTTCAAAGATCTGAAAGCCGGACCTGGAAGTATTAGTAGTGAAGATTCTTCAGAAGAGTCTTGATTTTTGAGATTTTGATATAATATTGTAATAATTTAATGATTTGTATTCTGAAGTGTAATTATTGAACACTTAAAGCTTATATACTTTTTTTATTAGTAATTAGTTACCGAATAAATTTGGTGAACTGATTGGGCTACGATTCTCTTTTAATTTTGCGCATTGCTGGATCATGCCCGGAAATTCTAGCCTGCCTGTATTTTGATTTTGGGAGTATTTGAGTCAAGGTTCAAGTTATTTGAATTTTGAGGTGAAAGTTTTACCGAGGTATATTGTGTAGATGTACATTAAGGATTAATATTCTTTGTTGGAAAAAAACAAGGGTAGGTGAACTACCTCTCTTGAGTGAGGGGGGTGTTGTCACGTTCAAAAAGAAAAGTTAAAGTTTGGCCAAGGTAATTCAACTGTTAAATTCCGTGAACCGTAAATTGTCGAGAAGTTTAACTTACCACTTAAAGAATGATCCATGAAAATGCGACTGGTCTGATGATTTGCGTTAAATCACTCAAATCGAACCGAATTTTCTCATTGTTTAATTGGTATTCAAAAGTGGACATCGAATTCGATTGTTTTTATCGCCGTTTCAGTGAAAAGTGAGTTTTCCTTGAAGATAAGTTGGTTGTCTCGAGTAGGAGAAAACTATACTGAGCCTGAATTTCTGGTATTTTGCTTCATTCCCTGCATAATTTCACTATTCCCGTGAAAATCGGCGGAAGTGTTTATATTTACCATTGGGTGTACCGTTTGGTAATTACGAGGTTGAGGTAGTATGGATCATCAGGTTGTCATCATTTTCCATTGGGAACGACGCTTCCAGCTACCGTAGCCGTGTTGCAGTGTTGCCAAGATTCCAGAAGTAAAATCCCGGAAATAAAGTACTAGACAAGGTTGATTTATTCTTGTTTATTCATCATAAACTCTCGATTAATGGAAATGAATACCTTCTAGGTGATCAAATGTATCCCTACTCAACGACTTTACCCCGTTTCTTCAGTTATATCGTTCCGTTTGCGTGAACACGAAAGGTTCTTCTGGTCAATTCAAACTTCCCGCCTCTGATGGTGGTTCTTGATGGTACTGGGCAAGTTTTTCTACGGAAGTCTTTTTTTTTTTGGTAGTTCTCATCTGTAACCGTCCCGGCCTGAACAGAGCCATTTTTTCTGTGTGCTGTGGAAGTGAATTATCTGTTCTGTTTCCAAGTTGTCACCTACGAAATATCACGTAAGTTTGATTCATCTTCATATTGGTCTTTGTATCGATTGGCCGGATGATACACGATTCATTTCCACAGACCTTTTTGGGCCGATTCGAGCACACTACTTTCAAGCCATAGTCATTGACGGAGGTAGCTGTACCACCGCATTCCAGTTACCCTAATTAAATTGGCCGTCCAAACAACCGACGTAAGCACCTTTCTCCTATTTGTGTTCCGAAGCTTATTCGATTTTCCCAGGGCTTTCTATGGCAGAATATTTGTTAAACAATAATATGATGGGCTAGGCTGTGACAATTCCGCCATGCTCTGTCGCATGCCCATGTGAAGTTTCTGGCAATCATGGACCTCGCAACAGCTCGAGGATCCAAACGTCTCCACCGCAACCCTAAATCCAAGACGTGGAAACATGTAGTGGAGACATGCCTAGTCCTCAAACACCGTACCTGCCGTCATTTCGCAGTGAGTGCCACTTGAAACCTGTCCACTCTCGCCTACTCGACGTCCACAACTATTATTCACAACGTTCTTACATTAACTTTTTGAAAGTCGAAATGATCTTATGTAATTATGTATATATATATTTTTTTAAATTACCAAATTCGTTAATCACTCACCTATTTGCTTCAATCATTCAGTATCGTCTATTTGATCTACCTTTCATGAACAAATAGTCAATAATTCCGTAGCTACTAGGGTTATGGAGATTTAACGGATTTATCCGGATTTAATTGCGTGGGGTTGCTTGTAGAAAATTATTTTGAACACAGTTCAACGTTTGAATTTCAACAATCCGCAATCGCCATGCTGAGAAACTATTTCGCTCACGAACAGATCCGTATGACGAGTCAACTTTCATTGTTGTATATTATCATTTTCATTTATTTTATTATTTTTAGGTCTGTAATATCCATATATTCTTTTGATTCAAATTATTTTGAACCAAACTGTGAAGATGGGCATTGATGCGAATTGTTTAGATTTAGTGCGCATATCATGGTTGGCCATCCCTGATTTAGATATTTGATTTTAACCTATATTTCCCCATTGTATATCATAGCCGTTGATTATAAATTGCATTTTGTACTGCAGTGATAATCAACAATTATTGTGATTAATGTGATTGATGTTTATCATAATTTTAAACTCATTATCTTTGCCAAATTTGAACTCCGTCTGGAAGAGTGAACTTACCCTTATCTACCCTTCAGGGTAAACTTGATTAGTTTTCATTTGGTTAAATAAATTGTTAAATGTGCACTTGAGATTTTCTTCCCCATCATCTACCCTAAGGAGACTGATCTTGTGAAGAACCCAACCCGTCTTCACTGTGTTGGTCATGTGTTTGGTTCCATTTTAACTTCAGGGGCAGAGAACCCAGCACTCTAAACTTTATCACCTTTCACTAAATTATCAAAAGATCCTGATGAAGTGGTGATAAGTGGAAACTTGATAGTGCTTCAGTTTGAGTGTTATTCTGTGCTTTTGAATAGTTTATTGATTTGTGTATAATATTTTGGTGTAATTTAATATTGTTCGGGTACATTAAAATGGATAGTTTGAAATTTGTTATTGATCGACTTCGAGATGAGGAATTGGCACATGAGTTATATATCAGACACCTCCCAACTACCGGAACAGTGACTGGCAAAAGAATACTGCTACGTAGTGCAATTAGATGTGAAAAATCTGGTTACCCGGTGAACAGAGATCCCGTGCAGTTGGATGTTAAGGAGGGATTGGACATTTGTGGAACAAAAATTCTGGAAATATCCCGTGAATTAAAAAATTTTAATTTTGAAAATGCTCATAATGAGATGGAAAGAATCTCAACCAGGTTACTACATGTCCAAGGAAGAATCAGTCGGGTAAATCCTACCGACACCCTCCAGAAAAACATCCAGGAAGAACTGTTGGTGAGAATTATGCACATGATAGAAGCTCTGGGACAAAAGATCAATCCAGAACTCATTCTAGACCAACCAGTTCAGACTGAGTCTCTGATTTTAGACGAACTCAATGTACTACTTCCGGAAATTCAGCCAATTTCCTTACCTGGAACCTCAAATGCTGGAAGATCTACTGACCACAATACCGATGCCGTTCTCAAAATAGGCCTTCATCAATCTGAAATGTTTAGGACTGATCTTTTGTCTGGACTGTCAAGTTCTCCAAGAGTGACTTTCCAACCAATTACCGAGTTGTCACGTCATTTTGAAATATTAGGACACAGTGATCCACCTACTACAACAAGAGTTGTTTATGTGGAAGAACCTAAGCCTATCAATGTTACATAATGGAACCTACGATTTAGTGGAGAGAACGGAAGCGTCCTTGATTTCTTGGAAAGAATAGAGGAGTTGAGGAAATCTAGAGGTGTAACCAAAGAACAACTTTTCAGATCTGCTCCTGAATTGTTACAGGGTGCATTGGTTCAGATCACAACCACAGATCACTAGTTGGAATCAGTTAGTCGACGAGTTAAGAAAGACTTTCCTACCCTATGACTATGAACAAAGTTTGTGGGATGAAATAAGACGTCTCAAGGTCCTCATGAGAAAGTGATTGTGCTCATCTCCAACATGGAAAATATGTTTCAGGAGCTTCCGAACAAGCCGTCCGAAGAATCTAGACTTTCTATAATCAAGCAAAGTCTCCTGCCACAACTTCGAACAGCCATAGCACTTCAACCTATCAAGACCATTACTGATTTGATCACTGTCTGTAGAACCATAGAAGATAGATGCAGTAAGAGCTCAAGAGTATAGTCCACCGTCAACTAGCTACCGGCATCTCTTGGAACAACAACTGGCATACAAAAGGACAAGTGGAGAACAACGATCTCATTTATCAGCCGTACATGGTGATGTAACGTCCTCAGAATCGCCTACGAGATTCATGGAAAGGGGAAACCGAAAATGTTGGAATTGTCAGCAAGCAGAACATTCGTTTAGGAACTATCAACAACCCAAGACTATCTTTTGCTTCAAATGTGGATCAGCAAAGGTCACTTCCCGAAACTGTTCACGATGTAATCAGGGAAACGCCTTAGCAAGCCAACAGTGGACCCATGTAGCTTGCAACCGTGTAAGAGGGGCAATGATGATTGGATGAATAAAATTGCTTTAAAACTTCCACATCAACTGGAACATCCAAATAACGATGCTAGACCCTATATTGAAGGACATTTATGGACGGAAAGTTATGGCTCTTCTCAATTCTGGCTGTGATGATATTATTGCTGGTGCTTCAGGTTTTCGGCTACTCAAGGATTTGGGGATACCGATTGAAAAATCCAGGTTATCCTGCTGTAAAGTGGCTGATGCTACTTCCTGTTGAGTGGTTGGAAAATTTTTGGTACCTGTGAAGATTGTCGGACAGATCACAATGCTTGAGATACATATCGTGCCAGACGTAGAAAACACATTGATACTGGGAGTCAAGTTTTGGATCAACGAGGGAATGGTACCCAATTTGAGACAGGACAATTTCAGGATGGAAAAGTCCGAACCGATCATGCATATCAACTCTATCACCACACAAGCCAGTCTGACCGAAATTGAACAACATACCCTGACATCACTCACTGAAAAATATTTCTCTAAGATGGGCGAGAAATTGGGGAAAACGGACTTGGTCGAACATACTATAATTGCAGAAGGTCCCCCAATCAAACAGCGGTACTACCCCGTGTCTCCGGCTATACAAAAACAAGTCGACATTGAACTTAACAAGATGTTAGCTGATGATATAATTGAACCTTCATCGTCATCATGGAGTTCCCCCCATTCTTCTCATACCCAAGCCAGACAAGTCATGGAGATTCTGTGTAGACTACCGGAAGTTAAATGCCGTTTCGAAGAAAGATGCTTATCCGATTCCGTATGTAAATGATATCCTGAACAAACTGCAACATGCACAGTACATCAGCTCCATAGACATCAAGTCCGCATATTGGCAAGTTCCAATGGCCAAGAACTCTATAGAATTGACTGCTTTCACCGTACCAAATCGTGGATTATTCCAATTTAAAAGAATGCCCTTTGGTTTGTCGAATAGCCCAGCTACTTGGCAACGTTTGATGGATAAGGTTATTGGTAGTTCAATGGAACCTTATGTATTTGTTTATCTTGATGATATTATCATCGTAACACCTACCTTTGAACAACATCTCAAATGTATAGATGACATATTTTTCAAACTTGTAGAAGCTGGACTTACCGTGTCCAAAGAAAAATGCCAATTTTGTCGAGACTCTTTGAAGTATTTAAGATAGATATGTGGTGAACAAACAAGGTCTACACATCGATCCAGAAAAAGTTAGTGCTGTTTTGAATTTACCGTCTCCTACAAATGTCAAGGAAGTTAGACAAGTGATTGGAACCATCTCCTGGTACAGAAGGTTTGTCAAAATTTTTTCCGGAATGCTTGCTCCGTTGTGTAGTCTTCTCAAAAATAACAAGAAGTTTGACTGGACCGAGGATTGCGAAAAGGCTTTCCAGGAGGTAGAACGGTGTTTAGTGACAGCGCCTATACTCAGCTGTCCTGATTTTTCCAAACCTTTTATATTACAGACCGATGCATCAGGATATGCAATAATAATAATAATAATAATAAATGCTTTATTTTCAAATCATATTATAACTTATGCACTACAACAATGAAATGAAAATACGTCATAAGGGAAATCATTGCATACTGTATGGCTTCCGATCAATTAGTAGATTTTTAATCTCCTTTTTGAATAAACGTTTGCTTCCCAGTTTTTTGATGGCATCTGGCAGCTTGTTGTGCAGCTTTACACACATATAATAGTGAGGAGCTTTCTCTGTTAAAGCTAGGCGATGTCTTGGATATATTTTGCTGTTTGTTAATCTTGTATTATGTTCATGGGTCGTGCCTTGGAATAAGTATTGATGTTGAAAGAAAAACATAAGACATTCATAGATGTGCAGACCATAGACAGTCAAAATTTTCATTTTCTTGAAAATAGTTCTGCAAGAATCTCTCGGCTTCATATTTCTCATGACTCTCAGAACTCTTTTTTGGGCTACAAACACTTTTTGGATATAACTATCACTCCCCCAGAATATGACGCCATACCTCATTGTACTCTCGAAATAAGCAAAATAGATAATTCTCGATGTATTTACGTCTACATATTTTCTATTTATTCTTATTGCATAGCAGACCTTGTTTAGTTTTTTCATAAGATGCAAAATATGAGTACGCCAACTGAGATATTCATCAATGTATAGTCCTAGAAATTTAGTGTCTTCAGAGAGTATGAAATCATCCAACATATCCGGTTTCTGGACTCTCGAAAGCTTCGTTCTGAATAGTATTGAATTGGTTTTGCTAGAATTCAATATTAGTCTGTTCTGTGTGAACCATTTGGTGACATCCTTTATAAATTTGGTGCTATCCGTAAGCAGTTGGTTGAGATTGCTTCCTCCAATCACAAGGTTTGTGTCATCTGCATAGTTAACTATCTGGAACTTCTCTTTTGATAGCCCTCCAATGTCATTCATAGAAATAATAAAGAGAATGTGTCCCAGGATGCTGCCTTGTGGAATTCCATTTTCGCTATTGGCCATATTTGAGTAGAAAGATTCACCATTAGTCGTTATACTATCTGCTTTCTGTCTTCCAAATAGGATGACATCCACTTCAGAACATTTCCTCGAATTCCATATAACTCCAGTTTTCTCAGCATTAATGATCTATCCAGGCAGTCATAAGCTTTGGACAAGTCAAGGAATAAACCAATACTTAAAGCTCCAGATTCACAGTGGTTGAGGATTATCTGTATGAAGTCGAAGATTGCAGTTTGAGTAGGTCTCTTTTCCAAATTTGCGTGCTGACAACTACTAAATAGGGCACCGTTTATCATGAAGGACATCAGTCTTTCACTCATGATAAGTTCAAACAGTTTGGAAAAACCTGTTAATATGATGATTGGCCTGTAGTTATCCATTGATTGAGGGTCTTCTTTCTTGTAAATAGGCTTTATCAAAAAGATTTTCATGTTTTTTGGAAATATACCATATTTAAAAGAATTGTTCATTATGTAACACAGAACAGTAATACAAGGCTCATCGGATAATTTGACAATACAGGTTGGAATGTCATCTATTCCACTGCTAAATTTATTTTTGAGCTTATGGCCGATCTCTTTCAATTCTTCTGGTGTCACTGGGTCGAAAAACATAGACATCTCATTTCTGGCAATATTTGGTTCATTCCTGCTGGATTCAATGTTTTTGAGAAGGTTTGGGATAACTGACAAAAGGTAACCATTGTATTTTTCCGCAATTTCATTTGGTTCTCCATCTATCTACATACAGGACTGTGTGTGCTCCTTTCTAGTTATGTCCTTGCAGATGTCCCACATACATTTCATTTTGTTATTGGCTTTCTTCACCTTGTTTTCATAATAATTACAACGGGATTTTCTTAAAAGCTCAACATATTCTTTTTTTTGTTTGTTATAATATATATAGTCCAGCTTGTATCTAGTGTGATGTTTGGATAATAGTGATAGTTTATCCAGACTATTCTTACATTAAACAATATCCTCATTCTGATAGACCTTTATAGTCTTTTGATGTCTTGCCCGCTGTAGTGGAAAGCTCTTATAGAAAATATATGTGTATTGGTGCATGAAAATTTCCCATTGCTCATCGACCTCAGATTTTTTTGTTTTATAAACCTTGGACCAATCATTTTCTGATAGGTTTTCCACAAATTGACATTTATTTTCATTAGTATAAAATCGTTTCCATTTTTGTTGAGGTTCCGGCTTTCTGTTTATTTCAAACAAAAGTTTCAGTGCCATATGATCTGAAGCGAAGTTGTCAAAAACAATGGCATCCTTTTCAGGAAAATTAGTGAAGATATTGTCGATGCAGCTGGCAGTTCTTGCAGTTATTCTCGTGTTTTCCGATATTCTTGGGTGTAAATCGAAGGAAGACATTAATGACATTATTCTCTTCACAAGCTTCCTGCAGTACTAGTTCCATTTTTTCCAAGAAACTTTGCGTGTCAGCCTTAGGCCCGGTATTTTCACATTCAAGTAGTCGATTTTATTCCCTCAGAATAACCTCCAAATTGGTCCCGCCATGGTAACGCTCCATTTGTTATCTGACAGTTGGTTATTATTTTATTTATTCGAATGTGAAAGTACCGGTCTTTAGGTGACCTATATATTCCCAGAACATGAAGACACTGACCTTGGATGATAATTTCAATCGCTGCACATTCAAAAGACTTGGAAACTGAGAGTTTTCCTGAGCTTGTTCGAGGTTCACATTTGAAATTTTTTCTCACATAAACTTGTTACGGTAAATTCATCAATTTTCCGTAACGTTAATCAATAATTTAATTTACATATCGGCAACATCGCCCAACAGTACTCTAGATCAAACCCAGTTCCAACCAACCTGTGGAAAACACCTGTTGTATGATGTGACATCATTGATCGATTGACAACTTTAATGCTGCCCACTGCAATGGTACAATAATTGTCCATCGCACTCTGTTGATTGCGATCAATGTACCAGACGAAATACGCTAGATGATCGGAACCCAGGAGCATATTGATGAAATGAATTATTTCTATCTGATATTTAACTTTCACATGGTATTATTCTAGGTTGGGTTGATTTGTTGATATGTGAAATGTAATTAGAACGTATTATCTTGATGATTACTCATTAATTGAGGTGAGTGTCCGGTGCTGAAGTGATTACTACCCCCGTCATGTCAAACAAGTACCATGTGAACACTGTGGCCAATGAGAGTTGCTAAAATTATTGATTTATGCGCCAAGTGATGGTTTGTATCGAATCCACTTTAAAAAGGTGGAAAAATCGATCTCTCCTACTGAAACCATCATCCCGGTAAGGCGTACTTTCTCTAGTTGAAGGCCGCCAGGGCACATTTCCTGTCTTTTTGAGGGATGATTTGATCATCACTCTTTACTTTTCAGTATTTAACGGGCACAGAACGTTTTAGTTTTTCCTAGGTACCTATGAGCTGAAAGAGAGAAGACTTTTGGGTTTTCTACGATTTGGTGGAAGCCATTTTTGGTGCGGAAGCACGCTTGTTTTTTTTTTTACCTTCAACTTAACTTTTTAATTCTTTCTTGACTGGCGTTGATATTGGTATCAATTTCAGTTTAACCATTGTCTTAAACAGATTACTGTCCGAATTTATGTTTCACAGTTCCACCTGAATCCTGCACACGGAAGTGTTGCTTTAATGCCAGTTTAAGTTTCCTGGATGAGGACTGCATTTGACGAGATTCGGTAGTGATCAATTGGACAGTGGACTGAGGAGTTTTCAAGCCAGTATAAGATACCTTTACCTGAAGTGAAACCTGGAAAATTGGTGAATGAAAGTACTGGGCATATCGTCACTGGATTACTTGACCAGGTGAGTCAGACTTTGTTTAGATATTTTATCATATCTCTGCTTCGGCAATATTTGTTCAAAGCATTTGACTCATCTTGTCTGGTGAAATTCAGCCCAGGCTTCGTTTAACCAACTCCACTCGTTTCACTTTATCTATTTTTCTCTACTCTCTCTTAACTTCAGTTCTTCGGTTTCTGTGCTCTTTTGAATATTACAAAAGTATCTTTACTTAAATTCACGTATCGTAGTTTGAAATGGCTCTGACGCGCCTTCAGCGCACATGTTACAGCGCAGGTACGGTCTTGGTTTCAGGTTTCAGGGGATGAGCCTGCTTTTGGTGTTTTGTTAAACACATATTTAGCTCTTTTGGTGTTTTGTTGAACACATACCTATATTTGGCTCTTTTTGTGTTTTGTTCAACACATAATACTTATATACTTAATTATCCAATGTGACTTGTTATTTGCTTAGGGTTGATTGAGACTGATTCATTGTAACCTTATTTTTCAAGTTGATTAATTTATTATCGCTTATAGTATAACTGTGTTTCTGAGAGATGTAGGCTGGTTACGCATCAACATCAACTCAGATTCACTCATTTTATTTAACTTTGTGGTGAACCTCTTACTGGGTGTATTTTCTTTTCATGTATTGCATTGGAACAATTATGCCGGAGTCAGACTGATGTGACGTCACAGCAGAACTGACCCCCTCCAGATTCATTCGACCAAGCATACCATGACGGATGTCCAGTGCTGATTAGCTCAAGGTACACTCAACTAGAGAGGTCACCCAAGTCAACATCCATTGTAATCTGTAGATCAATAGATAACTTGTTTTCACGTCACGAGTTTTAATTTGTTGGACGCCACACACACTCTTTTAAAAAAGTCAAAATTCATGCCGGACCTGAAAACCCTAAGAATTGTTTTCATAATTTGTTGATGAGGCAAATTATCAAAAAAAATCTCATCCACTTTCTCTTGTTGAGCTAGCCGATAAAAACAAGAGTGAAAGTTTGTAACAAATTTGGCGCCCAACGTGGGGCCCACAAAAAAGTGTGTTGGTGTGCTTCAAGTTGAAATATTGTTTTCTCTAAAAGTTGATTTTGGTGATTTCCAGTTTACACTTTGATGTTTCTTGATTTTTGACATTTTGCGCATTTACACTGTTATATACCTCGATTTTTGACATTTTGCGTATTACCTTTTTGCGTGCTTATCTATCTTATATACCGCCTTATTTGCGCCATAATGCCTGTCGTAATAAGCGCCTTGCAAGCCACAGAGTTGGATTATGAAATTATTGTCAGGGATGTAAGACCCAAGGGTAATGTGGAGGACAGAAGGAAAATTTTGCGGGGTTTGTTGTCTCAGGAGAGCGCCAACCGTAGTTTCACGGCGATAAAAAACCCATTCACTTTCGAAGAAGACAGAAAAGCAGTGGAAGCGTCTCTGGACAACCTGAAGACCAAAATCGAAGCTTTTGTCGGCCTGAAATCTGATAGCGGCTACAAAACCATCACCACTCGTCTCTGGCATCTTTCTGGTAGGATTAACCGTATGAATATCGGAAATGAAGATGAGGATTCTCGAAAGAATGATTTGAAGCTAGACCTTCTTACTCTGGAAGGTGATCTGGACCACAAGGTATATCCTGTGACGTCAACTCCCATTACTTCACAACCTGAGTTCCCCAACTTCAACCAAGTTAACCATTCGATGAGTAATCATACTGTTCCTGTGTATAAATGGGGCATTAAGAAGTATACTGGTGAGGGTTCCATTATGGCATTTTTGGAAAAGGTGGAATTTCTGAGGGTATCACGCAACTGCTCCACCGAGGAAGTCTTTGCATCTGCGGGAGATTTGTTTGAATCGCAAGCTTGGACCTGGTGGCATAATAACCACATTAAGGGACGTTTTTCTGACTGGGAGGACCTGGTGGCAAAAGTAAAGGAAACCTTCTCGCGAGATCATTATGACAGGAACTTGCTTGAGGAAATCAAGGCTAAGAAGCAAGTTCCGAAGGAGTTAGTCTGTATCTTCATTTGCTCCATGGAAGGATTGTTTAACCGTTTGGATTCGGCTCCTGTAGAACAAGAAATTGGGGACATTATTCGAGGTGATCTTTTGCCAGATTATGTGAGAGCCCTTGCATTGCATGAAGTGAGGACTATCACAGAACTTACCCGATTGTGTAAGATACTTGAAAACATGGCGCAATCTACGGCTTCTTATAAAACCCCATCCTTCAAAGGAAGACTCATGGAACCAGACCTGAGTAGGCCCAGTTTTTCAAACTGTCCCGCCCTTTCATCATCGTTTCAATGTTGGAACTGCAAAGAAAAAGATCACCACTTTAACCAATGTTCCAAGAAGAGGACCTTCTTCTGCTATGGATGTGGATTCCCTGGAGTGACGAAGGACAAGTGCAAAAAGTGTTCAAAAAACGGCCAATCCTCTGGCAGAGGAAAGTCCCCCTCTGTCAGGGAAAACAACCCATCAACTTCACGACAGTAAAGACTAATGTGCGCGAGTGGAAACAGTGGGTGAACTTTGTGAAACGTTTTCTAGCGCCTAATCCTAATGTATCTTCTTCCACACCCATTTTATCTAAACCTGAGGTGATTAGTCCCTTGTTCATCAAAAAGGAATTTGATGAAAGACCATATCTAAGGGTGGGAATTTTCAACCACAAATTACTGGCTTTAGTAGATAGTGGAAGCTGTGCTTCCATTATTGGATCTGATGGAATGTTCATTATTAAATCTCTAAACCTATCTTTATCTCAAGATTTATCATTCCATATCACGACAGCGGACGGACAGTCACAAAACGTTCTGGGGTAAGTTTGAGTCCCCATCTCTTTAAGTAACATAACACGTCCAATAAAAGTCCTGGTAGTGCCTTCCTTGAAGAATTCCTTGATTCTGGGAATTGATTTTCTTCGGGAGTTCAACATCGAAATGAACTTTGAGAAATCGTCGTGTAAAGCCCACGTAGCCAACCCTTCTTCAATTTGCATTGTCAACAAACTGCAGGGTATGGGCGAGTTGAGTGAGCAGGAGATGTCCCGACGGACAAACTTGGATTGACCCATTTGATGAAGCACGTCATTGATACCGGAGACTCCAAACCCTTCAAGCAGCGACAGATGCCATGCAGTCCACGCTGGATCAAGAGGTCGAAGAGATGTTGAAAATGGGAATTATAGAACACTCCCACTCGCCTTGGTGCTCGCCTATTTGGATGGTGAAGAAATCCAATGGTTCATTTCGAATATGCTTGGATGCCCGCAAACTGAATGAAGTCAGCATTCCATCAGCCTATCCTATGCCTCTGATCGACTCTATTATCACCAAGGTTAGAGATGCGAAATATCTCTCTTCGATTGACCTGAAACAGGCATTTCATCAGATTCCTTTGGACGAGATGTCCAAGCCAAAGACAGCCTATGCAGTTCATGGAAAGGGACAATTCCAGTATAAGGTATTACCTTTTGGTTTGAATGATAGTGCACAGAGCATGTGTCGCCTGATGGACATGGTCATTGGACCGGCTTTGGAGCCATATGTATTTTATTATTTGGATGATATCATTATATGTACCCCAGACTTTCAAACACATTGCCAAACCCTCCGGAAACTCTTTCATCGATTGAAGGATGCTGGTTTGACCATCAACTTCGAGAAGTGCCACTTCTGCCGACCCTCTCTGAAGTTTCTTGGATATATTGTGGACAAGGATGGACTACGGACTGATCCTGAGAAGGTGTCTGCGATTTTGGATTATCCCGTTCCCAAGAACACCACCCAGATTCGCCGCTTAATTGGTTTGATCGGTTATTACCGTCGATTCCTTAAAGATTTCTCTTCACTGTCTAGTCCTATTACAGACCTGTTAAAAGGACGCAAGAAAGGACAGCCTATTGGATGGACCATGGAGGCAGATGCTGCTTTTAAGAAAATCAAGGACTGTTTGACGTCAGCCCCTGTCTTGGCTAGCCCTGACTACTCTAAGCCTTTTTCATTGATGTGTGATGCTTCCGATACTGGTGTAGGTGCTGTATTATACCAGGAGGAAGATGGGTTGGAACACCCAATTGCTTATGGTAGCAAAATGTTGAATAAGGCTCAGAGAAAGTATACAACTACCGAGAAGGAATTGCTTGCGGTACTTTTTGGAATTGAGAAGTTCAGATATTACCTGGAAGGAACTCACTTCACTGTGCATACTGACCACTCTTCGTTGATTTGGCTAAATGATATGAAAACTCCATCAGCCCGGATTGCCCGTTGGATAGTGAAGTTGAACCAGTACTCGTTCAACATTGCTCATCGTCGAGGATGTAACAATACAGTGGCAGATGCTCTTTCCCGAAGCCTGGAAGACGTAGCAGTTTTGAATTTGACCTGCCTTAAACTGGATAAATGGTATAGGGACATGGTGCAATCAGTTCAGAATTCCCCAGAAAAATATTCTGCATTCAAAGTGGAGAATAACGTGCTGTATAAACATATCTTTGGAAAATACGATCTGGATGGAAATGGGTCTGATTGGAAAATTGTCGTGCCTGCTGCGCACAGACTGGAAATTTTGAAGATGTACCATGATCTGGAGACAGGAGGACATCTGGGAGTCTCTAAGACCTTGTACAGGATTTCTGAACTATATTACTGGCCTGGTATGAGGCAGAGTGTTTTCCGGTACGTACGCAGGTGTGTCACTTGTGCGACATGTAAGGCAGGCAACTTGCCACAGGCAGGACTTATGGGTAACTATCGGAACATCAATTTCCCATTTCAAATGATATCTGCTGATCTCATTGGACCTTATCCCCGCTCCAGGAATGGAAATCAATATCTTCTGGTTGTAGTAGATTGGTTTACCAAATTTGTACTTGTTCATCCAATAGCGAAGGCGACTTCAAAAGCAATCATTAAGTTTATCGAGAACCAAGTATTTTTGATCTTTGGAGTTTGTCAGGTGTTTGCATGCGACAACGGTTCCCAATTCATAAGCAAGGAGTTCAAGGCCCTCATGGACAAGTATAAGGTTCAGAAGATATTCTACGATGCCAAGTACCACCCTCAAGTGAACCATACTGAGCGTGTCAACCGGACCATTATCACGGCGATCAGAGCATACATCGATGAAAACCACAAAACTTGGGATCAGTCTATCTACCAGATAGCTCAAACAATCCGCCTGGCCAGACATGACGTCACTGAATTTACCCCGTCCTTCCTGAATTTTGGCAGAGTTGTTCCAGTGGATGGAACCTTTTTTGGTTTGATATCAGAAAATGCACAAAACCAACTTGAAATCTCTTCTAAAATACATAATCCTAAAACCTTTCAGGAACTTCCAAACATCTTTAAAGATATCCGAAAGAAAATACACCAATCGTATTTGCGCAGTAAGAACCGCTACGATCTCAGGAGGAGGGACATCAAGTACCATGTTGGGGACTATGTATGGAAGAAGAATTGTGTCTTATCGAAGGCAGCAGATAACTTCGTGGGAAAACTAGCTGCAAAATTCATACCCTGTGTAATCAGTCGGGTTATTTTTCCATTGGTGTACGGATTGACTGACCGAGATGGGAATGATATTGGAAACTGGCATGTTTGTGACATTAAACCTGATGTAACCAATGAATTGGACTCTGATGATTTATCTGAGCCGGAATCCGAGGGTAATACTGACTAAACGTGGCTTGCTACGCCTTGCGGCACCAGGCGAAAGAATTGGTCCGTGGCGGAAAACTGCCCGAGGTAAGAGTCCTCCAAGTGTTCACTCTTTTTTCCCTGTATCCTCAACACCTGGGTACCTATTGCGCGTTTATATAGTTTTAACGTATTACCTTGATTGACTTTACCTTGATTTATCTTATTTATGCTTCAATGAAGCTTTTATTTTACCTATTTGCGACTTTCCTTATCTGTACTTCGATATACGAAGTACCTATCTATCTTTCTCTAATATGACTTATCTTTCCCGACGGTGACTTTGATAAACCGTTACAGTGGTAAAGGGATTTATCTTATCGATTTTGACTTCTAACCTACGCGGTTATTTTCCCGATTATGACTTTTCGATTTATGACGGTTATTCCGTCGTGTTTTCTTGCACTTTTTGGTGGTATCAAGAGTTTCTTTGGCATATCGGATGCGGGAGGATGAGCGTCGGGGGGCTATCGCTGGGGTGGTACTCCTAGTGGTGTGGGTTAGGGGTATTACACCGTTTGAAGCTCCACCATGACATGGACTCCACGAGGCATAGCTACTGCGTTTCATCTCAGCCCCGTATCCGGTAATTTTCTTCGTTATCCCTGTGTTTGTCCTCCCTCTGCTTCGGCGAGGCTATGGACCCTGTTTGAGGGGTTGTGCAGAATACCCTTACTCCGAGTTCTGGATGAGGTAGAAGCCCTCTAAGTGCTAGATTCCAGAGACCGTCAGCGCTGGTTTCCTTGTGGTGGTGCTCTTTGTATAAATTCATTTTGTTTAGTCCATGTGGAGTTGCCACCTGGTGTTTTTCTTCGGGAAAACATCCTTTAGCTTAGTGTTTGCTAAAATATACCCCCTTATGGTGGTGAGTCATATGGGTCTGCCCTTCTTTAACCCTGATTTTCTCTTTTGTCAAGACTCACTTCCCAATTTTGTTGCCCTGGATAGTTCTGGAAGTGGTACCGGATATTTCGTGTAAGGTCAGTGAACGAGGTTCCCTATACTTGACCGGGTGTTACGCAACGCTGGCTCAACTCCATTTACCACCCAGCTTATGCTGAGAAGTTTTAACTATGCGGAATAGGTTGGTGCTGCGCCTGGAATTGTCTTGGACGGCCGAGTTGGGATTTCTTTTGGTTTTCTTTTAGTTAGTATAGTTTGTAGGTTAGTGTTTAGGTATACTACTTGGATGGCTGCAGGTGATGATATGCATAGTCACTTTGATCCGCACAGGTCCCCTGAGTAAAGCCGCCTGTGGTCTATGATTCATCATTTGCGACTTTGGGCCAAGAATCGCCACCTCTAGTTCCGAGTTTTCTGAAAAATTTAACTTGTACTGTCCTATTGCTTACGAGGCGAAGGGTTAACCCCAAAGTCCTGCCGTTTAAGGAACTTTAGTGCTTATATTGTTTTTTTTTTGGGTATAAAGTTATACAATGGCGCCCATTTCTTTTCATTTTCCAGTACAGTCTCAGTCAATTACCTTAATGATTTCCCTTGAATTTGTAACTTCAAATTTGTAACTATTTCAATTCTTTTTCAGCATTGCCCTATTTTTTTTCCTTTAGCGATTTCATTGGTCTAAAAAGAAAAAATTTTTGAACGAGTTCAAAATTTTTTTTTTTCGTGGTAAGGGGAGTGTGTTACGGTAAATTCATCAATTTCCCGTAACGTTAATCAATAATTTAATTTACTTCAGCACTAATCATTTGTTTTCAACATTCACATATCGGCAACATCGCCCAACAGTACTCTAGATCAAACCCAGTTCCAACCAACCTGTGGAAAACACCTGTTGCATGATGTGACATCATCAATCGATTGACAACTTTAATGCTGCCCACTGCAATGGTACAATAATTGTCCATCGCACTCTGTTGATTGCGATCAATGTACCAGACGGAATACGCTAGATGATCGGAACCCAGGAGCATATTGATGAAATGAATTATTTCTATCTGATATTTAACTTTCACATGGTATTATTCTAGGTTGGGTTGATTTGTTGATATGTGAAATGTAATTAGAACGTATTATCTTGATTATTACTCATTAATTGAGGTGAGTGTCCGGTGCTGAAGTGATTACTACCCCCATCATGTCAAACAAGTACCATGTGAACACTGTGGCCAATGAGAGTTGCTAAAATTATTGATTTATGCGCCAAGTGATGGTTTGTATCGAATCCACTTTAAAAAGGTGGAAAAATCGATCTCTCCTACTGAAACCATCATCCCGGTAAGGCGTACTTTCTCTTGTTAAAGGCCGCCAGGGCACATTTCCTGTCTTTTTGAGGGATGATTTAATCATCACTCTTTACTTTTCAGTATTTAACGGGCACAGAACGTTTTAGTTTTTCCTAGGTACCTATGAGCTGAAAGAGAGAAGACTTTTGGGTTTTCTACGATTTGGTGGAAGCCATTTTTGGTGCGGAAGCACGCTTGTTTTTTTTTACCTTCAACTTAACTTTTTAATTTTTTCTTGACTGGCGTTGATATTGGTATCAATTTCAGTTTAACCATTGTCTTAAACAGATTACTGTCCGAATTTATGTTTCACAGTTCCACCTGAATCCTGCACACGGAAGTGTTGCTTCAATGCCAGTTTAAGTTTCCTGGATGAGGACTGCATTTGACGAGATTCGGTAGTGATCAATTGGACAGTGGACTGAGGAGTTTTCAAGCCAGTATAAGATACCTTTACCTGAAGTGGAACCTGGAAAATTGGTGAATGAAAGTACTGGGCATATCTTCACTGGATTACTTGACCAGGTGAGTCAGACTTTGTTTAGATATTTTATTATATCTCTGCTTCGGCAATATTTGTTCAAAGCATTTGACTCATCTTGTCTGGTGAAATTCAGCCCAGGCTTCGTTTAACCAACTCCACTCGTTTCACTTTATCTATTTTTCTCTACTCTCTCTTAATTTCAGTTCTTCGGTTTCTGTGCTCTTTTGAATATTACAAAAGTATCTTTAATTAAATTGTTGAGCTAGCCGATAAAAACAAGAGTGAAAGTTTGTAACAAACTGCAACTCCTCCATGCTGTCCCTCTTCTCTGGCAAACGTAGCCCACAGTTTGAATTCTCTCAAGCCCATAAACTGCAACTGTTCCTCAGTTTTCCAATGTTCTGTCAAACACAAAGCAATACATTCAGGATGATTTTCAAGCATCAAGTTCAACTTATCAATAGAAGTCCCAATCGATTGTATATTCTGGTGAATCACACTGACTAATGAATCGTTATATGGGTGACTGATGGAACTCCTTGCTGTTTCATTTATAAAAAATTATTTCCATAGTTCACCTGGTTCCTGTATCGGTCCAACCTTGTTCTGTAGACAGGACATCTGACATCCCTGGCTGAATGTGCTGAGTCACCTTCGATCTTCAATCAGTCACAGTTTATACAGTTCAATGGCTCCGCATAACAGCTTTTTCCGTTGTGCTCCTTGCCACATCTGTAACAACACTCCTTTTCTTGGCAATGCTTGGACACATGTCCGAATCTACAACACTTGAAACACATGGCTAAATTCAAATGCTCCTGAACAAATACTTTGACCAGATCAAAATTAACTTTTTCCCGTTTTAAGAACCATTTTATTATATCAGGAGATCCTTGTAAGATCCAGTTTTCTTTATTGGCATTGCGACACTGCCTTTTCGAAATCACTTTCATTTTGTCCGCCACTTTGTACCCCAGTTCTTCTTCGATTCCATTGTTCAGTCTCACGAGTTCATTTACAAACTCTTCCACGGGGCAGCCTTTTTCCACACCAGTAATCAGCATCATCGGGTCATTATGCAGCCTTTCTTTCACTTGCACATTCTTCTTCTTGTCCGGTACAATCTTCAGTTTGTCCTGTTGTGCTTTGTCGTGACTTTCTATCACTATTGATCCATCTTTTAGTTGTTTCACGTTTTAAAAGCCTCCATTCACTTCTTTTGGTTTGATCGCATCTTTCAACTGTTTCATAGATTCTTTTGGGTCACTCACATGGTCTATGTTTACAACTGTTGCCAGTGATCTGCTGGTTTAAGGGGTTGTCGAAACATCAGATTCCACATTGCTTTGAGACATTGTTGGGTTGGATTTTGTGATTACGGTTTCTGCAAAAGTCTTTTTAGGCTTGACATCGCAAGAAACATTTTTATTATTTTTATTAGACAACAGCTCATTTCCCAGAACCATGTTATCAGCTTGCAGTGTACCAATTTTATGAACTAACCTGGTTATGCCTTTATAAATAGAAGTTATGGCAGTTCTGACCTTGGTATTTTCCACCATTTGTGCCGAACTTTTAACCCTGTTACTGACTTCAATAATGTCAAGGGATGCAAATACCTCATTGATTATCGTTTCCATTGGACTTATGTCAGAGAGCTTATTTATTAGTATGGTTTTGACACCACTCTCTGCAGACCACCCACTCTGCCCATTTTTCCACCCTGCCTTTTCTTCGCCTGCTGAGATTCAGGACTATTATCTGATCGCATTCTTTTGTTTGTATACATGTCTTCTTTATGCAACACCTTGTCTCCGTCTTCAATCACGCGTTCTATATCAGCGTACTGTTTAGGTGGTGTACGTGAAATTGAAGTTCTGGGCTTGAAAACAGCATCCTCAATTGGAACCAAAATTTGCTTCATGCTCACGTTTTCACTATCCCCTCGTATTTCCTTGCTGCTATCCGCCTGCTTATCCTTATCTACAGTATACAATGGCTTGTTCACCTTATCAATTCCTATTATCTTTTTAACCTGCTGCATCGATATTTGTTCAATGTTGTATCCTACCGAAAAACACCTTGTTTTCTTCATTGTTCCTGTAGCTTCCGAAGTCGTTTGTTTTTTGTTCGAATCCTTATCATCATTGTTATCACCCATAAGAATTTCAGCACTCATTTAAACTTTTACTGGTCTAAATATCATTTTCAATGCAGAGCTCGTGAAAATGCACCTACTCGATTCAGCGATTCAGCGCTTTTTGCTATTATTGCTTTTTGCAATTGGAGCCGTGCTATCATAACAACAGGAGGATGGAGAACATGTCATATGTTACTTGAGTAGTAAGCTGACCAGAGCTCAAATGAATTGGTCTGTTACGGAACGTGAATAATGGGCAGTCCTATGGGCTATTGAAAAGCTCAGAGCCTTTTTGGAGGGATATCGTTTCGTCGTGATAACAGATCATGCTCCGTGGAAGTGGTTGGACAATCTCAAGGAACCAAGAGGACGATTAGCACGTTGGGCTGGACGATTACAACAATATGACTATGAAATGGTTCATAGGAAAGGCAAGGACCATATTATACCCGAAAAATGGTTTCAGAAAAAACAGAAGAAGCTCTCTATGTAGAAACATGTCAACTTTCAAATGAATTTGAAAATTTGAAGGATAAGTGGTATCTGAAAATGATAACGAAAATCAATGTTGATCCGTTGAAATACCCCGATTTCCGCATTGAAGGAGGACTTCTATTGAAACATATAAAACCTAAATATCTGGAACTGGGTAAAGAGGAAGATGCATGGAAAATGGTGGTACCCAAAGAACGCCGACAAGAGATCATTTCCAGAAACCATGACTCCCCAACATCAGGTCATACAGGAGTGTACAAAACTTTTCATCGTACCCAACACCTGCACTACTGGCCGGAGATGAGAGCCGATATCACCAGATATGTGAAAAGATGTCGTGTCTGCCTGGCTACAAAACCGGAACAAAAGAGGCCACAAGGACTTATGGGGCGAAGACCAGAGATAAGAGCACCCTGGCAGTACATCAGTGTGGACTTGGTTGGACCGTTACCCATGTCACAGGGATATTGATATATTCTTTCTGTTTGTGACTACTTTACCAAGTTTCCTATGTTTTTTCCTTTGCGAACTGCGTCTGCCACTAAAATAGTACAGCTAATTGAAGAAAATGTATTTGTAATGTTCGGAGTACCTGAATTTCTGCTGTGTGACAATGGAACCCAATTTAAGAGTCGATTATTTAAGAATTTATTGGACTCATATCAAATGAAGCCCATTTACAACCCTTTGTATAATCCTCAAACAAACTTCGTAGAACGCGTGCACCGAGTTTTGAAGAGTTTGCTGAGTGCACACAAGGATTGGTCAAAACTATTACCCAAAGTGGCTTATGCGTGCAGATCCTCTCAAAGTGAAGTAACTGGACATTCCCCGTATTTCATAAAATTTGGAACCCATCATCACTGGAGAAGTTTATAAACATCCGTTAGATGCAACTGTGGTGGCACAAGATCGGAGTGAATTTTTCGAGAAACTCTATCAAGATGTCAAGAAGAGAATACGGGATACACAGGAAAAATCTCGTCAAAGATATGACCTTCGTCGTCGTCCAGTTGACTTACCTATTGGATCAGAAATATGAAAAAGAAACCACATTCTCTCAGATCAAGCCAAGGTTTTATCCGCCAAACTTGCACCGAAATTCACTGGACCGCACCGTATCCGTAAGAAATTGTCACCAGTTACATATGAAGTTGAAGATCTAGATGGAAAAGCATTGGGTATATGGCATGTCAATGATCTGAAAGCCGGACCTGGAAGTATCAGTAGTGAAGATTCTTCAGAAGAGTCTTGATTTTTGAGATTTTGATATAATATTGTAATAATTTATTGTTTTGTATTCTGAAGTGTGATTATTGAACACTTAAAGGTTATATACTATTTTTATTAGTAATTAGTTACCGAATAAATTTGTTAAACTGATTGGGCTACGATTTTTTTTTAATTTTGCGCATTGCTGGATCATGCCCGGAAATTCTAGCTTGCCTGTATTTTGATTTTGGGAGTATTTGAGTTGAGGTTCAAGTTATTTGAATTTTGAGGTAAAAGTTTTACCGAGGTATATTGTGTAAATGTACATCAAGGATTAATTTTTCCTTGTTGGAAAAAAACAAGGGTAGGTAAACTACCTCTCTTGAGTAAGGGGGGTGTTGTTACGTTCAAAAAGGGTCAGTAAAATTTTGACCAAGGTAATTCAACTGTTAAATTCCGTAAACCGGAAATTGTCGAAAAGTTTAACTTACCACTTAAAGAATGATCCATGAAAATGCGACTGGTCTAATGATTTGCGTTAAATCACTCAAATCGTACCGAATTTTCTCATTGTTTAATTGGTATTCAAAAGTGGACATCGAATTCGATTGTTTTTATCGCCGTTTCTGTAAAAAGTAAGTTTTCCTTGAAGATAAGTTGGTTGTCTCGAGTAGGAGAAAACTATACTGAGCCTGAATTTCTGGTATTTTGCTTCATTCCCTGCATAATTTCACTATTCCCGTGAAAATCGGCGGAAGTGTTTATATTTACCATTGGGTGTACCGTTTGGTAATTTGGAGGTTAAGGTAGTATGGATCATCAGGTTGTCATCATTGTCCATCGGGAATGACGCTTCAAGCTACCGTAGCCGTGTTGCAGTGTTGCCAAGATTCCAGAAGTGAAATCCCGGAAATAAAGTACTAGACAAGGTTGGTTTATCCTAGTTTATTCATCATAAACACTCGATTAATGGAAATGAACACCTTCTAGGTGAACAAATGTATCCCTACTCGACGACTATACCCTGTTTGTTCAGTTATATCGTTCCGTTTGCGTGAACACGGAAGGTTCTTTTGGTCAATTCAAACTTCCCGCCTCTGATGGTGGTTCTCGATAGTTCTGGGCAAGTTTTTCTACGGAAGTCTTTTTTTTGGTATTTCTCATCTGTAACCGTCCCGGCCTAAACAGAGCCATTTTTTCTGTGTGCTGTGGAAGTGAATCATCTGATCTGTTTCCAAGTTGTCACCTACGAAATATCACGTAAGTTTGATTCATCTTTATATTGGTCTTTGTAACGATTGGCCGGATGATACAAGATTCATTTCCACAGACCTTTTTGACCCGATTCGAGCACCCTACTTTCAAGCCATAATCATTGACGGAGGTAGCTGTTGCCACGTACTTGATTGTCTTTCGTACTCGATATGAATTTACATAAAATAAAGGTTAATTGATCTAACTCGTGGTTTTACGTACGTGCAAATTAACCCTAGCTCATACACGGTTCGGAGAGTTGGGTGTGGTAAAATGTTGAGCGCCACCAACTTGTAACAACCCAAATTGGAAGATCTCTCAGTTGTTACGAGACACGAGTTAACATCAATAACCCAAAACAAAACAAATGATAAAACATCAACTGGACAATACTCAGTGAATCAATTCAACAACAATATTCATTCAACAGTGTATAATATGAATAAAATAAATAAAATGTGAGCAGGATCGAAAGCGTTCTAACTAAAACTTCGATAAAATTATAACGCAATAAACGGGCGAGTGTGATCACACCTAACAATAAGGCCGCAATGCGTCAATTACTCACTTCTATATCAACTGACTGTTATCAAATTGGAAAATGTGAAACTAAAATGAATAATAATATACACTGCTGTTTAAATAATAAAAATCAGAATCTCTTAGCTGTTTCTCGACTTCTAGCTCTGGTGGTATTCTCGTCTAGTCCAACATTGACTCAGAATGATCTCCCATAAACCTCTTGCACTCGCAAATAGTGAACTATACTGTCTTCACTGACAAGGTTCAGATCAGGGAAAATACCATTCAATAATTAGATGACATGAACATTAAACCATGAACATTAAACCCTAAAAATATAAATGAGGAGAGAAGTAACAAGAAGAGAACGGCACTCACCATAAGATGTTTGGGTTTTGAGTATTTATTCCAAATTCACCGGCACGCTTTCAGATTACTTAATTTGGAATGTTTCTGAGTTGACTGGGTTATGGAAAAGAATGGCATCTTAGAATAATGAGTAAAATTGGAGAATTTGACATAACTCACCTTGATCAAAAAAAAAAACTGACAGATCCTTGATAAAGATAATTTCACCACAATGCGCCACCAAAATCACCAAAATATCAGACTCTCTGATAATCGACGCCTCAAGTGGGAAAAATTGAGCAATCCGCTTCTAATCCGTTCACGACGACGATAAAAGATGAAGCGTTTCGCTCTCCAGTTTTTTTTTTTCTTTTGAAGTGAGTGTCACAGAAACGTAGGTGACTATTGTCAACCCTTCGGTCACCAGATCAAGGTATGTTCATAGGAACATTGTTCGGAAATAATTATTGTGCCCAGAACCCGGAGGATTGTTGTATAAAAATAGATGAGTGGCATGAAAAATCACCTGTTACAACTCCCCCTCTCCTTCGATAGGAGGGATAATTCCTAGAAGAATTGACCGACGAAAATCATCAAAATACAATAAAAAAAAAAACAGAGATAAACTAACACCATGAAGAAACAAATTAAAAGTTACTGACAATCACGTAGTTTATAAAATGTATGTAGATATCTCAATTGCTTCAACTAGGATAAGTTACTGGACCTGCTCAGTCTCTTCGTCAGATGGCTCCTCATCCACTGAATTGTATGATTTCAGGTCCTGAACATGCCATACTCCTTTAGGACTTCTCGACTCATCTTCCAACTCATAAGTCCAAGAACTTATTTTCCGACGTACGATGAATGGTCCAATATACAAAGGTGCAAGTTTAGCTGAATAATAATTCACAGCATCAGATAGAGATTTGTTCCTTCGCCACACCTTATCTCCTACAACGAAGCTTAAAGGACGTCTGCGCAAGTTATATCGTTCGCGATTACGATTTCTCGACTTCTCTATCTTCACTTTCACATCTTGATATAGCTTCTTAAATCCTTCCTGCCTTTTCTGAACGTAAGATATCACATCTGGATCTTTATCAGGAAGCTTGCTTGTTCTTCCAAAAAGTCTGTGTTCTCTTCCATACAGAATATAAAATGGCGTGTGACCAGTTGTTTCACTCGGTGATGTTCTCAGAGCACATCCAATGGCTGCCAAATTATCATCCCAGGTCCTATGATTATCTTGGTTCACGTAACTTCTGATCATTGTCTTCAGAACCCTATTAACTCTTTCTGTGGGATTTGCTCTTGGGTAATATGAAGCTGTGTAAAAGATGTTGGTGTTGTACTTTTTACATAATGCTTGAAATTCTCTCGACCTCATTTGTGCACCGTTGTCACACATCAGATTATCGGGCACTCCATGGACAAGAAACACGTCATTCTCTATGTATTGTACTAAAGACTTTGCATTAGCTTTACGACATGGAAACAGAATATTATATTTACTAAAATAATCTGTCACGACAAGAACATATGAGTTACCCTTCCGAGAACGAGGTAGTGGGCCAATATAATCCAAACTGATTGTCTGCCATGGTTCTGAAATTTCTGGACGGTCACCCATGAGTCCGGGAGGTGCTTTTTGTTCAACTTTACTTCTTGCACATGTCGAACACGCTCGCACATACCTTAGCACATCACTCCTCATCTGAGGCCAAAAGTGATTCTGAAGAATCTTAGCATACGTTTTAGCCACTCCAACATGACCAGCGGCAGGTATGTCATGACATAATTTGAGTATCTCTCTTCTCTGGTCTTTCGGCACTATCATCTTCCAATCACTTGATGTCGAAAACTCAGGATACTTATTCTTCACATACTTAAGCAAAATTCCATTCTCAACTCGCCACTGTGGAAATTTACAGGGATTCTCCTCAATTCTTCCCATCATCTTGCAATACCATTTGTCAGTCGTATCTTTGAATTTTGAAGTGTCCGGAACAGGGATTGTAACTGAATTCACAGCTACTGGCACTGACCTACTTAGCATATCTGGCACTACATGATCTTTCCCTTTTCTGTGGATCAGCTCGAAATCGTATGGCTGTAATCGAAGTTGCCATCTAGCCAATCTACCTTGAGGATCCTTCAATCGGTGCAACCATAAAAGTGAGTAGTGGTCGGTGATTACTTTGAAATGTGCGCCTTCCAGATAATGTCGAAGCTTTTCGATAGACCAAATAACTGCGAGGCATTCCTTCTCTGTAACCGTCAGCTTCATCTCTTGCTTTGTTAGTGACCTGGACAAATAACAAATAACTTTTTCGCCTTCATCAAATTCTTGCGTTAATACTGCCCCGATACCATAATTTGAAGCATCTGTCTGTAATACAAATTGTCTCTCAAAATCTGGACATGTTAAAACTGGTGCTGTAACTAAAAATTCTTTGAGCAGGTTGAACGAATTTTGACATTCCGATGTCCAGTTCCATTTAACGTTTTTCTTAATTAAATTGAGTAATGGTGCAAGGAGTGTGGAGAATTCAGGCACAAACCGACGATACCACGATGCTGTACCAATTAGACGACGAACTTCAGATGAGTTTTTAGGAGGTGGAATATTAATTATGGCTTCTATCTTTTCCGGATCTGGTCTCAATCCATGTGAATTTACAACATAACCAAGATACTTCAATTCAGGCTTACAAAAATTACATTTTTCGAATGATACAATCAGTCCAGCTTCTTGTAATCGATCGAATACAGTTTCCAGAATTTTGAGATGATCTTCAAAGTTGGTAGAGATAATAATGATATCATCCAGATACACAAAGACTGAAGGCTCTAATTCGGGTCCCAATATGCAATCGACGATTCTCTGCCAAGTTGCAGGTGCATTAGAAAGTCCAAATGGCATACGACAAAACTGAAAAAGGCCTCTTCCTGGTACAGTAAATGCTGTGTACTCTTTTGATGATTCGCTCAAAGGTACTTGCCAAAACGCTGTCTTGATATCAATTGAACTGATGAATCGAGCATTTCTCAACCTATCCAATATAGCAGATATATAGGGTATCGGATAAGCATCCTTCTTTGTTACAAGATTTAGTTTTCGAAAATCTATACAAAACCTGTATCTTCCATCCTTCTTTCGAGCTAAACAGACAGGACTCGACCAAGGACTTTTCGATCGCTCTATAACTCCCAACTTCAACATTTGCTCCACTTCTTCATCTATGAACTTCTGCTTGATAGGTGCTACCGGATAATATCGTTGCTTGATCGGTCTGGTACCAGGCTCCACTTCAATGATATGTTCCGCGACTCTACAACGACCTAGACCCTCTCCCATCATGGCTATTTTTTTCACCAGCTTATCCAACTTCTCTTGCTCTTGTGTAGTTAAAACATCGACAACACTACACATCAAAGGATTTTTTGGTGACTCTGCAAAATGCCAAACGTCTTGATTTAGGTCAGGAACAATCTTCATTATCTTCCAGAAGTCGACACCAAGAATTAAGTAATGTGAAAGTTCTAGTATCACTAACACATCCAAAACTTTTGTTTTGTCCATTAAAGTTATGGGCGTGGAAATATAACCAATACTGGTACAATTTTGACCATTTGCAACTCGACAACTACGATCTTGACGTTGAAGTTTTAAACCCATTTTGATCAAAGCTTCATATCCAGGCTGTCCTACTAATGTATGGCTCGCTCCAGAATCTAGCAATCCCATCATTTCATATCCAAGTATACTAACTTTAAGAAATGGGCGTTGATCACCATGAGCATGACTAACTATGAAATCTAGTACAGGATTATTGATGAATTTGGTCGTTGCGTCAACTTCTGGGGAATTTACCAAACGACCTAATAGCTTCCCCTGTATCCGTTTTCCGGATTACATTTGCGACAATTTCTCTTCATTACATTAGGAGCTCCACAACCAAAACATTT
Organism: Orchestes rusci; assembly: GCA_958502075.1. Taxonomy (NCBI): domain Eukaryota; kingdom Metazoa; phylum Arthropoda; class Insecta; order Coleoptera; family Curculionidae; genus Orchestes; species Orchestes rusci. Next base: position 12,666,434 of record OY293312.1, on the reverse strand, counting down.
CTTTGACTGTCTGCAATCTCTGCTCACGTGTCCTTCTTTTTTGCAATTATAGCAAGTGAGTGGTGACTTGCTCAAAGGTTTTTGCGGGCGTTTATCCACATGAGCCTCAGCAACTGAAAATCCTTCCTCTACAGATACGAAGGCGAAATCTGGCTCAACAAAATTTTGCCTTTTACGACTTGGTGGAACATAGTGTTCTACCCTGTATTTCTTAGTCTCAAGCTTTAAACATTCATTCTCCAACTCTTCTATGTTTTTGACTACTGGTAGTTGTGTCGAATAGAACGGTGAAAGGTTACGAATGACGATGTCCAGCTGAACTTCATCACTAAGCTCATTGTAGCGACGAAACAAGGCGTTCATACACGAAAGATAGTCAACTATAGTCTCTCCAGGATCTTGAGTACGATTGAGTATTTCTTGAAATAGTCTCGGCTTATAATCAGGTGGCTCAAAATGACGTTTAAGCAAATCCGACAGACTTTGCCAGGACGTAAATCTGTTTCTATTGGCTCTGAACCAATTAAGCGCCTTTCCTTCGAAAAGATCTATGGCAGTTTCGAATAACTCTTTCTTTGAAACGTTGCGTGCTAGACACAGCTCAGTTACTCTTTCCAAGAAACTGTGTACTGACATATGCTTAGATTCGCCCGTGAATTTAAGATTCCACTTCTCCACTCTTTGTGATTTGAAATAATTGTTTGACGAAGTAGAAGCTGTATGCTGCAAATCTTGAGTTGGCTGACTAACAAAAGGATCAATCTTACTGGTTGATGGATTCACTTGATTCTCTGCAGTTGGTTGAAAACCCGACGCCTCATGACTCAACTCAATGTCTGTATTTGGTTGATCAGTCTGGTGGGTTGAGTTCAATAAAGGTATATCGATAGGAGTAACAAATGACTTGTTAGCTGATTCACTCATGGTCATTGCTTCCAACATGTTACTTAGATTTGGATCATCACTACACATCTGCTCTAGCTGATCCAAGGCTGTAAGAATATCCATCAGGAGAGAAATTCTCTTCTCTTCTTGCTCCTTATCCTTTTCAGACTGTATATTTTCACAAACTGGAATTCGCTCTACTCTTCTCATAAGATGCACCAATTGGGAATGACTCCGTTCTACAAAACTGCATTGATTTTTGAGATCATCGCCACCAATAATCTTCCACTTTGCTTGGATATCAACCAAGTGATCTCTTACAACTCTTTCCTCATTTTCGAATTCTGCCTTATACCTTGGGTAATTTAGTGATCTCCCTTTCTTTTCCAATTGTAGAAGGGGTCTTAATACTGCCTTCAATTGATCAACTGTCTGCTCACTCTTCGTAACAATACCTCTAGCTGACAATTCATATTCGAGCATTTCTTTCTTGAGGTGCTGTGCCTTCATTGTATAATCCATATTGGTTTTAAACAGTTGTAGTTTTTTTTTTTTTTCTAATAAAATTGTTTTATTCGCGGAAATTAATCAAAAATAAAAACTTTAAGAGCAGGGAAAATAACGTATTTGATTATAATAGGCGCGAATCAACAGTAACCTCACAAATAAAATCAAGAAAAAGTATCGACAAGAAACAAATTGCAATAATAAGAACTATGACGTGATGAAACCAAAAAGATGAAGTCTATTGATTCACTGATTATATTCGTCTTTTCTTTTCTTCTAGTGGCCCCACGTTGGGCGCCAAAAATTTGCCACGTACTTGATTGTCTTTCGTACTCGATATGAATTTACATAAAATAAAGGTTAATTGATCTAACTCGTGGTTTTACGTACGTGCAAATTAACCCTAGCTCATACACGGTTCGGAGAGTTGGGTGTGGTAAAATGTTGAGCGCCACCAACTTGTAACAACCCAAATTGGAAGATCTCTCAGTTGTTACGAGACACGAGTTAACATCAATAACCCAAAACAAAACAAATGATAAAACATCAACTGGACAATACTCAGTGAATCAATTCAACAACAATATTCATTCAACAGTGTATAATATGAATAAAATAAATAAAATGTGAGCAGGATCGAAAGCGTTCTAACTAAAACTTCGATAAAATTATAACGCAATAAACGGGCGAGTGTGATCACACCTAACAATAAGGCCGCAATGCGTCAATTACTCACTTCTATATCAACTGACTGTTATCAAATTGGAAAATGTGAAACTAAAATGAATAATAATATACACTGCTGTTTAAATAATAAAAATCAGAATCTCTTAGCTGTTTCTCGACTTCTAGCTCTGGTGGTATTCTCGTCTAGTCCAACATTGACTCAGAATGATCTCCCATAAACCTCTTGCACTCGCAAATAGTGAACTATACTGTCTTCACTGACAAGGTTCAGATCAGGGAAAATACCATTCAATAATTAGATGACATGAACATTAAACCATGAACATTAAACCCTAAAAATATAAATGAGGAGAGAAGTAACAAGAAGAGAACGGCACTCACCATAAGATGTTTGGGTTTTGAGTATTTATTCCAAATTCACCGGCACGCTTTCAGATTACTTAATTTGGAATGTTTCTGAGTTGACTGGGTTATGGAAAAGAATGGCATCTTAGAATAATGAGTAAAATTGGAGAATTTGACATAACTCACCTTGATCAAAAAAAAAAACTGACAGATCCTTGATAAAGATAATTTCACCACAATGCGCCACCAAAATCACCAAAATATCAGACTCTCTGATAATCGACGCCTCAAGTGGGAAAAATTGAGCAATCCGCTTCTAATCCGTTCACGACGACGATAAAAGATGAAGCGTTTCGCTCTCCAGTTTTTTTTTCTTTTGAAGTGAGTGTCACAGAAACGTAGGTGACTATTGTCAACCCTTCGGTCACCAGATCAAGGTATGTTCATAGGAACATTGTTCGGAAATAATTATTGTGCCCAGAACCCGGAGGATTGTTGTATAAAAATAGATGAGTGGCATGAAAAATCACCTGTTACACTGTACCACCGCATTCCAGTTACCCTAATTAAATTGGCCGTTCAAACGACGTTAGCACCTTTTTCCTATTTGTGTTCAGAAGATTATTCGATTTTACTAGGGTTTTTATGGCAGAATATTTGTTAAACAAAATTTGATGGGCTAGGCTGTGACAATCCCGCCATGCTCTGTCGCATGCCCATGTGAAGTTTCTGGCAAACATAGACCTCGCAACAGCTCTAGGATCCAAACGTCTCCACCGCAACCCTAAATCCAAGACGTGGAAACATGTAGAGGAGACGTGCCTAGTCCTCAAACACCGTACCTGCCGTCATTTCGCAGTAACTGCCACTTGAAACCTGTCCACTCTCGCCTACTCGACGTCTACAACTATTATTCACAACGTTCTTACATTAACTTTCTGAAAGTCACAATAATCTAACGTAATTATATATATATTTTTTTTTAAATTACCAAATTCGTCTAATCACTCACCTATTTGCTTCAATAATTCAGTATCGTATATTTGATCTACCGTTCATGAACAAATAGTCAATAATTCCGTACCTACTAGGGTTATGGAGATTTGACGGATTTATCCGGATTTAATTGCGTGGGGTTGCTTGTAGAAAATTATTTTGAACACAGTTCAACGTTTGAATTTCAACAATCCGCAATCTACATGCTGAGAAACTATTTCGCTCACGAACAGATCCGTATGACGAGTAAACTTCCATTGTTGTATATTATCATTTTCATTTATTTATTTTTTTTTTGGTCTGTAATATCCATATATTCTTTTGATTTGAATTATTTTGAAACCATACTGTAGAGATGGACATTGATGCGAATTCTTTAGATTTACTGCGCATATCATGGTTGGCCATCCCTGATTTAGATATTTAATTTTAACCTATATTTCCCCATTGTATATCATAGCCGTTGATTATAAATTGCATTTTGTACTGCAGTGATAATCAACAATTATTGTGATTTATGTGATTGATGTTTATCATAATTTTACACTCATTATCTTTGCCAAATTTGAACTTCGTCTGGAAGAGTGAACTTATCCTTATCTACCCTTCAGGGTAAACTTGATTAATTTTTATTTGGTTAAATAGATTGTTAAATGTGCACTTGAGATTTTCTTTCCCATCATCCACCCTAAGGAGACTGATCTTGTGAAGAACCCAACCCGTCTTCACTGAGCTGGTCAAGTGTTTGGTTCCATTTTATTTTTAGGAGCAGAGAACCAAACACTCTAAACTTTATCACCTTTCACTAAATTATCAAAAGATCCAAATCCCATTTGGATGCAGCCCCGGTCGTGATAATCGCTCAGCAACAAAATTTTTCAAGACTTGAAAGCTCGAAATCCGAGAAAAAAGCCAGAAGACAGGCACTTCGTTGATGAGTCTATTCAAATGACCTCCAAAAAAAGATCAGAGCTCTGTCGCCCCAAGTTCAAATAAACCGACTTCAGAAGAAAGGGATCAAATTGATAAAGCTGAGTGCACTTCCATATTGGACGGCAAATATTTTGAAACCACCAAGATATTTTCCGAAGATGTCAGCTACGTCTACCTACAAGCAAGAAAATAAAAGGAAAACTTTCATGAACATCGAAGTTTTTCAAACAACTCTGAAAAAGGGTGCATGCAGATAAACTTAAAGAATATGAAGAATATGAACTTGCAAAAAAGTTAAGTGGAAAAAGAAGGTTAGCCCATGATACACCCGAGATAAAATCAGGTGCCTTCAAGAAGCCAAAATTAATACAGGCGACACTTTTGAATATATCAAAACAAACAAAAAATGCCAGATATAACGCAAGCCTTTTTTGAAGAAAGAATGGGAAATTTTGTCGTAAATACTAAGAGTGTCATATCCATAATAGAAAATAGAAGTTTTCTAGATATATTCCAAGGGATGAATCTGAAAGTTCCCACAAGAAAAAATATTAGGTTTATGGGTATTCACTCATATACAAAATATTGTAGTTATTGGGGGATATCTACAGGGTGGTGCAACCAAGATGGGTTGGACGATTGTGGGAAAATGGTAAAGAATTTGGATTTTTTTTCTTGAACATGATAGTTATCAAAAAGGCTGTTTTAAAAATATAGTGATAGTACAGGGTGTCCCAAAAAGTTTGTGGCAAACTAAACTTGTATTTTTTTAAATGGAATACTCTGTATAATCATCATTTCTCCTATCTCGTACGATTATTTTGATATGAGGTTTGTTAGGTCTAAAACTTATAATAAAAGAATGGGAGGCGATGAAAGTTGAAAGAGGACTCATAATTGGGCTATTTTTTGAGCGAAATGAAAAAGGGTGGTCAAGTTTTGCAAACATGACCTGTACACAACTTTTTCAAATGGAACACCCTGTATATTATATTTCCATCTTAAATGTAGCATCATTAGCTTTCCAAAAACAACATAAATCATACCTTTCTGATCAATAGTTTTTTCGAAAATCACCCGCGAATAAAAACTTTCCTAATTGTACTAAAAATTATTACCCAGTTTATAAAACTATAGGTGGCAATGCATGAAGCCATGACAACATCAGGAATTAGCTGATTAATCAATTGGCAAATAATTTATTAATCAAATAATTAATTAATCAGTAAGTAGGTATCCAAAACTTTTCTTTCTAATTCAAAGTATTGTGGCACTGACACTAAACTAGAAAATTATGGATTAGGTATGCTTGATTATACCACTGAACAAATAACAATAAGAATACTCACTCTTTTGTGTAGCAGCATCAAGAGACAGCCTGAGCCATTTGAGAGCAAATCGTTTTCGTAGCAAACGACAGACGTCCCGATACTTGAATATCACGAGTTAACAGCGCTTCTCATAATATACTGATAACGTCGGTCGCATTCTCGGACCGGATGGACGGGGTATCGTGTTTTTTGAAAGCTAATGATGTTATCTTCAAGATCGAAATATAGTATACAGGTTGTTCTATTTGGAAAAATTGTGTCCAGGTCGTGTTTGCAAAACTTGACCACCCTGTATAATAACAAAATAAGCGAAATGAAAAAGGGTGGTCAAGTTTTGCAAACATGACCTGTACACAACTTTTTCAAATGGAACACCCTGTATATTATATTTCCATCTTAAATGTAACATCATTAGCTTTCCAAAAACAACATAAATCATACCTTTCTGATCAATAGTTTTTTCGGAAATCACCCGCGAATAAAAACTTTCCTCATTGTACTAAAAATTATTACCCAGTTTATAAAACTATAGGTGGCAATGCATGAAGCCATGACAACATCAGGAATTAGCTGATTAATCAATTGGCAAATAATTTATTAATCAAATAATTAATTAATCAGTAAGTAGGTATCCAAAACTTTTCTTTCTAATTCAAAGTATTGTGGCACTGACACTAAACTAGAAAATTATGGATTAGGTATGCTTGATTATACCACTGAACAAATAACACTAAGAATACTCACTCTTTTGTGTAGCAGCATCAAGAGACAGTCTGAGCCATTTGAGAGCAAATCGTTTTCGTAGCACAGGACAGACGTCCCGATACTTGAATATCACGAGTTAACAGCGCTTCTCATAATATACTGATAACGTCGGTCGCATTCTCGGACCGGATGGACGGGGTATGGTGTTTTTTGAAAGCTAATGATGTTATCTTCAAGATCGAAATATAGTATACAGGTTGTTCTATTTGGAAAATTTGTGTCCAGGTCGTGTTTGCAAAACTTGACCACCCTGTATAATAACAAATAATTTTAGTCAAAATGTATGTGATTATTGTGTTCAAGGATAAAGTAATGTTTCATGGGTCAGTTGGTTTTTCGATATTTTTTCCCATTTCGCTTTTAAAAAAACCTAACCCTGAGTCCTTTTTCAAATTTGATCGCCTCCCATTCCTTTATTATAAGTCTTAGACCCAATAAACCCTATATCAAAATGATCTTACAAGATAGAAGAAATGATTAGAATTCCTATATACAGGGTGCTTCATTTAAAAAAATACAAGTTAAGTTTACTACAGATTTGTTGGGACACCCTGTACTATGGCTATATTTTTAGAACATACTCTTTTTGGTCAACTATAATATACGAAAAAAAATATTCAAATTCCTCACCATTCTTCCACAATCGTCCACATCTTGGTTGCACCACCCTGTTGTATTTAAAATTTGGTGTAAATGAGAATAAACTGGTTGGAGCAACAGACAACGGAAGCAATTTCGTGGACGCTTCAAGGAGTTTGGCAATAGCGATAAAACAAATGAAGAAGAAACAGAGGATCCTAACCAAGAAGACGATGCATCTCACATAGTTAATATTGAGGATGAAACATTGGACACGACGTTGACCCCAGTTTCACCGAAACACGTGCATTGTGCTAGTCATACATTGAACTTGTTTGCAATCATTGACTACAGAAATATAATACAGTAAATACCAACCTTACGGACCAGAGAGATGAATGCGTTCAAGTGTAATCAGCTATGGAAGAAAGCAAATCGACTGAAAAGCAACAAAATCCTTGAGGCGGTACTGGGTCATTCAGTAAACACCCCAGGAATGACCAGATGGAACACAACATACGACGCAGTCTCTAAAATTATTACATCTAAAGAGAAACTCCCGCACTTATTTGCAAGCTTCGGACTCGAACCCTTCAAAGAAACAGAACTTCTTCACTTAGAAGAATACTGCTTGATAATGAGACCATTGGCTACGACGTTAGACATTTTACAAGGTGAAAATAGTACCTGTTTTGGATATTCATTACCCAGCTTAGTGTCTTTGGTAAATAAGTATGAGAAACAAAGCAATAGACCAAAAGTTAGGTATGGAGGAGAACACTTGCTTTTGATGTGTATTTAAAGTCTTAATACACGTGTTGATAAAGTTATGAGTTTAGATTGGGACGATCCGGTCATTGCTGCAGTTTCGCTTCCACCGTTCAAGTTAAGGTAGTTTAGTGTAGTGAGAAGACCAAAACAAGAACTGTGGAAGACTTCAAAAAAAAGTATTATTACTTCAACAGAAAGATTAATACAGTTCGAATCTAGTGACGAATCGGAAAACACCGAAGAGAAAATTATAGACGAATTTTTTGACTTCACGAAGGATGTGGTTGAAGCTGCTGGGGAAAGTACTAGTACAGGTACTGATACTAGTTTAAAACAAAGCAAAACCTCCAAAATACAACTTGAGTTATTAAAATACTTGTACGATAAAAGTGTGCAAATCTCCATGCTTAATGACTACCCTATTTTGAAACAACTGTCGATAACGTATTATACTTGCATCACTTCTTTTCGGGTCCGGTAGAAAGACTTTTTTCTGTTGCCACATTCATAGATGCTCCAACTTTATATTGAAGCATATTTAACTGGAAAAAGTTAATTCAAAAATATTTTTTGTTTCTGTTAAGGATTCCTTTTACTTCACTTCTGTTTGTTCTACGTTCTAGATAATAATAATAAGTACTAAAACTACATAGGTAACATGTTACATGACTATTATGATTAGACAGTTTTTGTTGCTCATAAATGCAGATCCGGTTAACGCTAATTGACAACTTAGACATGGATGTCATTTATCGTATATCGATACCGATAAATGCCGATTGTTAACGGACGATAGTCATAGCGGTTAACGTAGCGAAGCGCATGCGCAGTAGAAGAAAATATCTTATTTGACATTCCATTGTCAATGTTTTCAGCTCTGATTTTTATGCTTTTGTTTACACTTTCGCTTTATTTGATTCAAGACCAAGACAATTTACGCAATGATTCCAAATCATGAAACAGCAAGTTTCTTGAAAACAATCAGGTGAAGCTGAGTTTGGTTTACCAATGAAGATGACCAGATCTTACTCACTGAAATACTGGCAAATAATCCATAATGGGGATCTGAGTAGAGTGTGGTTGTTTTCAATTTTTAAAGGTCACTAGAAAAGTGATGTCTGTGAGGAAACTTGAAGAACATATTGTTATATTTTTTGCTATAGAAAACACTTGTTCAGTTTTAATGTATTTATTGAAAGTCACTACACACACGGTTTACAACACCACAAATATTTATGTTCACTATCACAGCTTATCAAAATCTGAACTGAACCAACTAGACTTCCCTACTGTTTACAATGTACCCGCTTATATAACTAATACGTGAATTCTAGAATATAGAACAATATAGAAGTATAGACCGGAACAAACATCATGACTCATAGCGCAGAAATGCGGCTCTCCGGCTTATGTAAACATGTGGTTAATTCCAGATTGAATGCAGTGGGCTGAAATACCGAATGGATGGGCCAATTATCGTTTTCGCTAAATTGCCCCCTTCTTAAAGCATTATGTCCCGAAATGGCTCCATGACGGTATCGGCAACTATCCTCAAACCGGCATCCTGGTGTCTTATGGAAGTAGCAGTCCACTGTCCTCTGGTTCGTCCTCCGGGAAGGATAGCAGCATACCAGGATGTCAATGCCGCTTTCTTTGAAGATCACCTCCAGCATGCTCCTTACTACTCTCTAGTCCAGTTGGTCTATCGTCATCTTCGGAATTGCCAGATGGGTCAGGTCCTGTGACAGCATTAAGCTTCTCAGCTGATGAAGTGCCCTCTAAACATCACCAGCTGTCCGATGTCGTGGAAGCTTCTTTGTCACCAGGTCGAACAGGTATCGTGTCCCTGTCGTGACTTGAAGCGTCTTCCTAACCTCTGGCTTTTGTCGTCGCAGATGGTCCATTTGCCCGAATTTTCAATTGAATGCAGCAGCAAGTCCAGTCCTCATGCTTAGGTCTTAGGTGACCGAGTGAGCTAACGCGTACTCGGCCGGTGCGTTGAACAAATCCAGCTGCTGTTCTCGAACGACGCCATTCAGGACTTTCTGGCCGTTGGAATATAAGGACATGAAGATTTTCAAGGACATGTCTACCTTGAGTGACTTGATTTGCCTCACGTCAGCTTCCTGATGGTCTCCAGCATACGGGGTCAAACGGTTGGAATGAATAACCCTCGGCTTCCCTCGTGGTGGTTTCTTTATCCGGTGGACGACGTCATTGATCCGCTCCAGAATCTCATACGGGCCCTCCCAAGAACTTTGTAGTTTTGAGGAGAAGCCACGTCGCCTATGTGGGTTGTGAAGTCAAACCAAATCCCCAACCTTGAACCCTACTTCTTCGGCCTTCACGTCGTACGCCTCCTCCATCCTTTCGCTGGCACTCTGGATGTTTAGTCGGACTCGTTGATGGATATCGTCCATCTTTTTACGAAGATCACTTGCGTAGTCTTTCCCAGCGACATTCTCACCAGGTGGACAGCCAAACTTCAAGTCGCAGGGCAGCCGGAGTTCACGACCCATGATGATCTTAGCAGGTGTTTCGCCCGTCGATTCAGGAACTGCTGACTTGTGAGCCATGAGGAACAGGTGGAGATGTTGATTCCAGTCTCTTTGATGGTCAGAGACAACTTTGGCCAAGTGTCGATTGATGGTTCGGTTCATTCGCTCCACCATGCCATCTGATTGTGGGTGCAACGCCGTTGTTCTTGTCTTCTTGATCTTCAAGACATCGCAGACGTTCTGGAATAGCGTCGATTCAAAGTTCCTGCCCTGGTCCGATCGCAGCTCCAACGGGATATCGAATCGGGAAAACCATTCCTTGAGCAACACATCGGCAACGGTTGCCGCCTACTGGTTTGCCAAGGCATACGCTTCAGCCCACTTGCTGGAGTAATCCATGACCATCAAATGTATTTGAAGACCATGGTTCAAAAAGGGGATAAGTCACTATTTTTTTAAAATGGAGTTATTAGTGTCATGAACTTGTACAAAGCATACCACATCGTTTGGTGCAAGAAAGGGACAAGTCTCTCCACAAACAACAAACTTATAAGCGGTTTTAACTTATCCCCTTCATACATTTGTTGCAAGAAAGGGATAAGTCTCAATGACTAATCCCTTTTTTGCACCAAATAAACGGTACGTTTTGCTATTTGTCGCTTGCGCTGCGCTGTCGCCGCGTCATTAGACCATATTAAACAGCGGAGGAGTGCATATCGTTTGACTTTATTGTGCATTTACGTGTTGTTTACGATGTATATGTATATATATATTATATAAGTGTTACGACTTATCCCCTTTTCGCACCAAATAAAAAAATTTGATGATATTTGCGTTTTTTTTTGTTTAAATTAACCCAGGTCGGATTTTTAGGTAAAAACAAAGTGCTCTCTGCGAAAAAAAAACACATAAAAATATTTTTCAAATTTTAAAAGTTTTTGCTTTTCCTGAACAATTTGAAAAATGTGACTTATCCCCTTCTTGCATCAAGGTCTTCATTTATTTCCTTTGTCCGATTCAGGGAACGGTCCAGCCACGTCGATTGCGATCCTTTCAAAGGGGCTTTCCACGTTGTATTGACGCTTAGGCGTTTCTGGGGTCCGTTACTCGCCGCACATACGGCACATTCTCTGCACCATTCCTTTACATCGGCTTGACAGTTGACCCAGTAGAACCACTCTCGCAGTTTTTCCAGCGTTTCCGTCACTCCTGGGCATCTAGTGACGTCATCGTGGACTAACCTCATCACTTCTGTCTGTCGGCTTCGGGGAACCACTATCTGCTTCTGATCTTCTGTGCCATAGACAACCATAGAGTTCCACTGAGCCCAGTGGGTGTTCACGTTGGAGGAGAAACGCGCGACATCTTGCCAAGTTGGTCGTTGGCCTGCCTGTTTCCATCTGATGATCAGCTTCAGATCTGAATCCTTTTCCTGGTCCACTCGGAGTGACCTGGTCTGCCAGGAATCCTACACCACAGTCGTCCTGGAAGTGCTCGCTTCCTTTTCCTCGGCTCCTTGGCAGTCCTCACATTGTTCTGGACAAGGTCTCCTGGACAGGGCATAAGCGTTGTTGTGGCTGGTACCAGCTCGATGTTCCGTATCAAAGTTGAACTCTTGAAGTCTCTCAATCCGGCTTCGACAAGGTTTTGCTCAAATAGCCGATCACCCTTTCATGTCCCTGCTGGATCTGGGACAGCACTGCACCAAGTCCTACATTGCTGGCATCTGTATTCAGAATAAAGTTACCCTCAGGTCGTGGGTAGCCTAGGATGGGCGCGCTGGCAAGTGCCCTTTTAAGCGTATCAAAGGCCTCCTGACAATTCTTGTCCCAGTGGAAGCGTCTCTGTTCCTTCCGGAACAGTTGGCATTTCTTTGGACTCAGCTTCAAACCAGAACTTCTGAGTCACTGAAATACCTTCTCCAAGTTCTTCAGATGGTCTTTAAATGATTTGCCAACCACAATTATGTCATCCAGATACACCAGACATGTTGACCAGGATATTCCTTTGAGTTTCCATCAGCCGCTCGAACGTAGCAGGTGCGTTGCATAACCCAAATGGTATAACGTGAACTGCCACAGCCCAGCTCCAACGCTAAAAGCAGTCTTCTCTCGATCTTCGGTGGCCAATATCCGCTTTTCAGGTCCAGGGTTGAGAAGATCTTCGATCCGGCTAAGGTGTCCAAAGTGTCGTCGATCCGTGGTAGCGGGTAGCTGTCTTTCTTCGTCACGTTGTTCAGCTGACGATAGTCCACACAGAATCGAGTTTAACCGTCATTTTTTTTAACCAGATCGATTGGCGATGACCAAGGACTACTAGAAGGCTCGATGTCACCGCCTTTCTCCATGTCCTTGATTATTTTGTCCGCCTCCTCCTTCTTGGCCAAAGGTAGTCTTCTAGCTATTTGGCGGATCGGTCGTGCTCCCTCTGTGTAGATGGTGTGCCGCAGCACGTTCGTTCGGCCATTTTTCCCAGTCCCGTTGTCGAAGACGTCGCCGTAATTCCTTATTAGGCTTTCCAATCGTTGTTTTCGTCTCTTGTCCAGGACTTTTGAAGTGGTGACAACTAACTTCTCCATCTCTCCGGTGAACTCAGGGATGATCTGCTCAGTCTCACATACTTGTCGCACCACAGAGGAAATTGACGAGCAGAGCCGCAAAACTGTGTCCCTTGCCAAACTTACAGTGTGATAGTTGACGTTTATCACTCTCACGGGCACATTTACCAGGCTCTTTCCACATGCAATGCCTCGTCCTTCTTCAAAATCGTGTATTTTAGGCTCAAACATCGCGATGCTTCCTTCTTTCATCTTCCCTTCCAGGCGAGCCCACACAATCATCTTGCTCCTCTCAGGAATTGAAGAATCGCCAGCCAGCTTAACACGAAGTGTCTCTTCCTCTCTACCATGCAGTATCACCTCTTCGTTACTGGTTCTCAGTGTTCCATTTATGAAATCTAATCGAAAGCCTCTGGTGTTCATGGTGTCCATTCCAATCATGATCTCTTTCTCGATATCAGCAACCAGCATTGGATGTTCGAAGCTGGTGCTTTCCAGAGTCACTGCTGCCTCCACTTCATCATGTATCCTAGCCAACTCTCCTGTTGCCGTCCGTAGTCGCCACTTTGTTGGTTCAATCATTGTCGCTGTTGTGACAATGTCGGGCCGGATGATACGCACCAGTATCCAGCAGCATGGTGCGTTTCTCTCCATTGACCAAGCCATCCACCAACACGCTGTTCAGTTTGGGTCCTAAAGAGGCAACTATGGCAGTCTTGTTCGGGGCATACTGGTTATAGGTCGACGATTGCCCCTTCGCATTGACCCTCTCTAGTTTTTCCGATGCCAAAGAAGGTGTCTTCTTGCATCGGCTACGAATGTGGCCAAGCTCTTCACAATTCCAGCACCGCAGCTCCCTTTGTTTGAAGGACTCCACTTCCCTGATAACTCTCCTCACAGTAGCTTCGACGGTATCCTCCTGTGCGGGATCCTGCTCCTCTAAATCAAATCAAATCAAATATGCTTTATTGCCACAGAAAAATTTAAATAAATTATATGGACAAAGCAAATACAAATGCAATGATTATAGTATACATCACGTGAACAATAGAACAAAACTAGGACAAATATTTTTTCCCAATATTTTGTCAAATTTAAATTTAATTGGAAATTGCTCATGGACAACAATAAACATTGGCACACTCCCAGTTATATTATGATGACAACTCAGTAAAACAATAACACAGCAAAATCAACAATTATGGATAGAACAATAATACTGCGGTGTTAAATATCGAACAAGGAACCAACGATTTCTCACTTTTTTTTCCGCTTCCTATTCAAAAAATAAACATCAGGTGGGGTGAGCGAAATCGGTGAACTCGAAATTGAATTTATTAATCTGAAGTCATTTTGTTTCCGCCCTGCCTGCAGCATGTAATTATTTTTGATTTGAATATCAAACAAGGAACTTGGGGTTGTTTACATTATTGCTACCAAAACGTGTTGATATCCATTTTCTATTCAGGAAATCTCTATCGTTCGCAAGCGTGCAGTAACCTTCACAGACTGCTTCGAATCACAAAGCTTTGGTCAGTGCTGCAACCAGTCTATCGGGACGATGAAGTATTAGGAACTGCCCTATTTCCTGGTCTCGAAGACCATCCAGGAAGGCCTGAGCTGCAAGCCTTTCCATGACACTTTCTGGGGTGGTTGGATAAGCCAGTCGGGCAAGGCGAGCTACATCAGCTTGAAACTCCTACAGACTCTCGTTGTTCTTCCGAAAGCGGTTTTTCAGCTGAGAGTGGTAGACGTGCTCCAAGTGAGTCTGTCCATATCGCAGCTCCAAATGCTTCACCAGAACATCGTAGTTCTCCTGTTCCTAGGTGTTCAGCGTCCGCCGGATATCCGTTGCCTTCCCACGAAGCGCCAGAGTTAGTGCCAGAGCATTCTCGGTTGCGGTCCATCCATTTGCCCTTGCTGCAGCCTCAAATTGTTGATGGTAGTTGTTCCATAAAAGCTTGCCATCAAACTTAGGGGCTTTCATGTGGACTCTGACGGTATCAGCCTCTATCTAAGCACTGGCATCTTGGCTCACTTCTGGTTGTTTCATGATCACAGCCACTTGCATTCTCATTTCTTTTTCCAGAGTCTTCACTGTATCTCCTAACTGTTTCCCGATCTCTCCTGCAACCTGATCCTTCAAATAGTTGTAGTTGTCCGCCAGCTGTTCCTTGAATTTCTCCTCCATAGCTCTAGATGATTTTTCAAGCTTCTCTTCCAGCTTCCTCGAGTTTTCTTCCATCTTTCGAGAGTTTTCTGACAACTTCTCAACTACTGCGTTGGGATCGGGAATTTCAAATTGGAACGTATCAGGATCCATGCCTTCTTTCATTAAAGCCTCACGAAGCCTTTGTTGTAGATCAGTTTTCTTACCGCTCGTATCCAGGTCACGCTACTCCAACTCCCTCTTCAACTCGGCGACCTTCAATCCCGTTAGCAGAACAGGTTTAGCAGTCATTATGATGGATAATTATGTATGATTCTTTAGCACAATTAATAAATCCCACTTCCGACACCACTGTAATATTATTCGCTATAGAAAATACTCCAGTTTTAATGTATTTATTTAAAGTCACTACACACACGGTTTAAAACACCACAAATATTTACGTTAACAATCACAGCTTATCAAAATCTGAACTGAACTAACTAGACTTCCCTACTGTTTACAATGTACCCGCTTATTAGCTTATCCGTGAATTTTAGATTATAGAAGAATAAAGAAGTATAGACCGGAACAAACAGCATGACTCATAGCGCAGGAATGCGGCTCTCCGGCTTCTGTAAACATGTAGTAAATTCCAGATTGAATGCAGTGGGCTGGAATCCCGAATGAATGGGCCAACTATCGTTTTCGCTAGAATATTACATATGTATTGAGAAAGTTTGAGGAAAAGGAAAAAGTCAACGATTTTCGGAGTGTCAGATGATGTAAATGTCTGCTCTATATTGGATGGCGTTGTTGATCAATACCTCGAATAACATGGCATCTTCAAAATCAGAAACTGATTCGTCACTGGAGTCCAATAATACGATATCATCAATCATTTCAAAAAAATAGCACATAAACATAAGGAAAACAAGACTGCGATGTCATTTGCCATTTTGCCAATAAGTTTGGTTAGGGTTGAGGTTGAACGTAACGTTAAGCGGATTTTTTTCTTGCTCCCAACGAAAACTATATTTCAATGTGTCAAATAGCGGCTATCGCTACGGCTTTCGTAACCTCTACCGGTGAATTTTTTACGAGCAACGAAAACTGAGTAGATATAACGTATAAAAATGGATAGATATTGCCAATCAAAAAATGTCAAGCGCTAGTACCGCATGCGGTATTTTGACGTAAATCGGATGCGCGATTCACTTCACGTCATTTTCGGTATGGAGAGGTGTTGTTTATCATAAAATGTCAAGCGGTAATAGCGCATGCGTCATTTTGACATATGTTTGACATAAATCGGATGCGCGATTCACTGCTTAACGTCATTCACGGTAATAAGGTTACCGCATGTAGCTATTTACGTTACGTAGCGTGGAGCGCTATTTCGAATACCGCACAAAATGTATGCCATACAACCTGACATATAAACAAGCCGTGTTTTTGTGTTTTTATTGAGGTGAAGAATGTATCCATCGGTTGTCAACTTGAACAAAAATACGCTCGCCAAGCACATGATGTCAATGCATACATTATTCTGCGCCTTGAGTTCGTTGGGTGTCATGTTAATACAAAACTTTTCTTCTTATGATCATTCAAAGAATCAACACTTGAAGTATGGCCATATACTCATAGCACCCTGTATTTTATATGTATCAGATGATAGGTAGTTCAAATGGAAAGGGTGCCATATGCATCATAAACCATTTTGAGGTTTTCAAAGAAAACTCAATAAATCTTCAAATAGTACCTATAGAAAAATGTTTTCGATAATTAAAAGTTCAAAAAATAATTTGGTTTATAGTGTTTATACTCAAATTAATCTTATATGTTGAAGGAAATTGAGTTTTTGATATATTTTTTTAGTTACATAATGGGTATTGCAACATTTATATTGTGATATTAAGCAGGTGTAGTATATATCCGGACTCTTGAGAAGAAATTACAAATATTACATTCAAATAAATATTCATTAAAATAGTAAAAACAAAGAATTGTTTTTGGGGTCCAAAAAATCAGTTTATGCACTTGGTGCAGAGTTGAGTTCTAAAAATGGGACTGTTTCGTATGAATTATCGTTATTTTGGAAAATTTGGTAAAATTATAGGTTAGAAGATGATATTTTCATCCATTATTTAACTACAAAACTAATATATAGCGAGTGCTAAACCATTCAACGGTGGTTCTGGAGCAAAATGTTGGGGAAAGGGTTATATCATGCGAGATGCTTTAAAATGCGCCACAGGCGATACATTTTTGAATCTCCCATTTTCGGCAACCAAAAATGAATAAACTGGGTTCCTTTAGCATTGATAATGTTTTGGATGATTTTGTTTCCAATATGGCTGTTCTGTTTTTCGTTCCAATGAAATAAACATAATATAAATTTGTTTTTTGTGTATGTACCGCGCTCTGGGGTTGGTAGAACCGCAAGTGAAACTATTCAACTTTTTCTCACCCTTTGTACTCCTGAGTTATGTTTCTCCTCGAAACCGAAAAACTCCTTTCCGCAGTGACTGTTACAGCTAAAACAATAAATATGTGAAGCAACATTCCTATGATTGGGAAAAATTATTCATGGCATTCTTTCAGTGTGCAAACAGCATTTTCAGCTCAACAGATAATTTCATAGCTGATCCGGGCATATCTTCATCGCATTGTCACCTTCTCAATGTATCAATTTGTTTAACTGCTCTTATTGATTATTATACTATGGGGGGGCTATAGGCCTCCCGTAGATTCGCCACTGTTCTCCTCCTCCTCTACTGTTTTCTTCGGTTCCCAGATCATTCTTCATCAAGCGCGAATGCGAATACTGAGTTTCCACTGTTGCCAGTATCTGTATCTAACACTATCACGATATCAAGATTTCGTAGGTATGATAAGGGTTCCCCGACTTTTCCACTCAAATTGTGTCATTCCAATCTACTATAGACCTCCAACATGCATATGAGAAAACGATTCTTTGAAGAATTTCAAATTTCCAATATTTCCATCATTTCCGGCGGAAATACTTACATCACTAGTCTTGCTCCATGGTGGATCTTAAATAAAGGTAAAACGTTTTAAGTTGGAAAACAAGCATTCCGCTGAGCAAACTATTACCGCCATGGCCACGAATATGCGTAAAGCAGTTTTTACGTTTCCAAATTAAGAGTACGAATATATGAATATCGGATTTTTCAACTATTTCCAAAACATTTTGAGTCTTGAAAAATCATCAGGTCATATAACATTCTTGTACGTTTTTGGCGCTTTGAATTGACTGTCAAGATACCTACTTATTTAATTATTTAAATTTCGGAACATCCTTCAATAATCATTTAGAATAATTGCGCTGGTCGTATTTTTTCTTTGATAATTTTTTGAAAATTTGCCGCCTCTCAAATTTTGCCGCTCGACGCCGGGGCGTATTGTGCGTGATGGAAAAATACTGGTTCCCGTCTAGGTTCATTATGCAAAATAAGATATTTCATGTCATTTTCGTTAGCTCCGGCCAATATTACTGCTGCTTCATTCATGATGCTATTGGAATACCACTTTAATTTTCAATGACATTGATTATCTTGTACGTCAGCTAAGGTTGTGTAGTATGAAACATATGACATTCTGTCTGTTTGACATCTTTAATGCCTGGCGTAATAAGATAACGCGGAGTTATCACCGCAACGCATGCGGTATTGCAATTGGCAATATCTGCCCAATGATATTATGTTTTTATATTTTGACACTTATCTTTTTGAACAGTGGATTTTTTTATGCGTTCTTCGTTTAAATAGAATTATCAAAATCAATAAACATATTTCTCGTTAATCTTTAATATTATGTTTCCTATAGCCTTGGCGAGCAGATCATTATTGCTTACTGCACCACTTCACAATGAAAGTATCTGTATCCGTGTAACCGGATACTTAATTTGAATGCGGTATTCGAGTTTATTGTATCCGGTTTCCAGATACTCAGAGAGTGTCCGTATCCGACACGCGAATACGATTAACCTGTATCCAAACCCAGCACTACCGGAAGTGATAGAAAACGACCACCTTTTTAAAAAAGTGGTTCATGGTCGAGAACCTTTGTGTGTAAATTATTATAAGCGTATCACTATTACTTTCCCATATAAGGCTAATCGTACCTTGAAAAAATGGACCTGTATAAGTCCTTTATTCTTCCACCTAGACCTCTGACGATTGCAGGTAATCTTATTGTGAATTACAGAACAAGTATAGAAATTGTCATAAGTTTACCTGGTGACATGATAATTTTGTGAAATTTCCGCAACTTCAGGGCCCACTGAGGGCAACCTTCCACCTGACAATTTTTTTCGGACATCCTCTGTCTATCACGGATCAAATTTCGATTCGCCAGAAATTTAACTTATCACTTTTTTTTTTAAAAAAGATTGTAAGTCTAACCCAACTAACCCAACTTGGCAAGCTCTTCGACTAAAAGCATTGCATGCATCAACCCTTACAATCTTACTCAAAAACTAATAACATCCACTTGCTCCGATCCTGCGTCTGCATCTTACATATTGCAATGTGCTGAGTTTGTTCCCGACCCACCAACGGTGACCAATACATTCTACGTCAATACATCTAACGTCAAGAATGATAGTTTGTTATATTACAATAAGTTAAATTGTTCGTACAAATAGAAAAAACAATGAATGTTAGAACTTCTTGCTTATAGCTTTTCATGGAGTGTGCAATCTGTCGACATATTGCTTGATGCTTCAAAAATAGTCAGCTATCATACTGACACCTCATCTACCTTACCACGACTTCGTGTCTTTCAAATCTTGGTGAAAACATTCGCCCTATTTTTCACTTCACATCACCAAGTTTTTTCGGGAGTCAGCAAGATGGCTATGAAAGAAATGCTTGATTCTCAATTGCATGCACGTTAACTGCAGAGAAAAAACTGGACGTGATCGAAAAAAACTAACTACAATTTTGGAATAAGCAAGTAAGCTCAAAAATCGAAGTCTACAGAATTTTTTTTACTAATAACTGTTCCCAAGTGCTATTTAACATAAGATTTCTCAATAACAGTAAGAAACTGTTACGTGAAAATTTCATAGCAGTCTATTCAAATATCAAAGAACGGGAAGACTTTTCCCAATATTTCAAACAGGGTGCGCCAAAAACCATTCAAATATCCTCAAATGGAAACGACTAAAACTCTTTTTTTTTTCGTTCTTAAAATACTTGTAACAGACCACCTACGTAAATCACACTGTACAGGGTCCTTCATTAGTGCGTCGGGCAATCCTAGCGTGGTTATTTACAAAAGTAGAAAAAAAAGTTTTATACAAAAGTTGTAGAATGTGACTTTATGCATATTTTAAAAATATTTTCAATCATACAGGGTGCGTCACAAAAGTATGGCACGAAAAAGTATGATTTTTTTAAATGGAACCCCCTGTATATTAATTGATATTTCAATTCTTTCTTCAATTTGGAACAAAAATTGTGCTACAACTAATGTTCCTAAATTCAACCGTTATCGAGATATCGCGTTTTAAAAATGGCATTTTTGCAACTTTGACATGCTATAAAACTCAAACTATTCAAGTTAGAGGAAAATGGTTTGCACTTTCCTATCTTAACTTTTCAAGAGCTCTTCTGTCATTTGGATAGAAGGTAACGTCAACTGTCAACTTTTTTCGGCACATTTTGACATTTTTTCACAATAATGGATTTAATCTTCTTGAATAGCTCTTGAAAAGTTAAGATAGGAATGTGCAATCCATTTTTCTCTAACTTGAATAGTTTGAGTTTTATAGCATGTCAAAGTTGCAAAAATGCCATTTTTAAAACGCGATATCTCGATAACGGTTGAATTTAGGAACATTAGTTGTATCACAATTTTTGTTCCAAATTGAAGAAAGAATTGAAATATCAATCAATATACAGGGGGTTCCATTTAAAAAAATCATACTTTTTCGTGCCATACTTTTGTGACGCACCCTGTATGTTTGAAAATATTTTTAAAATATGCATAAAGTCACATTCTACAACTTTTGTATAAAACTTTTTTTTCTACTTTTGTAAATAACCACGCTAGGATTGCCCGACGCACTAATGAAGGACCCTGTATAAGAAATATTTCGACGCTATTGGGGTACTCACTGAAGAAATTGTTTTAATCTATAACATTTAACGAAACTTTTACTAAAAAGAATGTACAAGTACCTACTGATTATAGTTCGCATTATGCTGATCCAACATCTCGTTTTCAGCAAGGCATCTTTTTCTCTTGCGAATTCTTGGTTCTTGGATCACGTTATTAGATGGCATACCTGCCTGAATAGTCTCAATTAGTGTGACGTCATAAGAAAGGTTGGTATCTCTGACAGACAGCTGCTGCTTCCAAACAAACATTTCTCCCATGCTTTTTCAATGGGTGTTTTGAGTTATTGCAGATTAAGTGGCTTATTCAATACATGTATATTTGAAAAGGTATTTTGTTAACACCGGTAAGTATTCTTCATGGTATTACAGACAAAAATAATTGCTTTCAACTAAAGCTAGATAGTTGAAAGCAATTATTTTTGCCAAAAATAATGGATTTAAACATTTTGAGGTTATGTCTATTTATCTATAAATATTCTACAAACAATAAAATAGTTTATTTGAGACATGTTTATTTGGAATTTATATTGGATTACGGTTAAAGGAAATCTGGTTATTATTTACAAAACGGTGTTCTGCTATTTTGGCATTCTATGCAAAATTTTTTGCATAAGTACCTTAAACTGGAGTTACTTTGCCTAAAAAAATTGGGCGATTACACCTACCTATTTGAGGAATACTTAACGCTAAAGAATTTTCAACTGCAATGTTTTGCAATGGAAATCTTCAAGGTTGATGTATTCGACCAAGTTTTTAGGCAAAGTTACCCCTGCTGGCAAAGTAACCCCACTTCACAGTACGTTTTGTTGCTTATTAGGAATATGAATTATTCAATTGCGCAAAGCCAAAAATTCGCATTTTCCATCATTTTTGAGAATTGAAAACAAATAATTCACGGGATTTGAGGCGAAAAGGATTGTTTTTTCATGTCAGTTTCAAGTTGGGGTTAGATTGTGTCCGTTTTAGTTAGTTTGGGGTAGATTATTTGGTTTTGGTTATCGTTATCATTTTGTAATCTATCAGTCCGGGTCAGATTATATGATTTTCACTCAAAAACAAAATCTATTTGTTTTGTCATAATGTTTTTTTCCTATGACAAATGCACAGTTATTTCTGATGGTGACAATTATTGAATAGTCCTGATTTCGAAATACTAAATGTGGAAGATGATATTTTATTACCCACAGCTGTTTTGTACAAGGTGTTTCTTTTTTGTCTTTGGTATAGTTTTATCCCTCATATTTTTAAATGGGATGGATATTTCGATTCTTCTCAAAAGTCTCAGTATATTTTATGAAGCATAATATTTTTCTTCAACAGTTTGTGGGAAAATGACGTCGAAATCATAAAGAAACCCCTATAGAGCGCCGTCTGACAATAGTAAGGTTGGATTATTGTTAGCGCCACCAGTGGAGTGGATGGACTGGGAACTAATAGCGCCAAATTTAAATGGAGGATTTTATAAATATGAATTTTATAGGTAGTGGAACCATTTTGTGCTGGTAAAGATCTTTTTAATGGATATAAGGAAAGAATAATTTTCATCTTACGTATGAAAGAAAAACTATGTATTCCTAATAAACATCAAAATGATATTTGTAGGCACAAAATAATTCACAAAATTATTCATGAGAATACGAACACCCCAGAAATAATCTGAAAATACATACATAGGTATATTTATTCATGTATACAATCATTCATTCAAATTTTACAAAAAAAAACAATACGAAAGTAAATCATCTGATTATCACCTATCATAATCAGAACAAGTTCTAAAAAAATCTCTCGAAAAATCCTTATCTAGCCTTGATAACGCTGGAGAACTCATTCAAAAATATGCTACCTACATGGCACTCTCCATGTAAAAGTAGTATTTTTGTTCCAATACATATTCATTTAATAGGTAAGGCACAGGAACTCACTAGGTTAATACAAGTAGGAACAGCAGTTCTTTTCAAGCCTCTCTTGGTTCCCTATAATTGAATCCTTAGAAAAATATTTTCCACAAGCAAGGTGTAAATTGTACATTTTTTCATTGTTTAGGTTCTCACCCTCTGCCTAAGTAATCCAGGTTCTGATTTAGGAAATCCATGCCTTCTGAATATGCTTACTGCCCACTTCGAGTGCTTTCAGGTACGTTCAGTACTTTTTACAGACACAATGAGAATAACCAATAGTATTTTTTCAAAAATTATGAAATGGCTGACTGACACTGCCAAAATCGAAAACTCAACTTGACATTCACGTGACAATCTTGTCATGAACGGCGACTTGAGCGCTGTATGGTGGATTCTGTGGAATTCTTTATGGTCGAAATTAACATTTTGCAAATATTAAATAGTTCACACACCCTGACAATCATATGTATATTATATAGACTAGTAATAAACGCACTTTGTGATGGTCTGATTATTTCCAAAGGCGATTCTTCAAAATGTTTACAATTTTTATTGTTCATGGCACACTTTCCTATCAATATAATAAGAAGACATCAAAATTTGTCTCTGTTGCATGTTTCGACGCCATTTTCTTACAAACCGTTGAATATAGGATAGGTATGTAGTATAACATACCCGGGTTCGTTCAACAAAGTTGAATGAGGTAAGTTTAATGACGTTCATGACGAATACCTACGTTGGACCTACGTTGTGATGACTCCACCTTCCAAAAATTTACTTACCTCGAATGCGCCCGACAAGTACAAAGTTAGGGAATTTGAGGATATTGGGATGTTAATTAAAACGCAACATTCGTAATACACCTACTTTATTACAAATGTGAATGAAAAAGTGAAAAATAGTGCCGTACTCAGCCTGGAATTCCTGAGGGAAAAGAGCACGGCAGAGAAACCCTCAGTCTTGATTCCGAAAAACCGAAAAAATGCTGCACCAACCTTTGTTTTCATTGCAATCAATAAATTACTGTTTTTCCGCGTCTAAATTGCAGTTCCACATTTCAAAAACACAATACCTACAAGCAAAACTGAAGATTTGTATGTTACTGATCCTTTATAGACTTCTGAGGTCCCTGGGTTGCGGAAAACTACTCAGCCACGGTGTGGGTCTTAGGAAAAATATCTCCAACTTCTGTTTACTTGTTTGTTAGGATATTCATCCATCACGGTGTATAGGAAAATGTTAGTGGATTCATCAAGGCTTACACATACCCTCAATCATACTATAACTACAATCCTAGTACGGAAACTCAAGTAATTATTGAGTTTTTCTACTTGGCGTCCATTTTGACCCGTAGTCGTGTACAGCATTAAACGGTTTCTTTTAAACACTCACATGTTATTCAAAACAAGACAAATTGTACACCACAGAATAAATGAAATATAAGTACAATCTTCAAGACATATAGTAATAATATAGAGTTCGTTTTACTGACCTGTCATAACACGTTATACCTAACACAATTTTCAATTCTTAATCAACTTTTTCACAGCCCTTCCTCAACGCCCCTCTCACACATCACCTCTGGCTGACCGGTACAATCCTAAACTCATGCGCGCGTATCACGTGACAGGAAATTAATAAAATGATGCGCGCGTAAATAAAGTATGTTCGCAAAGTATTTGCATACCAGTGTTATATAGGTCGTTCATAAGGTATATGGGTTAACGACTGTATTTGATTGATTTTAACTGACAGTGTGATTGATGATAATCAGAGAGGACGGTATTTCCCAGGTAGTTGCCGGATAATATGCTTTATGGAATATACTTAGAACTATACAATAGATATGTTATTTGTTTCGTTTCGATACATTCAAAAAAAAAGTAACGGCTGATTGAAATGTTATCAAAGATAATGAAACACCCTGCACATAATACACTGCTCCAAAAAAACAACGCAACACACAGTAGATCTTACTATAACCTTTCAAAAAGGAGCTATCAAGCTAAACAAGAAATTGAAACAATGAAGTACAAGGCTTCAAGGTTTTCACAATTAAAAGATTCTTTCCTTATTTCTAAATGAATCAATGAGGGAAAGAGTCGAAGAAACTCTTTCTCTCATTGATTCAAATACTATTGGGTCTCTTAGAGATAATGCATTAGTTTTATCAGTTATTTCTAAATAGTTCTGCAGAGAGTTTTGCATTCTCAGAGCAAAAATGTTCATGTACTAAGCATGCAGTAAAACGCGAATTTATTCAAGTGAAAATTTAAAACACTTTGCGGAATCTCCAGCTAATAACAGCTTTTTTCAGAATAAAAACATTATCATTATCAAAGTCTTATCCTTGTTTTAATTTCTTGTTCAGCTTCTCCTTTTTACTCGCTTTATATTAGCTCCACTTGTATGTTTGGGTTAGGAATCTTGGAATTTGATTTTTATCGACTTCGAATGCCCAGATTGATTCGAAACTTTGCACACTTGTCAAGAAGGCGAACTGGATATGTCGATAACATTACGGCTATTGACAATCTTTTGTACCGATTAAAAAGTTCATATTCAAGTCCTGAGGATATTATTTTAAAAAATTCAAAATGTAAAGGAAACAATAATGATCGCGTTAGCATTTAGTTTACTTATTAAGATTCCTTCATATTTAGAAACAAAAGCTGTCCTTGAAATACCAAAATTCATTGAATGAATAAAAGAGTGTGGTGGAAATTAAAAATATCATAATACTGGGTCATTTATTTTATTTTGTCAGCTTGTAGAACTTGTCAAAGGAAGTTGATATACCAAAAATCAACTATATAAAAGTTGTAAAATGAAATTTTTTAAATTTAAATGAATAAATAATAATTTTACCACCCACAGATTTTGATATTTCCAAACACTGCCATGTAAAAACTCAGCGTTATTTGTAAACTACTGATATTGGATTTTAATTTTTAAATTTTAAACTCAGGAAAAATGACTTTCCGTAAATTTTCATAATATTCCGAATATAATTCCAAAATTTTGTTCCATTCCGTTGCGTACTTTTTCTGCAATTCTTTGAAACACATGAACAGGGTGATGTAGGATCTTAAATGGAAAGGGAGGTCAAGTGAGACGTAATTTGATTGGTATTTGCATGGTATTTTTTTCTTCCTAGAATGTGGCGGTGCCATGTTGCCATTGCTCATAAACAGTGAGGGTCGGCGCTTCTTAGGCCCGAAATCCGATTTTCAACTGATCAGCTGGTGATGTAGGCTCTTTAAGGGTGTTACCTGTGACGCCCAGGAGGGGGGTGACTTTTACCCAAGAGAAAACCTGGTTGGAAAGTTTTTCGTGCCCCACACCGTGAACGTCATTGAAGTAGCAAATGAGAGAAAAAGAATGACCGAATTTAACGCAGGTATGTCTGGAAAAGGACAATTCAATATTTTCCAAATTTGATTTTTTTGTGATGCAGAACTTTTTTTATGAACATTTTTTTTTGTGAAGTTGATGATTAAAGACATTTTCTCATTTGTTACCAAATTTTCCAGATATACCGTAGGTACGTTGGCCGTATAAATAGCCATTCTTTCAAAACAAATTCCATATACTTGGGTAGTTTCTTTTATTGCAGAAGGCGTACTGTCATCAAAGGAAAGAAAATTGAACCAGAACCAAAAGTTGATTTTTCAGTGAGCAATGATTCTGATTCAACTAGCTATAAATGTTTGTAAGGGGAAGCAGATTCTGAGTACATCGCAGCTTCAAAAAGATATTGAGAGGCTAACTGTTTCAAACATTGTAACTAAGGTTGATCCTTCACCATCAATGTTGAATGTTAAAACAAATGCAAATTCCTCTGATACTGCATTGCAGCTTCAAGAAGATATTGCCAGGAGGCTTACGGTTATAAACATTGTACCCAATTGTGCCTATTCTTTTCGTGAAAATTAATAGTGTTTGGTCATTGTTCAGTGTGAAGGTGTTGTTTCAGTGTTATCATGTGACAAAAAGAACGTCATTGCACATAAATAGGTGGGTGTAGATTTAGAATGGTTGTTGTATTTTTTGATCGTCCAAAGAGTTTGTTTCGCGTTTCTTATACATATGTGTCTTTTTCAGCCTTGAAAAAGAAACAAATTAAGGTTCGAAACGTCGGCATTGATGAAAAAGTGAAGTTTACTTTCATCGTTCCTAACCCGCTAATCTTGCAAAAATTTTACCCAAAGTTGATTCTTCACCATCAATGTTGAATGTTAAAACAAATGCACATCAAAATGCTGAGATGTACTTCTTGAAAAAAGAAAACTAATCACTCAAGCAGCAGTTATTGATCAAAAATAATAGGTTTTCCTTTGATGAAATTAAAAATGACGATAAACTGGTCCATATGTACACAGGATTACCAAACGCAGCGATTCTTGAGTGCATCTATAGTCTGTTTGAAAATTTAAATTTAAATTACATTCAAGGTTGGACAGTTGGTATAATTCCCAAAAAAGATCAATTGTTTTTAACTTTGATGAAGTTGAAAGTGAATTTATTGCATAATGATCTAGCCTGTAGATTCAATTGTAGTCAGGGAACAGTTACTAGTATTGTGTCGACATGGATAAATGCCATTCATGAAATTTTATTTTGCAAACTTATGTGAGATATTCCTTCCAGACAAAAAAACAAACAATGCATGCCAGCTTGTTTCAGTACATTCGCGAACTGTATGATGGTTCTAGACTGAACAGAGGTGAAGTGCACAAAACACATTAGAGGCCACATATAGCTCATATGAGAACCAAAATACTGTCAAGGGCTTGATTGGTGTGGCACCAAATGAAGTCATTACTTTTGTCAGTGATCTCTATCCAGGAACCACTTCAGACAAACAAATAGTAAATGATTTTTGATAGCTGACATTTTACCAGAAGCTGTAAGTCTAAATATACCACCTTTCTTAAGCACAGCACAATCCACCCCACAACAAGTCCTTCAGACAAGAACAATAGCGAGGGCAAGAATTCATTTCGAGAGAGCTATCAGTAGGGGTAAATGTTTATCAATTTTGAACTCAATTCCTCAGAATTTATTGCCACAATGTACAAAGATTTTCCAAGTATATGCAGCTCTGACCAATCTACAGTTTCCATCAATATCTGAAGTAGAACATTTGTATCAAATAGAGTAGTGTATAGTATTTATTTTTCTGTTAATGTTTCTTTAGCTAAGTATTTATCTCTTTCTTTGCTTCAAAGAATCGCTTATCTAGATATCCAAAGAAACATTTTCACTGCCTATTGGTTTGAAGAAGGTTTTATGTAGGTTCTGAGGTGGTTCTTCTTAAGTGTCATGTTTTAAGGAAGCTTTGACTCAAACCAAATATGCCTTACGGCAAAATGACCCTAAAATAAGGTTTTAATGTTAGCTATAAAACTCACTCATAAAACCAATAAGAAATTGGTTTTAAGCAAGCCTTATGGAGGTCATTGAATATCTTCGTTACAGCTGTTTACTCCTAGAACCTCCTCAAGAACTTAAGGCTGTAGGGAGAAACACTGAAAATAGTGAGATTGCTCTTCTTTTTGTTTTTACAGCCAATTGGCGACATTATGTGAATCATAGAGTAAAAAGGGTTTATCATGAGACAATTCTAGGTCAACCTTAAAACCATAGTGTTCTATGGATACTAATGAAAGGAGCTGTTGCACTAGAGGTATGTTGTCTTTAAAAATTGTTCTTAAAGCTTGAGTGTTTTAACGAGATCTCATGAATGAACCATTGGCTTTTGAAGCATGACGGCCATATTCTTCACGGTAGTTGATATTTGCCATTAATTAAATAATTCGTGAAAATCAAAAACCCATTGAATTTCATTTTATAAGCAATCATGTTCCGTTACATCTTAATTTTATTATAAATAACTTTCATGAAGAAACATAATCCTGCCTTCTAGAACGACTCTTTCATTCTATTAATGGATTTTAAGCCGAATAATAGGTACATAAGAACGAGTTCAATTAATTTTCATAAAACGGTTTAAAAGTTAGACAGAAGGACAAAGTATTACACTGTATGTATATGTACATTCTCTATTATATACACTTAAAAATGTACTACATTTTGTTGAAATTTGATTTGAAGCAAAAGTGTGCTTTGTTATTTTTTCTTAAGACTAAATAAATTGATATAAGTAAAACTACATATTTTATCGAGGATGTATTTAACAAAATATGAATTGTGAATACTACTAATGTACAATAATATGATACTTCTATTTTGAAGTACTAGTTTTTATGTCTTTCACCCAATACAAAAGGAATATAATGTTCGAAATAGAAGCTTCTTATGATTCTCATATTTTCCTCAAAGTCTACTGCCTCAACTGTTACTATGACAACCTCATTTGGAGTCCATACCACTACTTGGGCTCTCTGTCTCTTCGTCAAAGCAAGCTGACTTTGGATTTGAACAAAATACCCATGATGTTGATTTATAGAAATATTCCCGTCTTCATCTGATATGATGAAATAGTCATGTGAAGTTTTAATTGCCTCCAATAGTGATTGATCCCTGTATTTGTAAGGACATTTTACTTCCACTATGTCTGTTTGTCCAATGAGTCCATCTGGGCTTGCACCTATATAGCAGCATTCGTCCAACCAAATCCTAGTGGGAAAAACTTCAACATTGAATAAGTCTTGTATGTACAGATTTAATGCCCTCCTTTTCATGCATTTTCCCCAAATGGATGGCAATATGATCCAAATTATATGTACCTGAAGAAAAAATGGAAAGATAAGCTCACTTAACAAAAAAAAAATCGAAAGACAAAAGTTAAAAAAATTAATACTCTGTGACTATCTCAAAAGAACTCTTTTCTGTATAGGAAAAAGTATTTTGAAAATATCAATAATTTGGAACCATAATCTAAAAAACGATGTTTATTTGTATGATGGATCTTGTCGGCATTGAAAATATTTACTTTAATAAAGGTTTCTTGAAATTTCTGAGCAACCTTGTTTGTTGAGGATTTTTCAATTTTTCTACATTTTAGAAGTTGCCTGTTTGATTTCAAATAAGTAGACATGGTTCTATCTTTGGAAGATAAAATCTCGATTGAATGATTAATGGAAACGAATACCTATGGGTGCACGAAAATGACGCACCTCTTTGAAGTTTTGAAAAAAAATTGATTACATTGAATCAATTGAAAAATAGATTAAAAACAAACAAACAGTGAAGTGAAATAGTTTCAATGCCGACAAGTCCTTTATACAAAAAAAATCGTTTCTTAGGTTATTGTCCTAAAATATTCATATTTTCAGAATAACTTTTCCCACAAATACCCTTCTTAAAAAATATATCAGTTGGTCTGTTTCGTTTTTGCAACTAGCTTGAATGCACCAATTTCATACTAACGTCGTAGGTTCGGTCCTACCAACAGTTCGAAAGCTCAATTTTGAAATCACATCCAGAAGTATTAACTAATATCATCTTCAAAAATCATCAAAATCGATAAACAAACCAAAAAAGTTATCAAGGTTCAAATCAATTTTTACTCCTTATACATTATATATATAAATATATAAATATTTCCTTAATATTATATACATATACACCGTGTCCAAGATAAGGAGGGCCAGAACATGATGGTGGCCCAAAGACTAAACGTCGGAACTAAAATTTAAAATGACGCCATCTTAAAGAGGGAGAAAAGTGGCTATGAAAAAGTGTCATTTATTTTGAAAAATCTTTTGAATCTTTTGTATTAAACAATTTTTTCTAAAATTCGTTCTTTTTCGTTTTTTTCCGGATATCTCCGGAACTATTGGGAAATTTTCAGATTTAAAAGCGGCATATTATCGAGCACCAAAAGCCGCTACATTCTTCTCATTTAACCGACTTTCTATCTCTCATGGTTATGGAGATCACCTGTACTGGCCATCCTTATCCTGGACACATAGTATACAGGGTATTACAAATTCGAGTGTATGCATGGGGATCTCGTAAACCGTGAGAGATACAAGGTCGGTTAAATCGGGGCAAAGATCCGTATTTTGATGCTTGACAAAATGCCGTTTTGAATTGAAAGCCCCGACTACGTTCGA
This sequence comes from Orchestes rusci, assembly GCA_958502075.1. NCBI lineage: Eukaryota > Metazoa > Arthropoda > Insecta > Coleoptera > Curculionidae > Orchestes > Orchestes rusci. The sequence goes on along the minus strand of OY293312.1, from coordinate 12,635,297 downwards.
AATTATTCGAATAAAACCAAAATTAAAAAAAGGTATTTGTCTTTAATCCTATTGAAAACATATTTTTTGTCTCCCTCTAACACATGAGTTCTTATGGAAAAATCCATTACTATACATTTTTTGAATAATGGCGATACATCGTTGGCTTAGGAACATAAGAGGCTCTTAAATTCCGCAATAAAAAATCAAGGACCGTAGCTACAAAAAGTGAAATTATTCGAATAAAACCAAAATTTAAAAAATGTATTTGTCTTTAATCCTATTAAAAACATATTTTGTGTCTCTCTCTAACACATGAGTTCTTATGGAAAAATAAATTACTATACATTTTTTGAATAATGACGATACATCGTTGGTTTAGGAATATAAGAGGCTCTTAAATTCCGCAATAAAAAATCAAGGACCGTATTCAAAAAAACAAAGTTGATGATGGCTACTCATAGACGAAACGTCGGTTCTTCAATTCAATAACGCTATATTGTAAAGGGCAGAAAGCGGCAATGAAAATATTCCTTTCATTTTAAAATATCTCTTCAAATGTGGTCAGAAAAAGATGAAAACAATTTTGACAAATATCGGCTTTTTTCGGACGTAGTCGGAATTTCTTGGCTTTCAAAATGGCATTTTGTTAAGCATCAAAATACGCAACTTTATCTTGGTTGAAACATTATTTTTATCACAATTTTTGCTCAGAAATGGAGGAAGAATTGAAATATCAAAAATAATATACACGGTTCAAGTTCAAGTGGTTAAGTAATGTTACAAAGTATTTGAAAAAGTTTACCGATAGGTACTCTTAAAGCTATTAAAAGAAATAAGAATTAAGTATTGAAAAAGGATTTAAAATCCGCAAAAGTGAAAAGGGTGAATTAAGTTTAATTTAAACCGGTACTCTCTCTCTCTCTCAGTCCTAATTCCTTACGGAATGTGGTGGTCACTGTTGTGTGTCGTTGATCAATTGTTTCCAAGATTCTCGGTTCTGTGCCTGGTCTACCAATTCGTGGAACGATTTATGCGTGATATGGGTGATTTGATCTACCCAACGTGATGGCGATCGGCCTCGTGGTCGTTTGCCTGGCACTCTTCCCTGAATAATCAATTTTTCCATACAGTCACCATCTCTCCTCATAATGTGGCCAAAGTATAAACCGGTACTACAGGGAGTAAAATGTTCATGAACCTTTTGGGGTGTAGTAATACGTGGATATCAATATACGGCGCAAGTACCATTCAGTTACATAAAAAAAAATGTTATAGATCAATTAGTAATTGATGACAATGAGTACAACCGTAAAAAGGTTGATACTTTAATAAGAAAATAGTTACTTAAATATTTATGAATTAAATGGTGAAATGTTCACAAACTCGAATGTGAAGGGTTTTAAAAAAATCGTAATTAGTATCAAAAGTAATTGTTGATAAAAAGATTGAAGTAGTAGTTTTGAATGAAAAAAAAACTGGCCTGTTACTGTTGCCGCCTCAAGACCGTCAACCATAAACGGTTTCTGTCCGCTTCGGCGGTGCGAGTAATTCCAACATCACAAAGTGCCATTCCTGCGACAGATTCCAGCAGCGTCTGAGGACTCATACAGCCAAGTTAACGACGAGGTGATAGTCTTCAAACATCAAACGATTTAGCCAGCAAAGCATCCATATGGTATTTTAGTAATGTAGTTGATTGGAAAGATTCGAAGAAGCAAAAAAAAACCCTTAAATTATGTCTATTCTCAGTAACCAACTCATGATGAAGAGTGGGGTTAACTCACCTCGTTAGGTTTAAAAGAGTTCGGAAAATATCTATGCCATCACTGGATAAATCACACCCATTTCTTCAGGGAAGGTCCATATACATTATAAATGTATAATATCGTTAAATCTCAACAATACATTCGAATATTTGAAAAGAAAAATGCCGCCCAGCACTGTAACGTCTAGCACTCCTGGCTGACGGGATCAAAGTCAAGGTGGGGACAGGAAATAGTCCCATGTCCCATGTACCATCGACCCATCGACCAAAAGTCAAGTTGACATTGTCAAGCTGTCAAGTGTCTGACATAGAGTAATAACTCGAATGGACAAACAGCAAATGACCCCAAAAGATTACACTTAATTGCCATAATGCAGACCGAAAATGGGAAACATTGCAACATCGTGCCGGGAACTAACAGCTGTGAAATATGAAGGTTAAGGTAATTTGTTGATAAATAATGAAGACACGGATTTAGAAGATTTCTTAAGGAGTGGAATTTTAGTGGAAAATGTGAATGCTACATTTACCCCCTTCCTTAAAAGGAATTGTACCAACAGGACAATTATGTTCAACATGAACTGAAATACCCAAAAAAAAAAAAGAATTACCAAAGAAAAGAGAGTATTGGATTCACCAACATTATACCTATAACCACGAGATAACGTCAATCAGAATTAACCTAGTCTTAAGACTAAATTCAACTATAACTTCTTTCTATACCATCCATGATAACTACGTGTATCACCCGTCCCGGAAGGAGTCACCATCGGTATGTCAAAATCAGGGTAAAGAGAAAATCCGGTAAGTCAAAATAGAGAAAGTCAAGGTAAGGGATAGGAGTCCTATTGGTTTTATAATTTCTCTGGACAAGGGTAATAAAAATTCAGGACATACGGTATAAATTCTGGACATTTTATTTATTCCAAGAAACATAACAAACTTGAATAAACAATTCGACAACAAAACAAACAACTAACAAAAAAGTTACCAGCGAGGATTCTTTGGGTAAATAGAAAATAAAACTAAGCAATAAACATTCTACAAAGAAAATTCGCAGTTTAAACAATGATTTAAACAATATTAAAAGTTATAGATATATAGCTACTTGACAGTATTACTCGCGGTATTATCACTGCGTTTAAAAACATTTTTTTTTTTCACTTTTTGCAGCTACAATTATCTTTTTGTTACCTCTTACAAAATTATAAAATTCTTTGCAAGTATAAGAATAATTTATCTTTATTTGAAGTTCGGCCTTGATGTGTTCAATAGACAATCGATTACACGCATCGGTCCACGAAGCCGAACACATTGAAAAAATCCTTCCAGCGTCAGCATTGGATCCAAATATAGAAAACATAAATTGCAAAATGATCGAGAAATCACTTTTTGCAGCTACCATTATCTTTTTGTTACCTCTTACAAAATTATAAAATTCTTTGCAAGTATAAGAATAGTTTATCTTTATTTGAAGTTCGGCCTTGATGTGTTCCATAGACAATCGATTACACGCATCGGTCCACGAAGCCGAACACATTGAAAAAATCCTTCCAGCATCAGCATTGGATCCAAATATAGAAAACAAAAATTGCAAAATGATCGAGAAATTTTTCAACTCTGTATTTTTTGAGAATATGGAATTCCATTTTTCAAGTGTCGTAAAATTTTCGTTATAAACTCGGTTATAAATTAGATTTATAGACGGCTTAATTTGGCAAAATTCTTCATAAAGTTGATCCATGTCAACGTTAAGAAGACCAAAATCATTGACAACTTGACACACATCATCATATTTTAAAGGTTCATTTATTGAAAAAATTCTCAATCTCGAAAGGAAATTATTTTCAGTGGAATCAAATTTTTGTTTTAGATATGACAGAACATTTCTATAAAAATCTATGCACGTTATCTTAATGTCATTTTGAATGTTAGGTGGAAAAGTCTTAAGTAAATTAGCACAACCGAAGCCTAGAAATGAATCGTCAATTCTCTGTACCAATTTATTCCTCAAATTAGTTACCTTATCAAAAACTTCAAAACAAATTAAATTTTCCAACTGCAGTTCAATATCAAAAATGACTTCAAGGGTGTTGTGGAAAAATGACAAGTAACATTCTGTGATACTATTCTGAAAATTCTCTGAATCTTCAGCAAAATAAAATTTAAGTTTCACAGGACATTCTTCACCAAGAGATGTAAAATAGCTTTTTCTGACAGGAAACACTTGAAGCAATCTCTCTACAGGTAAAAGTGACAACCATCTTGTTGGTACGTGACAAAGTATTGATTTATATTCCAAATCAACAAATTCAAAAAATTTTTTTAATTCTGCCACATATACTTTAAGCACTAAGTTTTCAATGTCAAAATTGCATTTATCTAATCCATGTTTTACGCTATTATTTATCATATGAGCGGGACACCCACTAGGCAGAAGTCTTGAATCTTCTTTAAGCAAAAACTGATATATAGAGTGATGCCTGCCAAAATTTACTAATGCATTATCTGCAGAGAAGCATGAAATTTGTTTTAAGTCTAGCCCAATGTTTTAATTCTACTTTTTAAATTGTTGAATACGGCGATTGCTGTTTCGTTAGCATCTTCATAAAAGTCTAAGAGACATAGCTTAATACCGTCCCCTGGTATAAGAAACCTTACAAGTATAGGAAACATTTTAGTGCTTTTGTGGTTAGATGCATCGGTAGACAGACCAAAGTAAATACCTTTTTTCAATTCGTTAATTGAACTATCCCAAGATGCAGGGCCGAGTACATTATAAGCTAAAGAGCTAGCTTTAGTGCGCCCCAAAGTTATTTCTTTTGCAATTTTTGAATCATTAAAAACTATTGGCGCCAGCTGAGATAAACAATTTAACGAGTTGTAGGAGTGGGAATGTTTTACATTATGCAAAACACTACAAAGTTCCGCAGCAGTTACTTTTTCCTTTGCAGTGTCTATGACGTCTGATTTTAAAAAAGCTGACATTGTTTTATTTTGTTCAACCACCAATGCGCTTTTTTTATGTTCTTGTCCCATTTGGTGTTTACGAACATCGCTCTTTCCCCCATACGCAACTAAGAAAGACTTACGGCAAATTTCACAAAAGGCTTTTGACAAACCGTCACTAATAGTAGTTTCCTCAAGCAGCCATGGATATTCCTGCTCCCATTCTTTTCGATAATGACATAATCTTCTTATTTTCTTAGGAGGAGTTTCCGAATTTGATGCCATGATTTGTTTTTTTTTTAAACTAAAATCATGTATAAATTATTCTCAATTCACGTAAGATAATAAAAGAAATTCTTACCTTAGCCTTAGCGAATAGCTATCTATGACTGATTAATGGCAAATAGCGTGGCGATCGGAACAGCTACACGAAGCACTCTCGCGGTTGCGCCGCATAGCATAGGCGAGAGTAAATACGCAACGATGCCAATGTGACGATAAAATATAATAAATTGGAGATTTTAGTTGAAACAGCAAAATTAATTACAATAGGCGTCCTGCCATAGGTTGTCGCAGGACGCTGAACAATGCACCCCAAATGGTGGACGTCCGCCGAAATGCAGGACGGTTGGCAACCCTAGCCTACCATAGGACAGAGAAAAGTTGAAAATACCTTCAACTAAACTTGAAGTAACTAAACCTAAACTAAAAGCTAAAAAGATTCTTGTGTTTCAGCAAATGAATGGGAAACACAAGAGCACACGAGGTGTGAAAGGTTTATCAAATGTGTCATCAAATCCAATTTAATGAGATACACCTGATAGGGAAAAAAGAAATCTATCGAAAGCGTGAAGAGCATCAAGCATTCCAAAACTTGACAAAAAAAAATCCGAATTAACGAGGTCAAGGAATTATTTTTTCGCTCAAAGTCCGCATAAAAGTCGAAGTAAATCGAGACAATGCTTTCAAAAGACTACAGTAAATTGGGGCAGGTACTATTCAACCGAATAGTTTTTTAGGTTTATCCTAAATGGATAAAAAAAAATCAAAATTGAATTAAATCAAAGTTTCATTGGAAACAATCAAGGCAGCATCTATAGCTTAGATTACTGAAAATACTAGAAAAATAGTGGGTGGAAAATAAGTAAGGTTGAGGCATGATAAAATTGAAATTGGCTGAAAAAGAAACATAGACTGAATCCACATTATTCAGTCATTCCTCCGCGGAATCTGACTCTTCAGAAGAAAAACCAGTAAAGGGTTACAGATCTTTTATATGCCATTTCCCACAACTGGATCCATCCTCAAGGACTAGATCATACACTACGTTTGACAGCTTTTAACGAATGATACAATATATATACTTAGGCACTAGCTTTGACGTAAACTTATTTGCAGCATTGGACAAGACCTTGTTTCTCCTCCAAACATGATCGCCAATATTAAAAGAAACATCTCTCTCACGGGGATTATAAGCCTTGGAATTTCTTTCATGGGCAGAATGAAGTCTTTTCTTGACGTCCACAAAAATGTCTCTTGAACCGACAAGATTGAATATGAGAGAGGTGTTGATCCCATTTTTCGTGAGAATCGATGTAACTACGAATCACGGTGCCAATAGTACGATTATTTCTCTCAACAAAATTGCATTGGGGTGAGTAATGTAACGTGTACCGAGCTCTCGAAAAGATTTTGAAGTGAACTGACTTCCATTATCACAAACTAGAAGCGAGGGTAGACCATGAATCCCTCTATCCTCCAGAATTTGTTCAAGAAAATGTGTTTTGGAACTTCGTAACGGAAAAATCATAGTGTATTTTGAAAACCAACATGAGACGACAAAAATCAATTTATAACCTAAGAAAAGGACCTACTAAATCAACAGCTATGACTTGAAATGGATACGTGACATTTTCTTCTTTTCCCATCAAACCCATAGGAGCAGTATTCGAAGCTTTTTGCGAACCGCACACAAGACAACGTTTCACACATTTCAAGACATCCTGGCGCATTTTCGGCCAATAATAACGTTCCTGGAGACGATTCAAGGTTTTAAAATATCCAAAATGACTGGGGGGACTATGAAGAGAGTCAATAATTTCCTTTCTTTGAGGGTAAGGGACAAAAAGTTTTCATTCAGGAAGATTAATATTCATGGGCAGACGGTTTGGAATCCACATATTTAATTTGCTTAAGGAGTATATATAGATATATATATATTTGTCATTCCACGCCATTATGACGTTATGGTTTGAGTTAGAAAACTGAAATTTGGCATAGTTGCTCTTTGAGGTATTGGTTAGAACCTAACGAAGCCAGATTTTTCGTTTTCGATCTAGAAGGACAGGGGCGGCGAAAATGGGGGTAATTTGTATTGAAATTATGTGTTTCCACGCGATTTTTACGTTATGGTTCAAGCTAGAATTCTTAAATTTGGAATAGTTGCTCTTTGGGGTGTTGGTTAGAACCTAACGGAGCCAGATTTTTCGTTTTCGATCTAGAAGGACAGGGGCGGCGAAAATGAGGGTAATTTTTTAATTTTTATTAAAATTATGTCTCTCCACGCGATTTTTACGTTATGGTTCGAGCTAGAATACTTTAATTTTGAATAGTTGCTCTTTGGGGTATTGATTAGAACCTAACGGAGCCAGATTTTTCGTTTTCGATCTGGAAGGACAGGGGCGACGAAAATGGGGGAAACTTATATTGAAATTATGTCTTTCCACGCGATTTTTACGTTATGGTTCGAGCTAGAATTCTTAAATTTGGTAAAGTTGCTCTTTGGGGTGTTGGTTCGAACCTAACGGAGCCAGTATAATGGAATAGTCAAATTTATCAGTGGAATTGTTATAATTGAAAAATTGTGAAATCAACCTTTCTATCCAATGAGAACCACTGTTGGAAAATATGACAATTTACTCTTGATACCCCTTTCCTGTTCAACAAAACGAAACACTGAATTCAAATAGCCCGCTAGATGGCGCCTCATGGAAGACTACATTCTATTCCCGTATATAATTTTTATGTTATAGTTTAGTTGATGTAGCGATAGCCATACTTTTCGTGCCTCCAGAGATTTCAAATGAACTTTCTATTGCGATTTGTTTGGCGTTTTTTCTTTTGTAAATTTTGGTGTTCAGGTGGTACGAGACACGAGAGCCGGTCTTTTACTGCTATTTCAATAATTGAATTTTCAATTTTGTGCGATATTTTTGCCGTCTTCTACGATTGTAAAAAGGTAAGTGTTTGATTATTGATTTGAGATTGCTTTTGAAGTGAAACTTCGTTGCTTGCGCCGGGAGTAAAAATTCGCTGATAACGATTTTCAATTTAAAATTGAAAAATTCGAAATGGCGCATTCAATATGGCGGACTTTACAATTAATGAATCGATTTGTATGAAATTTGGAACCTGGGGTTTTTCAAGGTGGCTGTTGAAAAATTCAAAATGGCGGATCCAAGATGGCGAACTTTTTAATTAATGAATCGATTTGGATGAAATTTGGAAGTTAAGGTTTGTTAGAGGTCGCTGATTATGATTTTCAATTCAAAATTAAAAAATTCAAAATGGCGGAACAAAAATGGAGGATAATTAATATATAGGGTCGGTATATAAAAAACTATTACTGTCAAATAGACACTTGAAAACCCTATAATTTTTGTATTAAACTTTTCTAGGAACATCGAATATTATCAAAATGTTTAAATTTAATCTGCTGTTTGAAGTTGAGAAGTTTCAGTTCGTTATGCGTATACATAGTGCACACAAGTTTTTTGTGAAATTTTTTATGAATTTTTTTTTGTGAATTCTAAAATTTGTTGCGATTTTTTTACCGTCTTCTACGATTGTAATTAGGTAAGTGTCTGGTTATTGATTTGAGATTGTTTTTATTGCAATTTTGTTTGTGATTTTCAGGTGGAACGGGATACCAGAGCATTCCTGCGGTTTCAATTGAATTTGAAATTGTTTGCGATTTTTTTGCTATCTTCTACGTTTGTAATTAGGTAAGTGTTTGTTTATTGATTTGAGATTATTTTTAATGAAATTTCTTTTGTGATTTTCAGCTGGTACGAGATACGAGACTCAGTTTTTTAATGTTGTTTATGGTTTTAACGAGTAACGCCTGTTGAATATTTTTGAACACGTGCAGTTTGGGTGTGTTTGTCGAGTGAGTGTTTACGCATGTTTTTTCTTAATTTAATTTTTATATGGGTTTATTTGGGATCAGTGGATAATATAGAATAGGGAAATTAGGATTTATTGAGGGTGAGTTGTTTGAAAAATTTCTTTTTTCTAGAGGTCACGAAGCGACTAGGTACGTACCTTAGAAAAGGGAGAAAAAAATTGTCCACATTAGTTGATATATCCACTGCAAAAGAAGCAACGGGCTGATTAGGACAATAGATAACCTACTTATTATTCTGATCGAAACTTTAACTTTAAATGGTGTATGTTATGGAATAATTCCTAATGCGGGACATGGCAATTGCTTATTTTCGTCTCAGGCCTACCTTATGTGTGGTACGACAGACAGGGGTATGGATGTTCGCATTGAGATACTACAATATGTGGTGAAAAACTGGACCAGGTTTCAAGTCATAACTAGCACGGTAGAAGGGGATAACTATCACACTTCAAAAGCATATGCTATTGAAATGGGCAGAAGGGGGACTTACGGTACCATATGTGAACTTCAAGTGGCTGGAGAAATTTACCATTATCGATTTGAAGTATGGAGAGATGGGTCGATCTATTGTGCTTTTGGTCAAATTGAACATGCCGTCAGACGTTTGCGTTTTTCTGGAAATCTTGCAGCTGGCCACTTTGATGCATTGGAGTCAGTTTCTGCTACGCCTTCATATATACCTTCTGCAGAAGAACGCAAGACATCCGTTTTTCTTCCCAAAAGATCCAAGTCCTACAAAGCAAATCTGAAAAAGGATAGGGAAAGAAAGAGACAACTTTCTTTTCAGGAGACACCAGAGAATAAAAATAAAGGGCAAAAAAAAATAAAGAATCAAAACAACTTAAAAGATATGAGAAGGGAGTACAGGAAAGAGAAAGCAGATTATATGAATTGAGATAAAGACAAACAGTCAGAATTTCTCGGAAAGATGAGAAGCGAAGAAAAGAAAGGCTAGAAATTTAAAAAAATAATCAAGTACTAAGAATTTCCAAGGAAGATGAGAAGCGAAGAGAGAAAAGGCTAGAAGTTTTAAGGAAAAATCAAGTACTAAGAATTTCTAAGGAAGATGAAAAAAAAAGAGAAAAAAGAATAAAGGATATGAACCTAAACAAAAATGGGAATTTCACAGGAAGAGGTAAACGAAAAAGCGAAACGTTTGGAGAAAAATCGAAAGAAAAAGGCTTCACAAATATATGACTTCAATCAAAATATGGTACAGAAAAGTCGCAAAGAAATCGAGGAAATTGACGAAAATGTAAATGAACATCATTGTGGAGCTTTCAATTATTTATGTTCGCATTGTGGTGCTAAACATTTCCTTAAAGAGAAATCTGAAGGTAAAATGTTCAAAGACTGTTGCGGAAAAGGCAAAGTGGATCTTACTCAACTAAACTTCCATTTTTATCCCGACTTATTAAGAAATCTTTTGTGCAACAAACATCCTGAAACAAAGAATTTCATGTTGCATATTCGCTCTTTCAATAGTGCATTCTCATTCGCCTCAATCGGGGCACAGGTAAAAGCGCCACCGGGATATGGTCCCTATTGCTTCCGTATACATGGACAAATATATCATAGATCGACGACACTTCATCCTGGTGCCGGCGAGGCACGAAAATATGCTCAATTATACATTTTGGATCCGGAAGAAGCAACAAATCAGAGAATGGGGATTCCAGAGAACACAGGATGTAGTAAAACGCTAATGAAAACATTGGGATTTTTTTTTGAGAAGCAAAATCCTTTAGCTAAAGCTTATAAGATGTTGCATGAAGTTGAGAAAGAAGCCGAAGCTGAGGCAAAAAGAAAAGGGATTGCTCCATCTGTAGTTACGATGGCAATAAAGCAGAACCGTTCATTGGATGATAGAAGGTATAACGTTCCCCAAGTAAATGAAGTCGCTGTTATTTTTCAGAATACTGATGGTGGACCACCTTTTGAGCGTGACCTTCTAATCCATCTAAGACCTGATCCAGAGTACCCAAATCAAACTAGCAATAAACGCATAAGTGTTCTCCATCCAAGTTTGGAACCAATGACATATCCCCTCCTATTTCCATTTATGGGAATCAGGGTGGCATCCTGATATACCTTTAAATGGTACTGAAGACAAAAAATGCAGAAGAAAACGAGTCACACAAATGGCATATTATAGTTATCGAATTGCAGTTCGTAATAGTTTCAATCAGTTCCTAAGCGCAGGTAGATTAACCCAACAATATTTGGTAGATGCATATGTTAAAATGTCAAACCGTCTGCAATGGATAAAAGATCATCAAAAGGAACTTCGAGCAGAAAACTACCAAGGTTTAATGGATTTTATTCATTCCAAAGCTACGGAAGAAGGTTTTATTCCTGGAAAACCAGTCATTCTTCCATCATCTTTTATTGGCAGCCAAGAAATTTGCATCAAAATTATCAGGACGCTATGGCAATCGTTCGCAAGTTCGGTAAACCAGATATTTTCATAACGATGACATGTAATCCCAAGTGGAAAGAGATAACCGAGAATATGGAGTCATATCAAACTGATCGTCCTGATTTATTAGCCAGAGTGTTTCTTTTGAAATTAAAAGAGTTACTTGACGATCTTTCTAAAAAGCATATTTTGGGTAAGATAATTGCATATATTTATGTAATTGAGTTTCAAAAAAGAGGTTTGCCGCATGCCCATATGCTTATTATGCTGGCCGATGAGGATAAGCTTCGTGAACGGGAGGATATTGACCGAATCGTGTGTGCCGAGATTCCAGATTATAACGAGTCACCCAAACTATATGCTATTGTATTGAAGCATATGGTTCATGGGCCTTGCGGAAACCCTAAACGCAAGGTCGCCATGCATGGAAGATGGAAAATATAGCAAAGAATTTCCGAAGTCATTTCAGGACGAAACTGTAGGTAACCTTAATGGTTATCCCAGGTATCGACGTAGAAACAATGTTTCTTTCATAACGCCTGCCGGTTTAAGAATCACAAATCAGTGGATTGTGCCTTATAACCCTTATATGAGTTTGAAATATAACTGTCACATCAACATTGAAGTTTGCGCTTCTATAAAAAGCGTATTTATTTAAATATGTCTACAAAGGTTACGATTGTGCCAACGTTGAGATTAAAGAACAAGGGATATCCAAGCATGATGAAATTAAAAAATATGTAGACTCCAGATATGTTAGTGCACCAGAGGCTGCTTGGCGAATTTTAGGTAAACCTATGCACCATCAGTCTCATACTATTAAACGACTAGCAGTCCATTTACCAAATCAGCAAACTGTATATTTTAAAGACGACGCGATCCAAGAAGCTGTCAATAGAGTATCGTTGACAGATTCTACACTTATGGCATGGTTTCTTCTTAATAGTACTGAATCGAATGCTTGAAAATATTATTATCATGAAATACCTGAATATTTTGTTTTTAATAAGAAAACAGGTTGGCAGAAAAGAAAACGAGGTGGAAGCAGTACTATAGGTCGTATGTACGCCGTCAGTATAACAGAGGGAGAAAGATACTACCTTAGGCTGTTACTGCTACATTCACCTGGTGCAACTGGATATGATCACTTTAAAACGGTAAATGGAATAACATGGAATACATTTAAAGAAGCAGCAAAATCAATGGGACTCTTGGAAGATGACTCGGTGTAGCAGTCAACTATTGAAGAAGCCGTTATTATAGAAATGCCCGATACGCTTAGACAATTGTTTGCTTATATATGTGTTTTTGGATGTCCTACTGAGCCACGAAAACTTTGGGATCTATTTTTGGAGCATTTTGTTGAAGATATGGCACGTAAACACAATAATCATGCTGTTGGTTGTGAAATTTGCGATAATATAGCTCTAAATCAGATTGAAGATATATTGAAGTTGCATGGAAAGAAATGCAGCGATTTTGGTTTAAAAAGTCCTTCTGTTAACTTTTCCAAAGACGATAGCGGCAAATTTAAGATCTTGGAAGAGAAAGCAGCACGTGAAAGATCTGAATTGTCTTTAAACCCTGAACAAAAAACAGTGTTTCAGATTGTTATGGATGCAATATATGTAAATAATAATCAATCAAACTGTTTCTTTCTTGACGGACCAGGAGGAACAGGGAAAACGTATCTCTATAATACTCTATTGAGTGTAATTAGAGGTAAAGGGGACATAGTATTACCGGTTGCTTCCACAGGTATTGCTGCCAATCTACTAAAAGGAGGTCGAACCTATCATTCACAATTTAAACTTCCGATACCATTAACTGAGACGTCAACATCAAATTTGAGAGCCAGCTCAGCAGATGCGCTTCAGATTATCAAGTCAAAATTAATATTATGGGATGAAGCTACAATGGCGCCTGGACATGCACTTATGGCTGTTGATAAATTATTGAGAAATTTAATGAAAAATTCATTTCCTTTTGGAGGCAAAGTTTTGCTTCTTGGAGGTCACTTTCGTCAGTGTTTGCCAGTGGTACCTCATGCGCATAGGGCAGCAATAATACAAACTTCTATAAAACACTGTTATCCAGAATTTTGTTATATTACGATTAAATGTAAATGTAAGAGCTTTGGATCCATCTTACAGTGCCTGGATATTAAAAATGGGAAGTGGAGAGTTAACAAATAAAGATGGTTTTGACGAAGACATAATTGAAATCCCACCTAACCTGATAGCTGGAGAATGTATTGTTAGTGAAATTTTTGGAGATAGTTTGAAAGCCTGTGATATTGATGTTTATTCCAAATCAGCAATTCTCTGCCCGAAAAATGACGACGTAAATTTTATAAATGAGAAAGTATTAAGCCTTCTAGATGGAGAACTTTTAAATTTTTAAGTGTCGGTTCAGTGGAATGTGAGGATATTGCAGAAAGGGAAAACTATCAGTAGTTATAGCTAACCCACTTCTGGACCATTGCACAAAAAATCCGAAAGGTGGCGCCGCGATCACGAAATGTAATTTTTTTATCTGCGCATGAGTTATGTGATGCAACCAGGCCATGGCCACGACCCTCGCAATCTACTTATTATTAGTACTATATTGATTATTATTGTATAAATATTTCTAGTTAGCTTAGTAAGCATTTTTATGTCATGACGACCAAAATCTAATTCTAATTATTCACTTATCATTTGATTTTCGACAATTTAATATCGCAGTTAATTGATAGTCAAAATTGTAGTTATTATTATTTGAATATATTAATTTTTGAGTTAGTGTTCAATAATAATTCCATCACTGGCGCAGTCGGTAGGATAGTCTTATCACACAGAATTCCGTTCATATATGTGTTATCTTTGTTTAGTATACGGGGTGTGCAAAAAAAAAGTGTGCGGAATGTGGAGATTTGAGTTCTATACATTTTGGTCTTATCTCCCCATGTTATTCTTATGAACTTCCGGTGGTTGGAATTAGTGGGCGGAGCCAAGAATGGAGCGTTCTGATTGGCGTTTGTTTGTGGTGTTTGTAACCAAAGTATAAGCGCGCAATGTATAGAATTTTAAAATGTGTATTTTTGAATATGGAATTGCTTGAATTTGGCTTTGTATCATTTTAGTCTTATCTCCCCATGTTATTCTTATGGACTTCCGGTGGTTAAAATAAGTAGGCGGAAATAAGATTTGCTCGTATATCTGTGCAGGAAATTGTTATCACGTTCCAGCTGATAAGATGAAATTGCATTGTTGTCACTGTTTATAGTTAGATTTATGGAAATATGGATTGAATAGCAAAGGTATGTAGTAGTAAATTGTTGAAAGTCAATGGGGATAGTCAACGCTGCAACCCGTGAGCTGTGTGTGTGTGAATTCAATATGTACTGGAAATGATGCAATTATCGACAACGTCCTGCTAAAAGGAAATGGTGACTCATGTTATTGCGGTTGGTATGATATCAAACAATATGCCCAGTGCAGGATGTAATTTTCTAATTATTAACATAGGAGATTGTGGTCTAGAGATTCATTTGTAATCGAGACATCAGACAGTTCGTTTATTCAACCTATCGCTCCAAATAACCAACATCAAATTGATAAGCTAGTTGAAATTAGTTCTCTTTCATTGTTATCATCTGCTGCATTGGTAAGTCAACCCACTCGCCCGATTTAAGTGGTGTTTTAAAATATCAATTTTAGATAGATCAAATCATGAGTTCTTTCGAAGAAATTGCCTCTTTGAGTAGTGACATTGTGACAAAGTTCAAAGAGGCATACCTCAAGTTATGTGCCGTCAGAAAAGAGGAGAAAAAGCGGTGGCTGTTGAAAATAAATCGAAGCATCCGAGACTTCCAAAGGGCGATGGCTGCACCAATATCTATTGGATCTAGGAAAAAATTGGTGACCAATTTGGGTCATTTGAAGAGGTTCCGGATGCTTCTCAAGTCACGAATCTCCAAGACGCATGCAGGTGAAGGAATGGAACCAAATCTTACCAGACGGGCCAAGTGGGAAGACTTGAAAACATCCTTTGAGTCTCGCATAAGAACTGGAGTGATTATCAATCAAACACACGTGAATCTAGGGGATTTTTTTGATGATTCCTTTGTCTTGTTCAAGGAAAAAATCAACGAAATTTTGAAAGTGTTCAGTGCTATAAAGGTGAATGCGACTTTTTGTAGTGAATTCGTTGTGAACAAAAATAATGTTGAAAACCTTGATTTTAAATATTTTCATACCAAAAATGAAGTATTGGATAAGGGTACAGATTTGATTGAGTGGTTTCAAAATCGTATAAGCAAACCAATTTTACAAAAAATGGAGGATTTTCAAGAACGTGACAGTGGGTGGGCATTAAAAAAGTGAATGTGTGGAGATTTGAAGGTATGACGTCATGGCGTTACCTTTCATACGTGGTGGTGGCGGGTGTTTTGAATGTGTGGAGATTTGAAGGTATAACGTCATAGTGTTACCTGTCAGCACGAGAAGAATCTATAGAACCTACCTTGATAAATAATGATCATGTTGAATGCATATGCAACGTTGCCGGATCCATTAAAAATTCCGTAAAATGCTGTGAAAACCGTGGTTAAACTTGGAACACTTGGAAGTTATAGTACAAATAAGGTATAACCTACCTTGATAAATAATGATCATGTTGAATGCATATGCAACGTTGCTGGATCCATTTTAAAATTCCGTAAAATTCTGGGAAAACCGTGGTGAAACTTGGTCTCAGGTACCACCACCACCATAAAAAAAATCAAAAGAAATAACAACATGTGACGTCACTTTTTAACACTTCCGATCAATTACAACCGTTCGCTACAGAAACAAAAAACGTTATTTCATAGTCCAAGACTATAGGTACCAAAATTTATCAAAATCGATAAGTACGTTTTTGGAAAATGTAGGAAAAACCATTTTTTTTTTGAATCTTTGACGCCCTCTGTAGACTTGACAAAGTGATTTTGAATATAGGTAAGTTTGCCTAGATCGCCTTATTTTTTGCCAAGGAATTTGTGGTTAAGCGTTGTACAGTCATTTCAGAGTTACCCTGTAAATCTGGTACCAGATGTTTCACTCAAGTATATTTAACATATCTCAACGATGCATTTAATGCCAACGTCGATCGATTTGCACTCAAGAAGCATATTATCTGTTTTACGTTATCCGATTTCGTAGCAGGGATTGATAAATAACGTTTCGCAAGTTGTGATAGTTTTGGGTATTAATTTGAATTATTCTTTCACCATTGCAATGGAAACATATTCTTTGGAATCGGGCTTTCTAAATAGTTGTATATCAACCTCATTTAACTCAGCTGTTTCTTCATTCGGAAATTAGATATCCAAGGCACATTTTTTTTCAGGATTCAGTATCTCTTTTTCAGGAAGGTCCAAAGTGGATTCTATAAGATGTTGTAGATGTTGTTTTATTTTGTAATAAGGATCCAGAATATTTTTCTTTATTTTTGAACCGAGGGTCCAAATATGAACTAATGTCAAAAATCCCAATTGACGAAGATATTATGTAATATATTTTCGAACCTTGACTGAAATTCATTTCGTGAAAAGCTCATCATTTTTCGTATTAATTCAGGATCATCTTCTTTAGTTTTTGGAATAAAATTCTCCGATAAGGATTTCATAATGGGCACTACAATTGAAATAGTTAGTTGCGATACTGAGGACAACAAGGTAGTTGCTGATTCAAAAGGTTCCAGCATTGTGATACAATGTTCGATGACTCCTCTGCGAGCACCAAATGTCCCGCTTGTATTCTTGATGTGATTGTTCTATGGAGTTCCATCGTGTCCTAACAGCTTGAATAAGTTTATGTTTCTATAACCCTAGTTGTTCTTGCTTGGTGTTTAAGGCTTTTGACGCTATATAAGAATGCTTGAAATGAGAAACAATGCTGCTACACTTGGATATTATTGGTTTGATGTCAACAAATTTGTGAATCATCGATTCTCAACAAATAACACTGGTAGTGAATCAATGCAAATCATTCTTGTTATTAGTTGAGTTAGTTCTACTTCTCTCCGTTTAAAAATTTGTTCGGAAAAGAAGATATTATCGATTTTTGTCTGAACAGATGAAGCGGAACTTTTCGGACTTGCTGCTGATTCTGAATCTGAATGGACTAGTTTATCCGAGACTTAGGGGCTCACTAGATCTGATGTTGATGGACTGCAAATAAAGAAAGATTGTTCAAGCGAGCACTACCAGTGTTGGGACAACCCAATATCTCTTTTTTTGCTGAATTTGTTCTTGATTAAAGCGTCTTTAATTAAGTATGGAATCTGAAGCTGAAATCAAACTTTTAAAGCAGAAAAGGAGTGCCATTAAGGGTTCATTGACCAGATTTGCTAATTATTTAAGTGGTTTTGCATCTAGTCAAAATTACGTAGAATTAAATACCCGATTTAAGAAAATGAAAACATGCTTTGACGAATTTGAAAAATTTCAATTTAGGTTGGAAGAACTTGTGGATGATCCTGCAGATCATGAGCTGCAAAGAAATGAGTTTGAAACCAATTATTTTGACATAATTTCGAAAGCCCAGTCTCTTTTAGATCAGCACAAATGAAATCTTTTCTCAAGTTTCCCTGTGCAAGCACAACCAGTTGTTCAAGATCCATTAATGAATTCAAAATTACCGCCATTAAACTTGCCTATCTTTGATAGGATTTGAGCAATTGGCTTCAGTTTCACGACACATTTTTGTCCCTGATTCACAGGAATAATAATTTATCTCATGTCCAAAAGTTCCATTATCTAATATCTAGCTTGAAGCGAGAGGCTTTAGATTGTGTTCGGTCAATTCAGATAAGTGACGCAAATTACGAAATTGCCTGGAATTTACTTTTTAGAAGGTACAAAAATAATCGAATTATCGTTTATAACCATATCAAAAATATTTTTGAATTAGCCGCCATGAAAAAGGAAACCAAAGAAGGTTTGCGATTTCTTTTGGATGAGCTGCAAAAAATATTCGATCCTCACAAAATTTATAACAACCTGCTGAGACCTGGGACTCTTTGATCATTCATATCGTTGCGTCAAAACTTGATCCTTTCACACGTAGGGAATGGGAAAACTCCCTAACCGATAGCACCGCACTTCCAACCTACGATGAGCTAGTCAAGTTTCTGACGCAGCGTTGCCAAACTTTGGACATGATGGATCTGAATTTAGATTCAAGAACAGATAGAAGTTTTAATGAAAAAGGAAAACAACCTCATTTTTCACACGTATCCGAGCAAGCAAATAGGGTTTGTGGTTTTTGTAAAGGCGCTCATCTCATTTATCATTGTCAGCAATTTTTAAAATTGCCTGTTGATGAAAGATTGGCTGAGGTAAGAAAATTACGTCTTTGTACTAAATGTTTACGCTCTGGTCATGCGAACAAAGACTGCAGAGGTGAAGATTGCAGGAAATGTCACAAAAACCACAATTCCTTACTGCATTTGTTTAGGCAGCCAGAAAATCACTCGGCTTCCAGTCCTGCACTTGAAAAAACTGATATTATCAAATCGAATGATTTTGGATCAGAGAATAATCACTTCACCCGAAATTTAGATCCTGAGACAGCACTTTCAAATCAAAGCGTTAACAATAATTACATTCTTCTTCCGACAGCCAGCATTTTAATTCATGATATAAAAGGTTTGCCGATTTCTTGTCGCGCGCTCCTTGATTCGGGCAGTCAGTCCAACTATATGACAAGCTATTTGGCAAAGAAATTGGGTCTAAATCAATATTCCAGTCAGTGGAATCAGTAAAAATTTAACTCACATCAAACAATCTGCCAAAGCAAGAATATTTTCCACAAAAAATTATTTCTGTACGGATTTGAACTTTTTGCTGTTAGATAAAATAACAGAGAATCTTCCTGGTGTTTCGTTCAATAGTGACGTTGTCAATTTTCCCAAAAACATTTCGCTAGCTGATGATGATTTCAATGTTTCCAAACCCATAGATCTACTTCTAGGGGCCGGAGTCTTTTGGTCTTTGTTATGTGTAGGTCAGATTTCAATGGGAAAAGCGTTCCGTCAGGACTTTCTGATGACTTGGCAACCTCGGGACTTCCTATATGGCAGTTGTCAAGTGTGGAGTTAGTAGTTAGTGTCATGTCATATGTCATTAGGGGATTCTGGATAATTCTAGAAGAACTGATTATTGATTATTGTATGAATCTGGCTTACAAGTGAAGCAATATAAGCAGCGTCTTCGGCATCCAATGCAAGTGTGTTTTATTTTATTATATTAAAGAACCCAACCATGGTGGCAGCGGTGGTGCGTGTTTAAAGACAGTCTATGAAAGTGGTGTACGTGTGTTTTTAAACCCAGATCTATCTCGTCGATTTCTTATTCGACGCCGACCCATAGACATAGCATTAGACGACGACGGAATAAAATATGTGTACTGCGGAAGATACGATGATGATGCAGCCAATTTCTGTGCCGGTGTCTCCACCCCAAAAGTTTAATTTTTTGATGCCCCAAATGTGGCCTCAGTGGCGAAAACGCTTTGAGTGATTCATGTCGGTCTCTGGACAAAATTTAAAATCAGACTATGAAAAGGTGAACCTTTTGATGTATATCCTTGGTGAGGAGGCTGGAGAAGTTATGCTACAGTTTGTTCCGGTTCCCCAAACCTACGCAGCTACAGTGCAAGCCTGCGAAAACCATCTTATACCCCGGAGAAATTTAATTTTTGAACGTTATAAGTTCAATAGTCGTGCCCAGCAACCAGGTGAGCCTGTGGAATCATTTATTACTTCTTTGCATTCCCTTGCAGAGCATTGCCAATATGGCCCCTTAAAGGACGAATTGATACGTGACCGTATTGTTGTGGGCATGTTGGATCGAAAAACCAGCGAGAGACTGCAATTGCAAGCGAATTTAAACCTTGCTGACTGTATTATCACTGTGAAACAAGCTGAACTCCAAGAAAAACAAAGCCGAGAGCTGCGAGGAGGATCAGTCGCTACAGTAGCAGGTGGTCGATCGGCCGGCCAGTACCAGTGTCAGTCGAATTATCACTCCAATCGGATAATAGAGCAAGACGCAAAACATTGTGACTTCAGAAGCCCAGTTCAAGTAGTACAGGGAAGCGCTCCTCGTGGCGCCAATTTTACACCGCCCCGTTTTTTTCGGAAAAAGAGAAGAGAAGAAGATGCTCCTAGAAAATGTCAGTTCTGTGGGTTGGCGGATCATTCCAGAGAGAACTGTCCTGCCAAGCAATCTACGTGTCGTTCTTGTAATAAACAAGGGCATTGGGCGACTGCATGCCGAAGCAAAAAGGTTAGGTCTATACAATTTGAGTCTGAAGGTAATATTCATTGTAATAAATAGTTGTACAAATTGTTCTTACAATAATAGTGCTGGCTCAGATCAGTTTCTAGGGTCAATTGAGATAAATTCAATTTTTCAGAGAGAATGGTCAATTTCTTTAAACATTTCTGAATTAAATAAAGATGTTAAATTAAAGATAGACACTGGTGCGAATATAACTTGCATACCTGTATCATTATGAGATGAAAATATTATTCAAAGCTCACGCTTGACCAACAGAGTAGCGACTGGCCCTTCAGGCAAGAGGTTGAATATATTGGGAGTTTTACATGGTTCATTATCTGACTGTGAAAGAAGCTGTTTCACTGATATCTATGTCATTGAGGAATTATGCAAACCATGGGTCGTTCTGCTATAATAGATTTAAAAATCCTGCAATCCGGTGATGGATTTCCTTTAAAAGTCAATTTTCTCAAATTGGAACAAATTGAGGAAAAATTTCCTAAAATTTTTGATCAACTGGGTACTTTCAAAAATAAATTTGAAATTAGGGTCGATGAAAAAGTTCAGTCATTTATACAATCAGTTCCACGTGCTGTGCCCATTCCATTACTTAAACCTTTGAAAGATGAACTTGAACGCTTACAAAAATCAGACATTATAGAACCTGTTTAATATCATACTCCATGGGTCAGTCCCATTGTTATAGTTCGGAAAGATAGTAATAAAAAAGGGGTCCAAGTATTTCAGTCGTATAGATACGACCTCGGGTTTCTATCAAATTAAACAAGCCAAAGAATCACAGGATTTAACGTGTTTCATAACACTATTTGGTCGCTTTAAATTTAAAAGGTTGCCATTTGGAATAACCTGTGCACCAGAGTATTTTTCAATGTTAATATATAAGGTTCTGAAGGGACTTGATGGAGTTATTTTTCATGTTGATGATATTCTCGTCCACGCACCAACAGCCGAAAAACACAATGAAATACTTTATGAAGTTTTAACCCGAATTTTTAAAGAAGGTATAACCTTGAATAAAGAAAAATGCCTTTTTGGTGTGCAATCTCTGCAATTATTAGGTCACTCCATAAAGGGCTGCCTATTCTTCAAAAAACTAGATTGGGGTGGGTAGTCTCTGGACCCGTAAATCTTTTGAGCATTGAAACGTCGGCATGTAATCTCAATATTGCCCGTTTAGAGCAAAACCAAGAACGTTTTTGGAAGGTTGAGAAAACGCTGATATCCAAGTTCTCAAAAGAAGAAATGGAGTGCGAATGGCATTTTATTAACACGACTTCTCTAAATGATAATGGAGAGTTTATCGTCAGTTTACCAAAAAAAGATTATATTTCCGAGTAAGGCGGGTCTAAAGATGTGGCCATGAAGCAATTCTATAACTTAGAAACTCGACTAAAAAAAATCCAGACTTAGAAATTCAATATCATGCATTTTTGAAGAAGTATTTAGACTTGGGCCATATGTCCATTGTTGATCATAATTTAGATAAAGTTTGGAAAAATGGTGTATACTACATGCCTCATAATCCTCTTGTTAAAAACTCGAGTATGACGACAAAATGTAGTTGTGCTCAATGCTTCTTCCAAAACTACCTCTTACTTGTCCCTTACTGATGTTTTAAGAGTGGGTCCTACCATTCAAGACGAGCTTTTTTCTATCATGAGCCGATTCCGTTGCCACAATTTTGTAATCATAAAACACATCGGATATAAGCTAGCGGCCAGGAGACGGAATTCCGCTTTTAGGCGAAATAGTGACGGCATGCCACCGGTCGGCCTACTGGCGCCCAAGCGGTCATGGGCGGAATGTATGCCGCGGCGCCCCTAGCATTCTAGCCGCCAGTGAACTCTCTAAACGTAGCATACGTTTTGGCGGCGGCCCGCCAAGGTTGTGTTTGTTGGGTAGGTATAGGATATGCTACATGAAAAATGATTAAAATTTGAAGGAGAATCCAAACATCAAATTAAAAAATAGGGTATCAATTTGAAATAAGAAAGTTAGACCCCGCCCAGACTTTTTGTACTACCCTGTATATGTTAATACAGGTTTTTAAAATTTCATTTCCAACTATGA
This sequence comes from Orchestes rusci, assembly GCA_958502075.1. NCBI lineage: Eukaryota > Metazoa > Arthropoda > Insecta > Coleoptera > Curculionidae > Orchestes > Orchestes rusci. The sequence continues at coordinate 12,612,595 of OY293312.1, read as the reverse complement.
AACTTTCATTTGGAACACTTTTTTCTAAAACGTCAAATTAAAAAGTTAGATGGGGCGGGGGCATTTATAATCAATAACCCTGTACGTCTTTGATAATTGAGATTTTTATATTAGCCGTTTTTATTCCTGAGGGATCTCTTTCTATAAGCTCATCTTGAAACAATTAAATCATTGAATTTTGTTACTTTGACGTTGAGAAATTAGTCGAGGAAAATATGCATAACTCCGTTATTTTTGGTTTCAGAAAAAAAATCATGATAACCTTTTATGTTCAAAAAAGAGTGGCTGCTCAATTATGATAAAAATATACACGGCGTCCAATTAACAAAAATACGTTTTTTGGAATAAATCGAGAACGCGTTGTTCAATTATTTTTTTGACAGCATAATGTTAATCCGCAGAAAAAATACTACTAGTTCTCTCATTTAAACGACCTCGTATCTTCAATAATAAAGAAGTTAGTGATAGCCGACTTAATTGGAGGCACCCTGTATATACAGGGCTCGATACAGGGTTTCCCTGAAATGACTGTACAACGCTTAACCACAAATTCCTTTACCAAAAATAGGGTTATCTAGGTAAACTTACCTATATCCAGAATTGCTTCGTCAAGTCTATAGAGGGCACCAAAGATTTAAAAAAAAATGGTTTTTCCACATTTTTCAAAAACGTGCAAATCAATTTTGATAATTTTTGGTTCCTAGACCTGGACCATGAAATAACGTTTCTTGTTTCTATAGCGACCGCTTGAAATTACCCGGAAGTGTTATGAAGGTGACGTCATATGAAGTTATTTCTTTTGATTTTTTTTTGGCAGTGACTTTGTGATAATTCAGATATTTGTATCTTAAAGTTCAATGTATTAGGGAGTTTTCCTCTTTCTTGAAAAAAATTGCCAAGATAAGTGTTTATGCCAAAAAAATTTTTTTTTTCAACTATCTTCACAGATATTTTATAATTGATTCAATTTTTTTCTAGCAAAACTACCTATCCCAGCATATTTTTTCAAGAGAGAAAAAAACTTTCTCACAGACTGGGTTATTAGATGAAAACATCTGAATCATCAGAAAGTCAATTCCATAAAAAATCAGTGACGTCATATGCAGCTATATCTTTTGATTTTTTATGGAATTGACTGTCTAATAATTCAGATGTTTTCATCTAATAACCCAGTCTGTAAGAAAGTTTTTTTCTCTCTTGACAAAATTTGCTGGGATAAGTAGTTAATGTCTGTGTACCTATTTGAAAATATTTTTTTCTGGCACAACCACTTATCCCAGCTAAACTTCTCAAGAGAGAGAGAAGCTCCCCAATAAATTCAACTATTAGATAAAAGCATCTGAATTATCAAAAAGTCAATTTCAAAAAAATTCAAAAGAAATAACAACATGTGACGTCACCTTTTAACACTTCTGATCAATTATTACAACCGTTCGCTATAGAAACAAAAAACGTTATTTCATAGTCCAAGACTATAGGTACCAAAATTTATCAAAATCGATTAGTACGTTTTTGGAAAATGTAGGAAAAACCAATTTTTTTTTGAATCTTTGACGCCCTCTGTAGACTTGACAAAGTGATATTTTGGATATAGGTAAGTTTGCCTAGATCGCCTTATTTTTTGCCAAGGAATTTGTGGTTAAGCGTTGTACAGTCATTTCAGAGTTACCCTGTAAATCTGGTACCAGATGTTTCACTCAAGTATATTTAACATATCTCAACGATGCATTTAATGCCAACGTCGATCGATTTGCACTCAAGAAGCATATTATCTGTTTTACGTTATCCGATTTCGTAGCAGGAATTGATAAATAACGTTTCGCAAGTTGTGATAGTTTTGGGTAATTATTTGAATTATTCTTTCACCATTGCAATGGACACATATTCTTTGGAATCGGGCTTTCTAAATAGTTGTATAGCAACCTCATTTAACTCAGCTGTTTCTTCATTCGGAAATTAGATATCCAAGGCACATTTTTTTTCAGGATTCAGTATCTCTTTTTCAGGAAATTCCAAAGTGGATTCTATAAGATGTTGTAGATGTTGTTTTATTTGTGATAAGGATCCAGAATATTTTTCTTTATTTTTGAACCGAGGGTCAAAAGATGAACTAATGTCAAAAATCCCAATTGACGAAGATATTATGTAATATATTTTTGAACCTTGACTGAAATTCATTTCGTAAAAAGCTCTTCATTTTTCGTATTAATTCAGGATCATCTTCTTTAGTTTTTGGAATAAAATTCTCCGATAAGGATTCCAAAATGGGCACTACAATTGAAATAGTTGGTTGCGATTCTGAGGACAACAAGGTAGTTGCTAATTCAAAAGGTTCCAGCATTGTGATAAAATGTTCGATGACTCCTCTGCGAGCACCAAATGTCCCGCTTGTATTTTTGATGTGATTGTTCTATAGAGTTCCATCGTGTCCTAACAGCTTGAATAAGTTTATGTTTCTATAACCCTAGTTGTTCTTGCTTGGTGTTTAAGGCTTTTGACGCTATATAAGAATGCTTGAAATGAGAAACAATGCTGCTACACTTGGATATTATTGGTTTGATGTCATCTGCGTCCAACACTTGTTAAAACTAACTGTGAGTTATGTGCGTAGCACGTAATGGCATCAAAGGGCAAACCTTGGTAGCAGAAACAATGTTGGAAGCTCTATCATGAACCATGGCTACACACTTGTCTTTAATTACCCAATCATGAGTTATCTCATTCATTCTATTTTGTAGATTCAGAGCAGTGCTATCCTCCATAACTACAGTTGTGAGATTCCGTGAAATTGGTACCCAATTTTGGTTTATATAATGGCAGGTTAAGCTTTTATACGATTCATTTGATCTCGATGTCTTGCAATCGATATCATAAAGTGCATCTATAGCCTTTGCCGATGATGTTTTGTAAGTGGGACAAACAAATCACAACAAATTTGTGAATCATCGATTCTCAACAAATAACACTGGTGTTGAATCAATGCAAATCATTCTTGTTATTAGTTGAGTTAGTTCTACTTCTCTCCGTTTAAAAATTTGTTCGGAAAAGAAGATATTATCGATTTTTTTCTGAACAGATGAAGCGGAACTTTTCTGACTTGCTGCTGATTTTGAATCTGAATGGACTAGTTTATCCGAGACTTAGGGGCTCACTAGATCTGATGTTGATGGACTGCAAATAAAGAAAGATTGTTCAAGCGAGCACTACCAGTGTTGGGACATCCCAATATCTCAGCGTGACAACACTGTACACCCCTCCAGCTCCAAGACGCTCCGTATCACCACGCCGTGCTTGACATCAAAAACTCCCTTCTTCTATTGTCGAGAGAGAGGGCGCTTTCGACTGATTGTCATTCTGTCTGTCATCACTTTTTTGACTTCGTGTTGCATGAGCATGAGATACCTTGTAAAAATTTATACAGTCCACTATTTCATGTCGTTAAATGAAACATAGAAAAGTACGAGATGAAGATTTGGTTTCAATATAAATCAACATTTTGGTCCAATCGTTCCGGATAAAAAGAAGTGGCCAAGGATTAAAGCATCGTCTGTATTCTGTATTGTTCCTGTTTGCTGTTTGAAGACGAAGACCGAGGCTCGCCGCCATTGCCGCAGAGTTTCCGTACCAAGTCGACGAACGAAAAAATAGTTTAGCTTGTAAGTCCGTTCCTTAATTCCACTTGCCTATTGTATAAAGCTGTATTCAAATCAGAAAGTGTTTAAAACATAATATATTTATATTTCTACATAAAATTCACATGGTTATCGCGTGATTACCCATAGTCCCCAAAGTTTTGGTGACCTAATAATTTTAGCGGCACAACTGCATTGCCCATTGGCGATTTGGTTCTGAATTTGACTCATGGAACCTTTATAGATCATTAAAATTTGAGTTTTTTTGCTGAATTTGTTCTTGATTAAAGGGTCATTAATCAAGTATGGAATCTGAAGCTGAAATCAAACTTTTAAAGTAGAAAAGGAGTGCCATTAAGGGTTCATTGACCAGATTTGCTAATTATTTGAGTGGTTTTGCATCTAGTCAAAATTACGTAGAATCAAATACCCGATTTAAGAAAATAAAAACATGCTTTGACGAATTTGAAAAATTTCAATTTAGGTTGGAAGAACTTGTGGATGATCCTGCAGATTATGAGCTGCAAAGAAATGAGTTTGAAACCAATTATTTTGACATAATTTCGAAAGCCCAGTCTCTTTTAGATCAGCACAAATGAAATCTTTCCTCAAGTTTCCCTGTGCAAGCACAACCAGTTGTTCAAGATCCATTAATGAATTTAAAATTACCGCCAATAATATCTAGCTTGAAGCGAGAGGCTTTAGATTGTGTTCGGTCAATTCAGATAAGTGACGCAAATTACGAAATTGCCTGGAATTTACTTTTTAGAAGGTACAAAAATAATCGAATTATCGTTAATAACCATATCAAAAATATTTTTGAATTAGCCGCCATGAAAAAGAAAACCAAAAAAGGTTTGCGATTTCTTTTGGATGAGCTTCAAAAAATATTCGATCCTCACAAAATTTATAACAACCTGCTGAGACCTGGGACTCTTTGATCATTCATATCGTTGCGTCAAAACTTGATCCTTTCACACGTAGGGAATGGGAAAACTCCCTAACCGATAGCACCGCACTTCCAACCTACGATGAGCTAGTCAAGTTTCTGACGCAGCGTTGCCAAACTTTGGACATGATGGATCTGAATTTAGATTCAAGAACAGATAGAAATTTTAATGAAAAGGGAAAACAACCTCATTTTTCACACGTATCCGAGCAAGCAAATAGGGTTTGTGGTTTTTGTAAAGGCGCTCATCTCATTTATTATTGTCAGCAATTTTTAAAATTGCCTGTTGATGAAAGATTGGCTGAGGTAAGAAAATTACGTCTTTGTACTAAATGTTTACGCTCTGGTCATGCAAACAAAGACTGCAGAGGTGAAGATTGCAGGAAATGTCACAAAAACCACAATTCCTTACTGCATTTGTTTAGGCAGCCAGAAAATCACTTGGCTTCCAGTCCTGCACTTGAAAAAATTGATATTATCAAATCGAATGATTTTGGATCAGAGAATAATCACTTCACCCGAAATTTAGATCCTGAGACAGCACTTTCAAATCAAAGCGTTAACAATAATTACATTCTTCTTTCGACAGCCAGCATTTTGATTTATGATAAAAAAAGGTTTGCCGATTTCTTGTCGCGCGCTCCTTGATTCGGGCAGTCAGTCCAACTATATGACAAGCTATTTGGCAAAGAAATTGGGTCTTATTAAATCAATATTCCAGTCAGTGGAATCAGTAAAAATTCAACTCACATCAAACAATCTGCCAAAGCAAGAATATTTTCCACAAAAAATTATTTCTGTACGGATTTGAACTTTTTGCTGTTAGATAAAATAACAGAGAATCTTCCTGGTGTTTCGTTCAATAGTGACGTTGTCAATTTTTCCAAAAACATTTCGCTAGCTGATGATGATTTCAATGTTTCCAAACCCATAGATCTACTTCTAGGGGCCGGAGTCTTCTGGTCTTTGTTATGTGTATGTCAGATTTCAATGGGAAAAGCGTTCCGTCAGGACTTTCTAATGACTTGGCAACCTCGGGACTTCCTATATGGCAGTTGTCAAGTGTGGAGTTAGTAGTTAGTGTCATGTCATATGTCATTAGGGGATTCTGGATTATTCTAGAAGAACTGATTATTGATTATTGTATGAATCTGGCTAACAAGTGAAGCAATATAAGCAGCGTCTTCGGCATCCAATGCAAGTGTGTTTTATTTTATTATATATAACCCAACCATGGTGGCAGCGGTGGTGCGTGTTTAAAGAAAGTCTATGAAAGTGGTGTACGTGCGTTTTTAAACCCAGATCTATCTCGTCGATTTCTTATTCGACGCCGTCCCATAGACATAGCATTAGACGACGACGGAATAAAATATGTGTACTGCGGAAGATACGATGATGATGCAGCCAATTTCTGTGCCGGTGTCTCCACCCCAAAAGATTGATTTTTCGATGCCCCAAATGTGGCCTCAGTGGCGAAAACGCTTCGAGCGATTCATGTCGGTCTCTGGACAAAATTTAAAATCAGACTATGAAAAGGTGAACATTTTGATGTATATCCTTGGTGAGAAGGCTGGAGAAAATATGCTACAGTTTGTTCCGGTTCCCCAAACCTACGCAGCTACAGTGCAAGCCTGCGAAAACCATTTTATACCCCGGAGAAATTTAATTTTTGAACGTCATAAGTTCAATAGTCGTGCCCAGCAACCAGGTGAGCCTGTGGAATCATTTATTACTTCTTTGCATTCCCTTGCAGAGCATTGCCAATATGGCCCCTTAAAGGACGAATTGATACGTGACCGTATTGTTGTGGGCATGTTAGATCGTAAAACCAGCGAGAGACTGCAATTGCAAGCGAATTTAAACCTTGCTGACTGTATTATCACTGTGAAACAAGCTGAACTCCAAGAAAAACAAAGCCGAGAGCTGCGTGGAGGATCAGTCGCTACAGTAGCAGGTGGTCAATCGGCCGGCCAGTACCGGTGTCAGTCGAATTATTACTCCAATCGGATAATAGAGCAAGACGCAAAACATTGTGACTTCAGAAGCCCAGTTCAAGTAGTACAGGGAAGCGCTCCTTGTGGCGCCAATTTTAGACCGCCCCGTTTTTTTTTGGAAAAAAGGGAAGAGAAGAAGATGCTCCTAGGAAATGTCAGTTCTGTGGGTTGGCGGATCATTCCAGACAGAAGTGTCCTGCCAAGCAATCTACGTGTCGTTCTTGTAATAAACAAGGGCATTGGGCGACTGCATGCCGAAGCAAAAAGGTTAGGTCTATACAATCTGAGTCTGAAGGTAATATTCATTGTAATACTAATCTTAGTTGTACAAATTGTTCTTACAATGATAGTGCTGGCTCAATCAGTTTCTAGGGTCAATTGAGATAAATTCAATTTTTCAGAGAGAATGGTCAATTTCTTTAAACATTTCTGAATTAAATAAAGATGTTAAATTAAAGATAGACACTGGTGCGAATATAACTTGCATACCTGTATCATTATGAGATGAAAATATTATTCAAAGCTTACGCTTGACCAACAGAGTAGCGACTGGCCCTTCAGGCAAGAGGTTGAATATATTGGGGGTTTTACATGGTTCATTATCTGACTGTGAAAGAAGCTGTTTCACTGATATCTATGTCATTGAGGAATTATGCAAACCAATTTTGGGTCGTTCTGCAATAATAGATTTAAAAATCCTGCAATTCGGTGATGGATTTCTTTTAAAAGTCAATTTTATCAAATTGGAACAAATTGAGGAAAAATTTCCTAAAATTTTTGATCAACTGGGTACTTTCAAAAATAAATTTGAAATTAGGGTCGATAAAAAAGTTCAGTCATTTATACAATCAGTTCCACGTGTTGTGCCCATTCCATTACTTAAACCTTTGAAAGATGAACTTGAACGCTTACAAAAATTAGACATTATAGAACCTGTTGAATATCATACTCCATGGGTCAGTCCCATTGTTATAGTTCGGAAAGATAATAATAAAAAAGGGTCCAAGTATTTTAGTCGTATAGATACGACCTCGGGTTTCTATCAAATTAAACTAGCCAAAGAATCTCAGGATTTAACGTGTTTCATAACACTATTTGGTCGTTTTAAATTTAAAAGGTTGCCATTTGGAATAACCTGTGCACCAGAGTATTTTCAATGTTAATATAATATATAAGGTTCCAATAGCCAAAAGATCTTAGAATGTTCATCTCAGACATCACAAACAAGTGATTATTGGATTACTAATGATAAGACTATCAAAACTTTGGGCCTAATGTGGGAGCATCAAGATGATATTTTATCATACTCTGTTAATTTTGATCAGAAGTTGCAAAAGCGTGTCACTAAAAGATTGATTTTATCTATAATTTCTCAAATTTTCGACCCGCTTGGTCTGATAGGTCCAGTAGTAGTTCATGCTAAGTTAATCGTACAACAATCATGGAGAGAAAAAATAAATTGGGATGAAAGAGTACCTCCAAGCTTATTTACCACCTTTCTTCAATCCTACAAGCGACTTCCCGAGTTAATTCTTAGCAAAATACCACGGCACATTATTTTGCCCGAATTTGACAAAATAACTTAAGATGGCTTTTGCGATGCTTCAAATGTGGCCTATGGTGCCTGTGTGTATCTCGTTTCGAAGAAGGCTGATTGTGAAAGTTTGTCCCGACTTATGTGTGCCAAATCACGAATAGCGCCTATCAAAACTATATCATTGCCTAGACTTGAGCTATCTGCTGCAAATCTTCTAGCCAATTTGATTGAGAAAGCATTGGATTCGTCTACTCTGAAAATATCAAACGTTTTTTACTGGACCGATTCGACGATTGTTCCGGCGTGGCTTGCCTCTGCGCCAATTACCTTGAAGACTTTTGTCGCGAATCGTGTCTCTGATGTTCAAAATTTGAGCGATATAAAACAATGGAATCACGTAAGATCAGCTGAAAATCCAGCAGATATAATATCACGTGGCTACTGTCCTAGCGATCTACGAGATCCAAAACTATGGTGGTCAGGACCACCATGGTTATTGAAGGATTCAGCCGAATGGCCGAAATTAATTCCCGATGTTGAGAATATTCCCTAAATGCGTACTCAAAAATGTCTCAATCTATTTTCCAAGACTGAAAATTTCAACTGAGCATTAAAACGTCGGCATGTAATCTCAATATTGCCCGTTTAGAGCAAAACCTAGAACGTTTTTGGAAGGTTGAGAAAACGCCGATATTCAAGTTCTCAAAAGAAGAAATGGAGTGCGAATGGCATTTTATTAACACGACCACTCAAAATGACAATGAAAAGTTTATCGTCAGTTTACCAAAAAAAGATTATATTTCCGAGTAAGGCGGGTCCAAAGATGTGGCCATGAAGCAATTCTATAACTTAGAAATTCGACTAAAAAAAAATCCAGACTTAGAAATTCAATATCATGCATTTTTGAAGAAGTATTTAGACTTGGGCCATATGTCCATTGTTGATCATAATTTAGATAAAGTTTCGAAAAATGGTGTATACTACATGCCTCATCATCCTCTTGTTAAAAACTCGAGTATGACGACAAAATGTAGAGTTGTGCTCAATGCTTCTTCCAAAACTACCTCTTACTTGTCCCTTACTGATGTTTTAAGAGTGGGTCCTACCATTCAAGACGAGCTTTTTTCTATCATGAGCCGATTCCGTTGCCACAATTTTTTAATCATAACGGACATTGAGAAAATGTACCGCATGGTTAATATCAAGGGAACAGAACAAGACCTTCAAAGAATTCTGTGGAGGTTTGACAAATCAGAGGAAGTCCAGTCTTTTAGATTGAATACCGTTACTTACGGTACAGCTCCCGCGGCGTTTCTAGCCATTAGTTCCCTGCATCAAGTAGCTATTGAGCATATGGAGCCATATCCTAAAGAGTGTCAAATTATTTTGAAAGACTTTTATGTAGATGATCTTATCACTGGTTCCTCAACCATAGAAGAGGCCAAAAATATTAAACATGTAGTTTCCAAAATTTTGAATTCAGCCGGTTTTCAGCTCAGAAAATGGGCTTCCAATAGCCAAAAGATCTTAGAATGTTCATCTCAGACATCACAAACAAGTGATTATTGGATTACTAATGATAAGACTATCAAAACTTTGGGCCTAATGTGGGAGCATCAAGATGATATTTTATCATACTCTGTTAATTTTGATCAGAAGTTGCAAAAGCGTGTCACTAAAAGATTGATTTTATCTATAATTTCTCAAATTTTCGACCCGCTTGGTCTGATAGGTCCAGTAGTAGTTCATGCTAAGTTAATCGTACAACAATCATGGAGAGAAAAAATAAATTGGGATGAAAGAGTACCTCCAAGCTTATTTACCACCTTTCTTCAATCCTACAAGCGACTTCCCGAGTTAATTCTTAGCAAAATACCACGGCACATTATTTTGCCCGAATTTGACAAAATAACTTAAGATGGCTTTTGCGATGCTTCAAATGTGGCCTATGGTGCCTGTGTGTATCTCGTTTCGAAGAAGGCTGATTGTGAAAGTTTGTCCCGACTTATGTGTGCCAAATCACGAATAGCGCCTATCAAAACTATATCATTGCCTAGACTTGAGCTATCTGCTGCAAATCTTCTAGCCAATTTGATTGAGAAAGCATTGGATTCGTCTACTCTGAAAATATCAAACGTTTTTTACTGGACCGATTCGACGATTGTTCCGGCGTGGCTTGCCTCTGCGCCAATTACCTTGAAGACTTTTGTCGCGAATCGTGTCTCTGATGTTCAAAATTTGAGCGATATAAAACAATGGAATCACGTAAGATCAGCTGAAAATCCAGCAGATATAATATCACGTGGCTGCTGTCCTAGCGATCTACGAGATCCAAAACTATGGTGGTCAGGACCACCATGGTTATTGAAGGATTCAGCCGAATGGCCGAAATTAATTCCCGATGTTGAGAATATTCCCTAAATGCGTACTCAAAAATGTCTCAATCTATTTTCCAAGACTGAAAATTTCAACTTACTTGATAAATTCTCATCGTTAGCTGGTACAATTTCGATCGAAGAGCTCAATGCATCTGAACTTACTTTAATTGCGCTTGCTCAAACTCAAGATTTTGCCATTGAAATATCTTTCTTAAAAAGGTCTCAAAACATACCAAAAAAAAGTAAAATCATATTCTTAGATCCTTTCCTAGAAAACAACTTGTTAAGGGTAGGGGGTAGGCTACGAAATTTTAATTTGAAATATAATGAAAAACATCCTTTTTTACTTTCTATTAAAAATAACTTGACAGTCTTGTTAGCTCGATTTGAACATGAAAGCCTTATGCATGCTTCACCACGAACAGTACTTTGTAGTTTACGTGACACATTCCGGATTTTGCGTGGCAGAAGCACTGTAAGAAATATTATAAAAAAATGTGAATGTTGTTTTAAGGTTAATCCCATTACCGTAGCACCTAAAATGGCCGATTTGCCACTTGAACAAGTCTCACCGTCACCACCTTTTAATAATTTAATAATTTTGCGGGACCATTTATTTAAAGGATGGTAAGTCGCGCAGTAGAAGCGTTGTGAAGGGTTTTATATGCCTCTTTGTGTGTATGTCAACCAAGGCGGTTCACTTGGAGCTCGCCGATGACCTATCAACACATGCCTTTTTAAATTCATTGAAACGATTTGTTTCTAGGCGAGGCCTACCAACTGGTTGGTGCGTCAAATGAACTTTTTGGGTTGTATGAGTTACTTTCGAACCAAGACTCGTCTATTAGAAATAGCCTAAGTACACAAAAAATCCAATGGCATTTTATACCACCCAGGGCACCGCAATTTGGTGGATTGTGGAAAAGTTGCGTTAAATCATATAAATATCACCTCAAAAGAATAATCGGTGATGCACATTTGACATTTGAACAATTCTACACTGTCCTCATTCAAATAGAAGCGATCCTTAATTCCCGTCCTTTAATTCTTCTATTTGATTACCCTGAGGACCTTGAACCTTTGACTCCATCACATCTTCTTATCGGACAAAAACTTACTGCCTTGCCACAGAGAAACGTTGAAGAAATACCAGTCAACAGATTGGAGCACTATGAGCGACTACAGCAATTGGTACAACACTTTTGGTCCAGATGGCATCGAGAATATTTAGGAACTTTGCAAACCCGATCAAAATGGAAAATCTCCACTACACAGCTGCTACCTGGTCAAATGGTTCTGGTGAAAGAAGACCAAGTCGCCCCATTACAATGGCCAATTGGAAGAATAGTTGAAGTGCACCCCGGAAAAGACAAAATCACCCGATTTGTGACTATCAAGACTGCTAAGGGCTACCTCAAGCGTGCTTTTACCAAGGTTTGCCCGCTTTCTATTGAATGTTGAAAATCGCCCACGAGTTTTCAAGAGGGCCGGTATGTTGGGACGTCCCAATATCTCAGCGGACAACACTGTACACCCCTCCAGCTCCAAGACGATCCGTATTACCACGCCGTGCTTGACATCAAAAACTCCCTTCTTCTATTGTCGAGAGAGAGGGCGCTTTCGACTGATTGTCATTCTATCATCACTTTTTTGACTTCGTGTTGCACGAGCATGAGATACCTTGTAAAAATTTATGCAGTCCACTATTTCATGTCGTTAAATGAAAAATAGAAAAGTACAAGATAAAAATTTGGTTTCAATATAAATCAACAACCAGTAATTATCATTGGGTGAAATGCATAAAGTCTAGTAGGTGCTGGTGCCTCAATAGCGGCTACATTTTCAAAGAATCTACTAAACTAACGAAGGATATACAAAAGTAATACTCTCGGTAGCATATGCACTTTCAAATAGGGACAATACTCTTGTTGAAAGTTGCTAGGAGCAACCGTTTTCGAGATATTTGCACTTCAATTGATCCATGCAATTTTATTTTCAATGGCAAATTCTGAAAATAGGCATAGGTGGCGTTGAAAACGGCGTTACCATGTATATTTTGACAATTACTTCATTGTTTCTCACTAGAAAAATACATTCAATTTTAGACTTTTCATTTATTCTTTTTTTTTCGTTTTTTAAAATTTTCCAATTTATACATTTTTTTTTCTTTTTTTAAACATCAAACATTAGGTGTGTTAGTTATGCTCCACTAGTGCACACTTTTCTACACTACAACACTCAGTGTGGCTTTGTTTGTGAAATGTTTGTCTGTTTTTCAGTATAGAATATCATTACTACACTAGAAAAGAATATTCTATCCTAAAAAACAGACATACATTTCACAAACAAAGCTACACTGAGTGTTTTAGTGTAGAAAAGTGTGCACTAGTGAAGCATAACAAACACACCTATTGAAACTATTGACAAAAGTGCTATGATAACGCCGTTGTCAACGCCATCAACCTATGTCTATTTTCAAAATTTGCCATTGAAAACCACAATGCATGGATCAATTCAAGTGCAAATATCTCGAAAACGGTTGCTCCTGAGTATCATTCCTATTTGAAAATGATGGTATAAACAATATTTCTACTCAAAACAAAGATACAGAGTTCGGCAAAAAGTTATGACTACCTTGTTTTTGAAACAGTGAAAATACTTTTGGATGGCGCCATACAAAATATAGTCATAATAATATCAAATTTAAATTTCTTATGTCAAAAACACTCTGGATACCGATTTTTGTTGAATCATAAGAATTATGGGATTTATTTAGATAAAACAAAAATAGAAATCAAACTTTGACACCCTTTTGACACAAAGCGTTTTCAAATAATTTTTTTTAAAGAAAAATAATATTTTTTTTTCTGTGTAAATTAGACTGTTCAAATATTTCAACCTAATTTTGGGACACCCTGTATGTGCCAGTTATGTAGAAGAAGAAACTATGATCTAGTTCTGTAGTTTCAATGCAAAGTACTGTTTAAATATTTTCGAAGCAGAAAATATACTGGAATAGTTTTGAATGTTTTGCAGGGTAAAAGGATATTGGGTATGCACTAAAAAGTTTTTTTTTTTTCACTTGACAAAAATTCAAGAGACAAAAAAAGTACTTCCAGGTCGTTGAAATATTAAAATTGGGAAAGAAATTAGTGGCGTACTTTTTTATTTTTTTTTTGTCAATAATATCGGTTAAAGTCACCTCCCCGCTTTCACCGGACGCCACCAGACATGATAATTTTAATCTTGGTAGAGCCAAAGTTCCTCCATATAACTACAAAAAACGCTAGCAAATTTAAAAAATCTTAATTTTCAAATTTATTTAACACTCTGTGCCCTGTGGGTATAGATACCAAAGAGAAACAATGCATTTCCGGCCCTATGACAATTGGAACTTTTTTTATAAAATCACCTCCGTTTAAATATCGCCGTATTTTTGAAACACCGTGTACCTGTTTAAGCACATATTATAATGGAGAAAAAGTTCTGTTAATTTGGGGGAGGAGAGTATAAAATCAAAACGAACTTAGAGGACAGTAAATAAAAGATCCTAGAATTATTTTTGTTTCTTAGATGATTCCACAAGTTACTAGTTGTGCTCTCATTCGTAGCATTATAACTGCAAAATTTGCACTGCACCCGCGTTTAATTTTTGTCAAAATATACCCCCATTTTGCTCCGGTAACTCATTATAAATATAGAAATAATTTTCTTGAACTAAATCAAAATATATGATACAAAAGCAACTTTTACGTCGGCCTTGCCGCTATAAAAACCAAAAATGTATGTAATATTTCTAAGAAACAGTCAACTCCACAACAATGACCAACCCGTTTTTCATCAGCAAGTAATCTTTTGTTCTAGGGCTCACGCGCTACGCGCCTTTGAAGGACTGCAATTTTGATCTATACTATATACTATCTAGGATTTTGCCGTTATGAATCACATTCTAAGTACATACAGTGACTGGCTAAAATATGGAACAAATTCATTTTAAATTCAGGATTTCATTTTTTCTGAAAACGCTGGGACACGTCGATTTTTATTTATAGATGCGGTTTTTTTAATGATGAATTCGTGTATACATAAAGGGCGAATCAAAAATAAGTAATGACCATCAACTTCTTCATTTTAAATGGAAACATGTTTTTCTTATTTCACTTTGACTTCTGCGTGAAATTCTGAGTATATTTCATGCAACTTTCAACTTACCCCATACCAATATCCAACCAAAAATGACATTTTGAATCCCTAATCTTGATTATTTAAAAACTGGTTGATGTTTTATTGGTTGGAAAACTGAATTAGATTTTCATTGAGCAACGTAAATAAGTGGTAACCAACTAAAAAAAAACAAGATGGCGTAGTTACCTATTGTTTATACAGTGAGGACACGTGGGTTGGAATAAATTCATTTGAAATTCAGGGGTTTGTTTTCTGGAAAAACGCTCGGACATATCGATTTCTATTTTTGACTGCGGGTTTTTTATGGTAATTTTATTTATACAGGTTGGACCAAAAATAAGTCACGACCATCAACTTCATTTTTTCAAAAGGAGACCCCCATTTTTCATTTCATTTTTGAATTCTACGTGAAATTCTGAGTAAATGATGATGATAATTCTAGTATACAGAGTGGACCAAAAATAAGTTCGTACCATCAACTTAATTTTTTCAAATGGAAACCCACTTTTTTATTTTATTTTCGAATTCTACATCAAATTCTGAGTAGGTTTCATGTACCATGTCCTTAGCCTAACCCCAACAGTTATCGGGAAATACGATTGTTCAAAAGCACAGTCGATTTGTTCAATCGTAAATTTCTTGATAACTGTTGGGGTTGGGCTAAGAACATGATACATGAAACCTACTTAGAATTTGATGTAGAATTTGAAAATGAAATAAAAGAAGGGGGTTTTTATTTAAAAAAATGAAGTTGATGGTCGTAACTCATTTTTGGTCCACTCTGTATAAATAAAATAACCATAAAAAAAACCGCAGTCAAAAATAAAAATCGATGTGTCCGAGCGTTTTTTCAGAAAACAAACCCCTGAATTTTGAATGAATTTATTCCAACCTACGTGCCCTCATTGTACAGGGTGTTTACGGTCTTGTGATTTTTTCTTTAATGTTTTTTTCTACACGTTAAAAGAATATGATTAACGCTAAAACGCCTTGGCAAAAGTCGAATAATAATAATAATAATAATAATTATAATAATAATTATTATAATGATAATAATAATAATAATAATAATTCATGGATACATCGAGCGAGACTTTGCGTTCAACAACAGGGCGATAACTTTGAACAACTGCTGTAAAGCGGTAATTTTGCAATTTAGTGTCATCATTTTTGAAAATAAAATCGTACAAAAAATTCATTATCTCTCTTATTATTCAACTTTTGCTAAGGCGTTTTAGCGTTAATCATATTCTTTTAACGTGTAGAAAAAAACATTAAAGAAAAAATCAAAAGACCGTAAACACCCTGTATATTGCTGCCTCTTGGCAAAAACGCGATTCGTTTTTTTTTTAGTTGCTTAGTTACTACTTGTTTACGTTTCTGATTGGACATTCAATTCAATTATTGAAATAAAAATATTAACCTGTTTTTAAATTGAAAAGAAATAATAACTACAATGTAAATACACATAACAATATAAATTTGTAGCTATATAATACATATCACTAAAATTGGGATCACATTATCAATTCGATTATTTCAGGACAGCTATCATTTCACCCCTAATAAGCAGGCTGGTATCGGAGCACAATTAGTTTTTTTTTTTTAATGGAAATCAACATTTTATCAAAATTATTCCAGTAGGTTCACAGTATGATGAGCATAAATAATCTTTGGTTCTTAGGTACTGTATCAAACATATCAAAAAAGTAGTATACAATATGGGATATTCTTAATATTCTTTGGTATCGAGTTATACAATTGAGTTGATTGATTAATTGAATATCAGTTCTATTGCAAGTTAAATAACTATGAACATGTTGCATCCAACTCTGCAACGGTATTTTCTCGTCTCGATGAATAATAATACTGCCAGATTTAGTATAAAAATAGACTGTATTTTCTATTTCTTTTTACAATTTTTTGGATAGATACTAGCGCAATGATTTTCCAACAACTAGATATAGCCCGACGTCTCTTTGTGTCACATGTTTATACATTGAGGGGAGAGAGGAATTCTTGCGAGAATTCTTACGAGTTTGCCAAACTGCAAATTTAATAAGTAGCTACCTTGTATCCAAGGTATTTTGATTCTAATTAAAAATACTCTAAACTTTATGAGTGCATCTCCTGTAGTTACCAATTATATAATATGTACATTTTGTGATAATAAAACATTTTCAATGAGACCCATATTTTTCCATGAACCTTAGTTACTTATGTAGACACGATGCAACGAAATACATCTGGCAACACGACACAATTGCCAATTCGAGATCAACCAATCACAGCTGATAGTCATTTTAACCAATCATAGCCTGTAGCTTCCTTGGAACACTGTTATCGGCTTGTTCAAAATTCAATATTTTCGAAGGCCGAACAGCTGATTTATGTGAACAAAACTTATCAATAATCAGCAAATTATAACTGTCCTATAACACCAACGATATTGAAACAAATAAAAAATCAAAACATATCCTTGTTAATACACTGGTTGATAAAAAGTGAAAATTCTGAGTGCTTTTTATTTGCAACAAGGCAACGTTGAACGAACGTCGAACGAATTCAACGAACGAGATGTAGATAATAACAGTATTTAATTCATTGTGTACAGTATAATATCACAAGCAGTCAGTATAATATTGTAGAAGACTCAGTATTTCTGTTAAAAATGATAAGTAAAAATGGAATTTTTGAGCAGTAAAAGTACTATTTGGCCTGTATTTCTATGTTCACTATTGTGATTCTAATGGTCAGTAAAAATTTATGAAATGTCAGTATGACTTAGCTGGTAATAATTCCACAAATGTACAGTAAGAAATAATAAATGGCCAGTATGCGATAGTCAGTAATAATTTTAACTAACTCAAACTAACCCAAACTTGATACACATAATACCAATACAGAACACGTCAATTATGATAAATAATAATAATTGTAATGTTAACCTAGTGCTAACCAACGAGCCGCTGCATATTTTTATCAATTTCGATCACCAACACAGACTAACCCAAACTTGATCCACATAAAACCAATACTGCCAATACACAACACGTCAATTATAATATATAATAATAATTGTAATGTTAACCTAGTGCTAAGCCACGAGCCGCTGCATATTTTTCATCAATTTCTATTACCAACACAAACTAACCCTAACTAACCCAAACTAAATCCGCCTCTCAAAGGAACCTATCTGACTACTTCATCATGACATAAAGGCAGAGTGTTTTCTCTTTACTAAGTTGTGTTTCGTTCCGTTGTAAAAATGTTTGTATTTATACGAAATAACATATATGACCAACCATTCATTATTTTACTGTCGCTTTAATAATTTTATGAACTGTCCATTATTTTCACCAGGCATTCACTAATTTATTTGATCGTTTTTTTATGATACTGACTCTTGATCATTTATATTTACCATTTATTATTTTTACTGACCACTTCTTTATGTTACTGACCCTTCATTATTTCTACTGACCATTTCTCTATATTACTAACCGATAATTATTTCAACCGACCATTTATTATTATACTGACCATTTATTATTTTTACTGACCACTTCTTTATGTTACTGACCCTTCATTATTTCAACCGACCATTTATTATCATACTGACCAAGAGAAATAAAATAATGCCAAAGAATACTGTCCATAAAATTGAAATACTGACCATTTAATTTGTTGCCCATGTGGGTTATAGTGACAAACAATTTGCCCGGAATCTAGGGTGTACGCTAGTTCTAGTGGGTTCTATGTTCTAAGTACTAGCGTGACAGCATCCATACCGCCAGCCATTGAAAGTCTTGCTTTCAATCAAGTCACATACACAATACATACAATTCGTCAAAGACAATACGTGTCTTTCACACAACATCACCAACACATGAGTAATGTTCATTTTTATGTAAAAGTTTACATTCTTGTTATCAGTCGACCAATCTATTGGAAGCACGCAAAGCTTTTGCACAACGCGCTTGACAATCCCTTGGGTTGTGCGAATACTCACAACTCATCTTGCCCTGGATGTAGCTGGATGATTCACCCCATTCTCCAACTGGGTGGCGGGAAATTCTCCTTCTTGAGTACAACAATAGCCCCATTTTTTATGTTTCTGACAGAATTGAACCATTTGTTTCGTCTTTGAAGAGTGGTTAAATACTCTATTGATCAGCGCCTCCACATATCCTGAACGATTTGTTGCTGCATACGATACTTATCCAATCGATTCAATGGAATGCTAGATAAATCTTCTTGAGGCAGGGCGTTGAGTGAGTCCCCGAGCAAGGAGTGTCCAGAGGTTAACACTTGGAGGTCAATCGGATCGGACGATAAGGGTGTAAGCGGTCTCGAGTTCAAAACCGCCTCGACTTAACAAAAAACAGTGTTCAATTGCTCAATATTGGATTCGTACTTCGAACCACGCGGAAAATAAGACGCTTCGCTGATTTTATTGAAGATTCCCAGAGGCCACCCTGGTGTGGTGATCAGGGCAGAATATATTGCCAATCTTCACCCTGTTCCCTACAATATGTTTTTATCCCGACATATCTTTCATGTTTGGCCAATGTTTCAAGCAATTTTTGGAGCTCATTATTTGCACCAACGAAATGTGTACCCTTGTCAGAATAAATTCTAGTACGAAGACCCCGTCTTGATACAAAACGCTTTAAACAGTCTAAAAAGGACGCAGTACTCAAATCACTTACCAATTTGAACTGCCTTTGTTACAAAGCATATATAAAAAAACATATATCCCTTGACAATATTTCTGTTTCCCAATCTACCATCTTTAATAATAAAAGGACCAGCATAATCTATTCCACAAATAGAAAACGGCCGTTGATAAACTACTCTATCCCGTCGTCAATTACCCATTTTTATTTAGATTCACTGGCTGAGTTCTGAAACAAGTAACACATTTCGATAAAACACTACGAACAGCATTCCTGCCGTTAATTATCCAATACTGTTGACGCAATTAAGCTAAGATTGTTGCAGAACCAGCATGTAGATACCGTTGATGCTGTTCTAGAATAATTAACATGGTCAACGGATGTCGTTGGGGTGAAAGAAAGGGATATTTTACACTATATGTCTCATTTGAATGTTGTTAACGCCAACCTACCCTAAGCATATCATTTTCTAAAAATGTGTCCAACCTCAGGTTGCTATTTGTCGGTTCCACACCCTTGGATTTTAGTGCCTCTATTTTCGTATAAAAAGTCTGTTCTTGGGCAAGCTTAATCAAAATATTCAAAGCATTGTCACTTTCAGAAATATCTATATCATTGTACTGCCTATCAGCCGGTCTTTTTTCAAGATTATTAAAAAATACAAAAGCACCACGCAACTACTCGCTTTAGCTTATACAAACAAGAAATTCGCATGAATATTGATTGAAGTCAGGTTCAGTTGCTACCTATGACACCTCCACCTTCCTTTTTTCGAGAATTGTACATACATACAGTGCGGCTCTGAAAGGTCCCCCCCCTTTTTTTTTAATGTGTGCACCAAAAATTTTGAAACTTGGCATACTTTAATTGCTGTCGAAATACTACTTTTTGGCGGCTGGGCGCCATTTTGAAACATTTTTTCGAATGGAAAGGGGGGTCCGCACGGAAGCGTTTAATCCTATGAAATTTTCACACAATAATCTACTCGATAAGACCTTTCGAATGATGTATCACACGAGGGGGGTCGTGTGATACATCATTCGAAAGGTCTTATCGAGTAGATTATTGTGTGAAAATTTCATACGATTAAACGCATCCGTGCGGACCCCCCTTTCCATTTAAAAAAATGTTTCAAAATGGCGCCCAGCCGCCATCTTGAATACTAAAACTACGTCAGTAACAGCAAAAAGTACTATTTCGACAGCAATTGAAGTATGCCAAGTTTCAAAATTTTTGGTGCACACATTAAAAAAAAAGGGGGGGACCTTTTAGAGCCGCACTGTATATTATCCACAGTAGACCCCGGCCAATCTTCATATGTCCCTCGCAACCATGAAGGGCCATTCCACCAAAGATCTGAATCCTTTAAGTGGTGGACACCTCTCGATATTATATCTGCAGGATTATCACTGGAACTGATGTGATTCCACTGTGCATCTTTTGTAAGAGTCTGAATCTCTGCGGCTCTGTTAGCCACGAACACATGCCAAGTCCTTGGTTCTTCGGCAAGCCACGATAAAGTAATGGTGGAATCGCACTATAAAAATATCTTGTAAACATTCAAACTAACTGCAGAAATCACCTTATTGATCAATCTCGCCAGCAATGATGCTCCACAAAGATCCAAACGGGGAAGTGAAATCATTTTGAGAGGAGCCATCCGAGATTTGGCACATATGAGTTGGACTAAAATATCCCCTTGTGCATTCGAAGATCTGGAATACACGCATGCACCATATGACTCCTCACTCGCGTCTGAAAATCCATGTATTTCGAAATAATTCGCATTCTCAACTGTGCATTGTCTAGGTATTTTTATACTATTTAACGTTTCTAATTCAGAATAAAATTGATTCCACAACGTAAATAAATCTAACGGTACCTGAGAGAAATGTATTTTGAGCTGAATGTGCAGTAAACCATGCAAGAGATAAATCTGTAGGTCATTAATAAAATACCAATCCAAGCCATATTTATTAAACTCCCTTGTAATCATCTGAACTACTTCAGCAGCTTCTCCGAAAGTTGAAACTGCAGCTCTCAAGTTATCTAACACTTGTCTATTAACCGACTAATATTGGGTGAAGGATCTTGGATATCTAGTGAAATTTGCCTCAAGCATCTAGTGGATAGGAAAGATGCAGCTCCAGTGCCATAAGTCAAAGTGTTGAATCTAAAATGTTGAATTTCCGCTTCAGGACTTGGACGCCATATTATTCTCTGCAAATCACGATGTTCCGGCACAACGTTCACTTGCCGATACATTTTCTCGATATCTGCAGTTATCACTACACTGTTTTCACGAAAACGTACTAAAATATCAAAAAGATCATTCCGAACGGTTGGTCCGATTTGTAAAACTGTGACGCTCCGCGAGATTTTCCGGGATCGATTTCCGACGAGGGATGAGGAAAATCATAGATGTTTATAAAACTCGGGCGCCACCCCCTGTATTCACGTGGTAGAGGGCCCACAGTGCCTATCGGGAAGCTTTTATACAGTGAAGAAAGTCCAGGCGTTCGTTATTTTCAAAACTCCGGAAATTTCCGCTCTGAAATGGATTACTGAACTTTCTTTATATAAAAAAACACGCCGTTGGAAAAAAATTAATTAAAAAATTAAATTAATCAGTCTATTTGTCCCAAGTTTTACAATTGTACTGGTTCCCAACCAGTCAATTAAATAATAAACAAAAATCAACAATGGACTGATCTTCGTTCAGCAAAATAAATCAAAAATATCACATAAGAAATAACATTCATAAAATCAGTCTAATCTCACCCGGTGGAGAATCAAAATTACAGCTAAATGAATTGCAAACTAATGGCAGCCTCATATCGGCAAAACTGAACGTGAAAAGACGGTGTGTAACGAAGGTATTTTAACGACGGGTCGGGTTTTCACGGCGAAACTTTAAACAGAAAAATTAGCGGTTTGCAAAGATAGATTTTTCCGACGGCGTAGAAAAAAAAAATACGGAAAAGCCACGAGACGGGATCAGTTTGTTTCCTGACACAAAAGAAAACTAGGGAGGTTCGCGGTTCAAAGTGTTTTCTCTCTCTCGGCTGAAAAAAAAATTATTGATCACTGAAACAAACTCTACTGCGGCTGTAATGGCTACTGGATCGATGGAGACGACGGCTACATCCTGGATATATGGACACCCATGGACACATCGCACCTCGCACCTGGAGTGGGTACTTTTTCTTACAGTTCGGCATCGGTCATCGGCCACTCCTTTGGCTGCGACTGATTGTCCCTGTAGGTGGGTTTGCTGATCCAGGTCTTGAAGTCGACTCGGCTCCCATGTTCCTTGTAGATCTCCGGCATTCAAACTTGAATAAAAATCAAAACAAATGTGCTGGTGGCGGCACCAGAAGACTAAGAAATAGTACGGGATACGGGGAACGGGGTGACACGCAGTCACAATGGAGAAGTGGTTCGGGAAATTAATGAAAAATAAAAAAAATATATGAAAACCGCAAGTACGGACCGACTAAGTATCAAGATAAAAAAAATCAAAAAGAAAATATTCCAAGTTCGGATCTTGGAAGTAATTGAGTTGATGAAACAAAATGGTCCAGGTTAGGGCCTTTGGACGCAAAATAAAAACTCAATACAACTTACACGTTTAACTTCAGCGGCGGGTCGATAACTTTTACCGGCGGGTGTTTTGGCTCACTTCTCTTCGGCTACGTCTCTACTTGGCGAAGGCTGATGCACGTCTCCCCTTGGCGAAGGCTGATGCACGTCTCCCAAACCCTAGCCCTGTATCTGAGTTTGGCTTCACCAAGTCAGGAGGTGGAGTCTTGGGTATGAAGCCAAATCGAGACAGGTTTCGGTAGCACATTTGCAGTTCCAAATATCTACCATTCTAGCACGTTGCTATGGACCAGAAATGTGAAGGTCAAGCAAATGTTATGTAACGAAGTTACTATAATTTTCCGGTAACTTTCTTATTAATCAATCGATCGAGCCTTTTCTTTTTCTATGTCAATGTAACGAATTCCCGGGAGGTGTATTCTGCAAATTAAAACCACATGCCATACGTCATTTATATTTTATCAATTAATAACCGGTACGAAAGTAGATTAATAGCAACAGAAGAACCCCGGCCAGTACCAAACGTATGCAAAACGCGCGCAGTTCCCCAGCTCTCGTAGTGTGCTTCAAGTGGGGACTGGCTCAGGAGTGTATTCAAGGCGACGCACCAGTAGTTTCGAGGATTAATCCACCGACCTGCAGCCTGCAACCAGCTCCTGACAAGGTAAGGTACTTCCACCACCTTCAGCTCCCCGTAACGCTGAGAACCTCAAAGAAGGGTAGGTATATGGTAAGGATACAGGTTGCGTGAAAGGGTCTGAATGTTGCATGAATGAGGGTGTGTCTGATTAGGGAAGCTTAGGGGTGCAACGAGCTGGCTTATGTTACAGGGTTGCATTCCTTCGTTCCGCTCATACACACACATGGCCTGAAAACGTCTTGCCTGATTAGGGAAGCTTAGGGGTGCAGCGAGCTGGCTTATGATACAGGGTTGCATTTCTTCGTTCCGCCCAGATATACGTTTAGCCTGAAAGCGTCCTGCCCATAGACGTATAATACGCCTATGGTCCTGCCTGATAAGGGAAGCTTATGGGTGCAGCGAGCTGGCTTAAGTTACAGGGTTGCACTCCTTTGTTCCGCTCAGACATAGCATGTTAGGGTGGCGACAAGGGCAGATCGAGCTGGCTCATGTTACAGGGGTAGGCTCATGTCTCCACAGAAGGGTATGAAACTGAAGTACAACCTGTGCCGCCACCATTACCCGGTACGCGAAAATAAAATCCAGAAAACCTGGAACCTTAGAGCTATAGGGGGTTGGGTACGACCCCTAAGGACTACGTCACAAGCATCTCTGGAAGCTTTATACCCTCATTGTCTGCTTGACTGCGTTCCTGTTGAAGAAACCCTGATCATGCCCCGGCAGAAGAATCCTGTTAAAGCCCCGGACGGCTGTATTTTTTTTTCTTCCTGCGCGTCGTGATAATTATAAAGGGGACGCGTAATCCTGAACCGCGTTACACACTCTATCTCTCTCTCTTCACTTTTTATACGAAATGTTGTTGATTTGCTTAAGGCGTTCGGCATTTATTATTTTTGACACATTCCAGTAAGATAAGGTTTTAAGTAGATACCTTGGGTTTATGCGTGTTGAAGTTATGTTTATTTTCGGACAATAGACGGGAATGCTATTTTGGTGAATTGTTGGTTTTATTCATGTTAACACTACGACCCCTGGGCATTACACCCTCCACTGTTTAAAGGCTACTAGAAAGGCATGTGGGCCCTTTACCACGTTAATCCAAAGGGTGGCGCTCGAGTTTACGGCAACTGGAAAAGTCACAAGAAGATCGACCAAGGAAAATTCGAAGTAGCGCTACAATATGGCGCCCGAGCAGGGACCACGTTTTCTCACCACTTTTCACCCCGAACGTCCTTTAAAAAAAGCATTTCCCGTTTTAACCAACCAAATTACGTTCGTAACCACGCGGACAGCCCGAATCAGCTGTCTTTATCAAAATCTGGTCTGCGCATGCGCTAATCTCCAACCCGAGATACGACTCGTTTTCGACCAAACGGAGGATGCTGAATCCGAATTTCGACACGATAAATGGACCAAGAGTTTCGAGATTGACAGCCATTCTTCGTTCCAGACGGTCGGAGATGATTCCTTATGGTTCCTGAAGCCTGTATACGTCGTTTCGTGAGTTTTCTTCTGCGCATGCGCCATTCTGAAAATCGAGAGGGGACTCGTTTTCGATCAAGCCGAGGATGCTGAGCCCGAATTTCGACACTACAAATGGACCTGACCAATAGTTTCGAGGTTGACAGTTATCCTCCACCCAGATGATCAAAAATGGTTCCACATGATGAAGGAAGCCCGGATGCGCCGTTTCGACGGTTTTTCTTCTGCGCATGCGCCAACCAGAAAATAGAGATTTTTTTTCGGTTCTAAATAGTCGAGAGTGGTTTTGTACGTCACCAGAAACCCCATGAAGTCATCTGTTATCGATTTCTACTGCGCATGCGCCAGAAACTTTTCGAAGTAACACCTCGTTTTCGACTAAATCGAGTATGCTGATTCCATTTTTGGCCACCGCGTGTGAAAAATTCCATCCATGTTCCAGTTACGACAATCCAACGCCCCAGCATTCAGAGCCAGAACATTTTAGAGAGAGGGAGAACAGCCTGAGCGCAAGATCTTTTCCTCCACCAATGGATCCTACTCCTTAAATAGCAACACCCGAGTACCAGTCAATAGAAAGTTTTCTTAAAGACACGGACCAGTGAATCCAGTAAGAGAGTCTACCCAGAGAACGAGATACAGTCAAGCATGCCTGCCAGTGACAATGAAGAAGGAACTCCCAGAACCAGCGCCAGTGACCCGCTTCTCAACCCTCCAGCTGCAACTACGATCCAGACGACCACATCCCCGGTGGTAACATTCACATCCCAGGGAGTAGCATTCACATCCCAGGCTGTATCATCCGCTTCAGGTGCCACCTTCTTCGATCCAACTGATAGTCGAGTGAGTTGGGTTTACACGTTGAAGAAAGATGAATTGCTGGTGGAGCTCATGAACTTGGGCTTGGATACCAGTGGTACAGTGGACGTTTTGAGGAAGCGCTTGACTACCCACATCAGGTTAGGCAGGGCCTCTTCCACAGTTACCACCCAGGCGTTTGCTTATCCGCCACCTGGCACCTCAGCTAACATCGCTCCTAGTATGGCAAGGCCCATACCAGCTATCACGATCCAGCCACCCTTGGGCACCCCTACAAATGTCCCTTCATTGAAAGTACACAAGTGGAACATTCACTTCAATGGCAGGACTCACCCAGTTACGTTCATCGAACGACTTCACGAAATATGTGATTCCCAGGGGATTGTGATCGACCAGTTACTTCCACACATGCCTGAATTGCTGGAAGGAGATGCTTCGCTCTGGTATCGTCATAACCGGTCCCATTGGAGAACCTGGGCGGATTTCCTGAATGAATTTCGCAGCTTTTTCATTCCAATCAACTATGCTGCTGACTTAGAGATAGAAATCAGCCGTCGTCTTCAACGACCTGATGAACCAACCCATCGGTACATCACTGACCTGCAAACCCTCCTCCGAAGACATGGGAACTTCACGGCGGAGCAAGAACGTCAGTGGCTATATAGAAATCTCTTGCCAGAGTACCGACAGCATATACGGAAGACGGACGTTTCCAGTGTGGTGGAATTAAACCGCACCATACGGGAAATAGAAGCCTTGCTATCCGAGTTACGTACCAGCCAGATGCAGGCCAGAGGTCACTATCGTCCATCTGCCGACATTTCCTTGACCAATAGACCTGCCACGACGTCCAGAACACCAGGAACCAACCACAGTCCACCCCAGGCTCGTAGCAGGAAGCCCCTGCGTCTGGTAATTGGTTACGTTCAAATGTATGCTGGAACTGTGGAGAAGAGGGCCACATAAGAACACGATGCCGAAACCCTCACAGACTTTTCTGTTCCAGATGTGGGAAACAAGGAATAATGTCCCGAGATTGCTCCTGCAACCATCCCGGCAGCTCGGGAAACTAGAGAGATGCTGCTCTAGTCCGAGGTCAAGTCAGCATCCCCTACCTTATAACACCTCGATGAATCACAGCCAGATCACATGATATGCGACCCCATGTGTACATTCTCCTCAACGACACCCCGTTCCTAGCCCTGATAGATACAGGAGCGGCGAATTCGTTTATGGGAGATAGTGTTGCCAACAGGTGCCAGCATCAAAATTATCCAGAAGCCGATCCAGTGGTACGGAGTGCGAAATTGGCTGATGGAGGCATCATCAATATCACCAAAGCCTACCACATCCCGTTGACGATTGAAAACATCACTTTTCATGAAACAGTCAGTCACCTGCCACAACTAACCTCAGACATGGTCCTGGGCATGGCCATATTAGCCAGACAACATTTCAGACTCGCCTTGGGATCGGGAAAAGTCTACCTGCAGGATCAGCTGTTGCCCTTCACTGCCTCATGCAGCCCCATTGGCCAGATCCAAACGAACATTTGTATGGAATTGACACCAACCGAAGAATCCCGGTTGCAGACTTTTCTGAATCATGAGTTGTAAGAGTTCCAGAAAATCGCCGGTACGACACCCCTGGTAGAGCACGCCATACATTTGCTCAATACAGAACCCATCAAGCAACGATACCGACCCCAGAACCCCAAGATGCAAGAGGTAATCAACACTGAAGTAAAACAGATGTTGGACGATGGGATTATCGAACCATCCAGCAGCCCATGGAGCTCGCCAGTGGTGATAGTCAAAAAGAAAGATGGAAAATACCGGTTTTGCATCGATTTCCAAAAGGTAAACTCAGTTACCCGAAAAGATGCATACCCGTTACCTTACATCAACGCCATCCTGGATAAGCTGAGGAAAGCTCGTTACATCTCCAGCATTGACCTAAAACAGGGATACTGGCAGGTGCCCCTGACTGAAAGGAGTAAGCCGATCACTGCTTTCACTGTACCCGGAATGGGTTTGTTCCAGTTCAAAGTAATGCCCTTTGGTTTGCACTCCGCTCCAGCCACATTCCAGAGGTTGATGGACCGAATTATTGGCCCAGAACTGGATCCTTTTTGTTTCGCTTACCTCGATGACATCATTATCCTGGGAGAAACCTTTGAAAAACACCTGAACAACCTGAGGGAAGTATTCCAACGCCTGCGTGACGCCAATCTTCGCATAAATCCTAAGAAATGCCCAGTCCAGGGAAACAGAAGTATTCGGTCACTGAAAAAGAGTGTTTGGCGATTGTATGGGGCATCGAGAAGATGAGGCCTTACTTGGAAGGATATCACTTCACAGTGGTTACCGATCACCAAAGCCTGAAATGGCTAAACGCGATAAAAAGTCCTTCTGGAAGACTGGCTCGCTGGAGTATTTATCTGCAGCAGTTTGATTTCAAAATCCAGTACCGCAAAGGGGTGCTCAACAAAGTTGCCGATACCCTCTCTCGAGACCTTTTGGACTGCGATGGATACGATGAGCCAGAGCCGTTACTAAGTGTGGCCAATTTTGAGCCGTGTTCCTGGTACACCGCCAAGAAAGCAGCCGTTGAAAATGATCCAACCAGTCACCCTGACCTTTGCATCCGGAATGGCCAGTTGTATCGACATTTCTGGGACCTGACTGACCTCACCGAGGATGAGATGACGGATCCATGGAAACTTTGTGTACCAAAATCTTCTCGAAGAGCCGTTCTGGAAGAAAATCACGACTCACCATTGGCCGGACATCGTGGCATCGCCAAAACTACCGCCAGCAAATATTATTGGCCTGGAATGATGAGGGACATAGCCCGGCATGTGAGAAGTTGTGTTTCCTGTCAACGTTATAAACCATCCCAACAACAGACGCCTGGCAAAATGCAACCATCTCGTAACCAAAATCCATGGGAAACTGTCACAACCGACTTGATAGGACCACTGCCACGATCCTCAAAAGGAAATAACTGGTTGGTTATGTTCCAGGATCGTTTTACCAAATGGGTAGAGTGTCGTCCCATCCGACAGGCAACTTCCCGGGCAGTTACGCAGGCACTTTTCGAACAAATCGTCACGAAGTTTGGATGTCCCCAGACGGTCCTGACGGACAATGGGACGCAATACACCGGACGACCGTTCAAGGAACTTCTACAGGAGATGGGGATTACTCATCGGCTGACCCCTGTATACACGCCGCAAGCAAACCCTGTAGAACGCACCAACAAAACGATCAAGACCATGATTGCCCAGTTCTGTGACAATAACCACCGGAAATGGGATGCACACCTGGCCGAATAAGTGTTCGCCCTCGATAGTTACAGACAAGATTCCACCGGATTTTCACCCGCTTTTCTCAATTTTGATGGAGAGTTGGATCCTCCGAAAGCTGTTTACCGTGTCATGGGATTAGAACCAGGCTCAGATGAGGAACCTGCGAACAACCAGATTATCACCCACCCGAACGAGTGAAACGTCTCCAGGAAGTCTACGAACTAGTACGTGTTAACTTAGGGCGAGCGTTCACCACACAAAGTCACAACTACAACCTGCGACGACGAGACTGGAGATGTCACGTGGGCGATAAAATTATGAGGAGAGAGCATCCGCTCTCATCAGCAGCTAAGGGCTTTGCAGTCAAGCTGGCTCCCAAGTTCTCCGGACCATATACCGTTACTAAAGTCATTTCTCCGGTGGTATACGACTTAAAAGACAATGAGGGTAGAAAGCTCAGGCGGATACACGTCAAAGATCTTGAACCCGCAAACTAACTTGCTTTGTCCCTGTCCCAATAGATGGAGACCATGTATTCCCCTAAACACTATAAGCCGACGACCCAGGAACTGCGCAACCCATCGCGAGCTGTTCGGAAACGCATTCACGGCTTCAGAGTCGGCTTTCCCGCCGGTTGATGCCAGGATATATTCCGGCAGGCTCTCCCAGATCCATGGCAGCCGGTCGACGTGAGGCACCTTGTCTCAGGACGCCCAACCCCAAACCAGCCACTGAATCCAGACCCGTGGCAGCCGTCGCGAGCTTGACCACTTTCCCCTCGACTTTCCGCCCTAGCCCGGGGCCTCGGGTATTGGTTCAGCAACATCTCGAAATACACCATCCGCAGCGGGTCTGGGGGTGGATCAGTCAAGAGAACCACAGTAACACGGCCAATAGAAATACCTCTTCCCCCATGGGCTCATGGTGTAGGTCCCTCATCGGCTTCACCCTTCTCGCAAACAGCGCCAAGATCCAGCACCCAGCAGCCCCAGAATCTGCCTGCTCCGACACCATCCCAGCTGACATTAGAGCAGTTAGCTGCAATGGCCGCGCAAGAACCCGACGCCACTCGATGGCCGGTAGAATCAACGTCCAGCTAAGTGGCACGCCGGGCGGTCGTATCGACTGCTGTTGTCACACCAGGGCCGTTCGATCCGGATACGTATCCCGGCGGAGCTCCCTCCTGCATCATCCAGCTCCCCAGTATAAAATTAGAAAAAAACAAAACCATAAGAGTATTACGTTTTTTTTTGTTTCTGTGATATTAGATATTATTTATTTTATAAAGAATTTTGTTATTTACCAAGGTTTTCATTGAGGTACAAAGCTCCAGAAGATGCTGTCATATTTTCCGACCGGAGTATGATAATTTTTCTAATTGATTGTTTTCTGTTTAGATGGATAGCCCAATTTTGGATTTTGAGGTTCTTGACCTGTATCTATCTGATTGTGAGGAGACGCTCTCCCTGGAGCCCAGCACAACCCCTCCAGCCTCCCCGGAATCCAGGCCAGCCGCTCCCAGTACAACCCCTCCAGCCTCCCTGGAGCCCAGCCCATCCACTCCAGCCTCCAAGGAACCCAGGCTGGCCGCTCCCAGTACAACCCCTCCAGCCTCCCTGGAGCCCAGCCCAACCACTCCAGCCTCCCAGAAATCCAGGCCAGCTGCTCCCAGTACAACCCTTCCAGCCTCCCTGGAGCCCAGCATCACCACTCCAGGCTCCAAAGGACCCATCCCAGTCCACCCCAACCTGTGGTGTGACATCTGCTTGCCAATTGATATGGACCTTTGTTGGACGTGTGGTTATCCCGGACACCACAAGGGAAAGTGTACTCGTCGCCCGGTGCGGTTTTGTTCCCGTTGCGGGAAGGTGGGACCTCTTTCCCGGGAGTGCACTTGTCCCCCTCGACCAAGGGCAACGATCCCTCCCGAACGGACGCCAACCTTGCCTCGACTGGATCGCCAGCCCCGGACCAAATCCATCGGGACACAGTGCTGCCGGCATGACATGGTCTATCGGCCATGCCGGGAATGTGGGTGCCCCTATGGGAGACGGACCTGAGGGATCACCACGACGCCTCATGGAGGAGGCCTCCTGAAGGATTGTTTATGTTTGGTCATTTATTTTCTATAGGGTGTTTTTAAGTAGATTGTCAGGTACATTATCAATGTAAAATATTTAAAGGTTAAATATTTTTGTCGAAGAGAGAGGGGTGTGTAACGAAGTTACTTTAATTATCCGGTAACTTTCTTATTAATCAATCGATCGAGCCTTTTCTTTTTTCATGTTAATGTAACAAATTCCCGGGAAGTGTATTCTGCAAATTAAAAACCACATGCCATACGTCATTTATATTTTATCAATTAATAACCGGTACGAAAGTAGATTAATAGCAACAGAAGAAACCTGGCCAGTATCAAACGTATGGAAAACGCGCGCAGTTCCCCAGCTCTCGTAGTGTGCTTCAAGTGGGGACTGGCTCAGGAGTGTTTTAAGGCGACGCACCAGTAGTTTCGAGGATAAATCCACCGACCAGCAGCCTGCAACCAGCTCCTGACAAGGTAAGGTACTTTCACCACCTTCTGCTCCCCGTAACGCTGAAAACCTCAAAGGAGGGTAGGTATATGGTAAGGATACAGGTTGTGTGAAAGGGTCTGAATGTTGCATGAATGAGGGTGTGTCTGATTAGGGAAGCTTAGGGGTGCAACGAGCTGGCTCATGTTACAGGGTTGCATTCCTTCGTTCCGCTCATACACACACATGGCCTGAAAACGTCTTGCCTGATTAGGGAAGCTTAGGGGTGCAGCGAGCTGGCTTATGTTACAGGGTTGCATTCCTTTGTTCCGCTCAGAAATACGTTTAGCCTGAAAGCGTCCTGCCCATAGACGTATAATACGTCTATGGTCCTGCCTGATTAGAGAAGCTTAGGGGTGCAGCGAGCTGGCTTCTGTTACAGGGCTGCACTCCTTTGTTCTGCTCAGACATAGCATGTTAGGGTGGAGACAAGGGCAGATCGAGCTGGCTCATGTTACAGGGTTGGGCTCATGTCTCCACAGAAGGGTATGAAACTGAAGTACAACCTGTGCCGCCACCATTACCCGGTACGCGTAAATAAAATCCAGAAAACCTGGAACCTTAGAGCTGAAGGGGGTTGGGTACTAACCCTACGGACTACGTCACAAGCATCCCTGGAAGCTTTGTACCCTCATTGTCTTGACTGCGTTCCTGTTGAAGAAATCCTGATCATGCCCGGCAGAAAAATCCTGTTAAAGCCCCGGACGGCTGTATTTTTTTTTTCTTCCTGCGCGTCGTGATAATAATAAAGGGGACGCGTAATCCTGAACCGCGTTACACACTCTATCTCTCTCTCTTCACTTTTTATACGAAATGTTGTTGATTTGCTTAAGGCGTTCGGAATTAATTATTTTTGACACATTCCAGTAAGATAAGGTTTTGAGTAAATACCTTGGGTTTATGCGTGTTGAAGTTATGTTCATTTTCGGACAATAGACGGGAATGCTATTTTGGTGAATTGTTGGTTTTATTCATGTTAACACTACGACCCCTGGGCATTACACCCTCCACTGTTTAAAGGCTACTAGAAAGGCATGTGGGCCCTTTACCACGTTAATCCAAAGGGTGGCGCTCGAGTTTACGGCAATTGGAAAAGTCACAAGAAGATCGACCAAGGAAATTCGAAGTACCGCTACAGTTATTGTAAAAACAACATGCTGATGTTTTTTTTCTCGGTTGGACAAAAAAGTTCAGGCGTACGAAATGTAACTGCGTTTTTTCCTTCACGAACCGGAGCGGCATTTTTCCCGTCGTTCTGCTCAAAATCTGTAAATTCTAAGATAACGGAATTCCGTCGTCTAGCCGGTTTTGCAAGGAATTGGGAAAAACGGAAAATATCTTTCGACGGTCCAAGGCTCTCTTCGAGCGTTGACATGTTCATGGTTGCGATTTTCCGGGAAGTAGGCAGAGTGTAGTAATTTCCAGTGATGACACTTTGCATCCTGGATCCCTAAGGATCAAAAACAACAAAAAACGCAATCTCCGGTGATTTCTTCCACTCCCGCACGATTACTACAGAAAAACCGTAATCTCCGGTGATTTATTTCACTCCCGGATGATTACTACGGATTACTAGTAATGATGGGCTTGTTTCAAATTTTTTTTTTACTCCATAAATCGAAAGTACGACTGAAAAATATTCGATCTACAAAAAATCAGAATTTTTCTAGCACGTTTAGTCCCTTAAAAACAGGTACAAACATCAGATTCTCGAAAACGGGGCGTGGCCACAATGCTACGTCACACCACTCTCTCTTCTCTGGCGCCATATGGTATTTGCATTAGACATAATGGTTTGTCCGCTTATGAAGTGTTTATGCTGTAAACAAACAGGGTTTGTGTGTGTTTTTGTGTTGCTTGGTTGACTATGGGTGGAAAAAAGACTAAGAAAATATATTGTATAGTTCCTGAGCGCAAGAATACTGGAAAAAATGCTCCAGATAAACTGTTCATTTCCTTACCATCCGATCAAAGGTTGAGAAGATTGTAGCAACGTGCAATGCGGAGAACAGATGACAAAGGCAGTAAGTTTTGCTGTGAAGATCACTTTAATGTAAGTTGAGTAGAATGGGTCCTTCATATACAGGGTGGGCATAAGTAACCTGGCAAATGCACACATTTAGTAAATTTGAGAAACGAAAACACATTTTTAAGAAACGTTGGTTTCATTTTCTTATACCGCAAAAATATACTAGGTGTTGAAAATGTTCACCGTTCATCATCAGAATGCACTGTTTTCTATGTCCGGGCTGACTAATGCCCACCCCGATATTTTTGCACCCCACTTAAACGAGCATTTAATTTTAAAAGATACTGAAATATGGTTAATACAAAAGTTTTATGTTTTTTCATTAACTTTGGGGATCTTTACGCTTAAATGTTAACACATTTGAGTAAATTTTGACAGGTTAATGATTTTTTCAAAGGGATCACCTTGTATCACTACACAAGGTGCATGATCCCTTTTGAATTTTTATAGTACTTTTTTTTCTGATTTGAAATATACATACAAATATACAGTGCGGACATGAAGTTCCCCCCTTTCTTACTTTTGAGCCACCTCGTATAATTGAACAAAATTTGGACTGATAATATTGGTTGTGATTGAAAAAAATTTTTTTCAATAATTATGTATTTCCAAATTAATTTTTATGTCCGGTATTTTCCAATAATAAACATATTTCAATATTGTCGTTGGCTTGGTTTCTGGTGGTTCTTGGTGGAAAGAAAAATTGACTTTTCCCAATTTGACCTGACTATTTGAGCATCCTGTATAATTTTTATTTCAACATTATCGTTATAGGGGTTTTCAAATATGCCCGATATCCATTTTTTGAATAAAAAAAATGCCTAATAACTTTTCACGTTTTTGGTGCCCTTCTATTAATCATAGTAGGCCATGGAAATGACGTATGTCATTTTTTTTTATGAAAAGATAGAGCTTTTTTAGTACTATGAACTAATCGGTCAATTTTTAATAAAATACCGAATTGTCACCAATCAAAATGAAACACACTGTATATCTTACTGCAGAATGGAACCTAGAATAAATAATAAATTATAGAAAGTTTCCTCAACTTTGAAGCTTTATTCCCTTCAATTCAGAACCAAAGTACTCCATATTTCTATTGAAATAGTCCATAATCATAAACATGTCCACCTCTGGAAGATTACTGGAGTCAGCCTTATTGTATCCCGCTTCCAAGACACCAAAGTACACAACTCAAATAACTATAAAGAAACTTACGAAACCATAACCAAACGCAATGTTGATTCAATATCAAACGTCTCTTTTCGACATTCGACGAAATGAGCGCTTATATGGGGATTTCGCGTGCAGCCGACTTCCCAGGGAGTGGTGTGACGTCACAACCCGGATGGATTTCGCTTATTCACTTTAATCACTTATATTTCGAAAATGCAAAAAGCTTTCGATGTGAAACTTTAGGATAATGGTTTTTATGACAAGTACTACTGGAAAACGTGTAAAAAACTTACAAATAAAATATCACGAAACGAGCCTATTATCTAGTTAATTCAAAATTTGGATGTGCAAGGGCCTACCAACGGTCCATTTGCACCTTGCTCTAGGAGAAAAAACTAACGGGATCCGCGGTTAAGAAAAACGTACGTTTCGTGAAAAAAAAAACAGAAAACGCAGTACTTTTGAGCGCAACGAAAAAGAAAATAGAAAAACTTTTTCTTCTGGTCCAAAGGAAAATACTCCAAAATTAAACTGAACGGGTCTCTATTCTCAAGAATGTTATGCAAAATTACAATAATCCGGCAACAAACGCTGTGACGCTCCCCGAGATTTTCCGGGTTTGATTTCCGACGAGGATGAGGAAAATCGTTGATGTAAAATAAAACTCGGGCGCCACCCCCTGTATTTACGTGGTAGAGGGCCCACAGTGCCTTTCGGGTAGCTTTTATACGGTGAAGAGATGTCCAGGCGTCCGTTATTTCCAAAATTCCGCCAATTCCGCTCTGAAATGGACAACTAAACTTTTGAATAAAAACACGGTGTTAATGAAATAAAGTAATCAGTCCATTTGTTCCAAAAAAAAAATCACAATTCTAACTGGTTTCCAAAAATAAATAAAAGAAAACTTAACAATAGGCTGGTTTTCCAATCAGCCAAAAAAAAATAAAAATAACCCAAAGTGATAACAGTGGAGAAATCGGTCAAAAATCTCCCGGTAGAGTTAGCAGCTAAATTAAAGGCAGTTATACAGTCGTAAAATATCAAAAGTAAGAATAAGAAGGAAACGGCGTATGAACGAAGTCTGAAGCGACGAGTCTTTTATTTAGAACAGAAAAACAGCGGTTAAAAGAATTATATTTTTCCGACGACGTAGAGATAAATGTATCAAGGAAAACTGACGCGATCGGGTTATTTCCACGAGGAGAGAAACGGGTTAGAGGCATAGAAAAGCGGCGGGAAATTTATTGATGAACGTAGAAAATTTTGCACATACGGGTCGTGACTCCAGATGCCTCTCTTGTACGATTTTCCCGGAACTTTCTCAAGAAAACTACTGATAAGTAAATTATAACGGTTGAAAAACGCGGTGTTGATTTCTAGTTTTAAAATGTCCCACCCCGCAAAGTTCATTTCCCTGACAATCAAAATAAAATAATAAAACCCCAACAACAAAAACGAATCTGAAAGGATTCCGTGAGTCGGAGCATCTGCAGGCTTATCAAAAAGTTCCAGATATCGTAGTAACCTTACTTTTTATTTAAAAAAAAAACTGTGCTGAGATTTCTCCGGCCACGACCTGATTCCATCGGTAGCAATACATGAAGAAAAACAGATCGGTCGCCTGAAAACTCAGCAACTCTTAAAGACTCGAGATAAATCATTTTTTCCTCACCCTTGTACTTACTCACTCACAACGCGGCACTGGCTTGAGAGAATTACGGTAAAATGTTATAATAATCGATGAATCGTTTCTACCTCGTGGTTGAATTAAAAAGAAATAGGAAAAAGATTGGAACTTGGTGAAATACGGGTTGATGAAAAAAATTGCGTAGCGGGAACGGGCGATCCACTGCTGCGGGCTGACGTCTCTCTCTAGGTACTGACCAAATACCCGCAATGCTCGGCTTCTCCCCGACGTTCCGTATTAAGATCAAAAGTGGGGACTGTTTGCTTAAATTTTGCGCGAAATGTGTCGTTGTCGGTAGCGACGTCGGATTAGTTTCATGGACCGCCGCATGATCCGCCACCCGAGTATATTTGTTGGGTGCCTGCCAAAACTTCCTGAGAAAGGTTCAAAGGGCGGGTCCTTCGCTAGGGATCAGTGTTTGGCAGGTCCCAACATTCCCCCGTAGGACCTTGCCAGGGGTGATGTAGACCCGATCAGTCAGCTGAAGCTCTTCTTCTAAGGTTCGGGGATGAGGGTCACTAGCTCCCACCATCTCCTTTATCCTGGCTAACCTTAATGTCTTCGCCAGCTGTTTTTCATAGAGGTCGGCTCTAGGGTGGATGACGACCTCTGGGCGGTACCCTACTGGAGGTTCTTCCCACGTTATTTTGGGCATGCTGGGGGTAACAGAGAATGAGTACACAGACACCGGAGAAGAGAGACGGCCCTCCTGGAGACACTTGGATGTGGAAACGGGATACAGAATGAAGATCTTCTCACGAACGCGAGAGTTTCTCATAACCCGAGAAGTTTTGTAGATTTACGAAATACATTCGCTGACTCGGGGTGGTACCCTCTGGAGAGCAGGCTTGTCCTCGTCCTCGGTGGAACTTTGGCATGTTAAGTCACACAGGCGTTCACGTTCGCGGAAGTATTCTGTCGAAACGATCGGGTACAACTGAAGGTGTAAGTAAAAAAGAATTAAATAAAACGGAAAAAGAAAATTTTCTTTTAAAAAAAAAGTGGCTCGGGTAAGTCACAATCACCGGTATGGCCTAATGAAGGATCCACGAAAGTGAATTATTCAACTCAATGAAAACATTACTGCAGACGGCAGTAGATGAAAACTTATTTCAGGATAACAGTTAAAAAAAAATCAAAATAGCAAGTGAGGGCCGATGAAGTATCACTATCAAAAAAAAAATATCCCAAGTTCGGATCTTGGAAGTAATTGGATCGGTAAAACAAAATAGTCCAGGTAAGGGCCTTTGGACGCAAATAAGACCCAATACAACTTACTCGTTTTAAAACACGTTGACTTCAGCGGCGGGTGGTTAACTTCCGGGTTATGTGTACCGGCGGGTGGTTTAGCGCACTATTCGGGGTATGTCTATTCTCGACGAAGGTTGATTCACGTCTCCCTTACCCTAGCCCTATATCTGAGCTTGGCTTCTCCAAAACAGGAGGTGGAGTCTTGGGTATGGAGTGGGAGAGAGGTGACGACACAATGCGTCGATACGCCAAAAATTAAGACGGGTTTGGTAGCACATTTATGGTTCCAAATATGTACCATTTTAGCACGTAGCTACGAACCAGAAATGTGAAGGTCAAGCAAATGTTATTGTAAAAACAACATGTTGACGGTTTTTCCCGGTTGGACCAAAAAGTTCAGGCGTACGGAATGTTGCTGCGTTTTTATTTTCACGAGACGAAGCGGCATTTTCCCGTCGTTCAGCTTAAAATCTGTAAATTCTAAGAGAACGGCCTTCCGACGTCTAGACGGTTTTGTAAGGAATTGATAAAAACGGAAAGTATCTCCCGACGGTCCGAAATTTTGCTCTCTTCAAGCGTTGACATGGTCACGGGTGCGATTTTCCGGAAGGTAGGCAGAGTTGCAGTTATTTCTAGTGATGACACTTTTCATCCTTGAAAATTACTAAGGATCAAATAAAACAAAAAAAACGCAATCTCTGGTGATTTCTTCCACTCCCGGACGATTACTACAGAAAACCCGTAATCTCCGGTGATTTCTTCCACTTCCGGACGATTACTACGGATAACTAGTGAGAAAAAAAATTAACTAATGGATTATTAATTAGCTCACGGTCAACATTATTTTAGAAGAAACATGGGATCTTTTGATAGATAAATAAAAGAGTTACGGGAAAATATGAATCAAACGATAATAGACGGGAAATGAATTTGAAAACTTGTAAATTACGACAGAAAAAATACAAAAATTTTGTGATTCGTTACAACGCGATGTTCTTTTTGTCTGAAATATCCCTCCCGTCAAAATTCGTTCCCCTGAAACACATTATTTAAGCAAACTAAAAGAAAACCCCAGTTAATCAGAAAGCATTAGAAAAAGTGATTCTGTGAGTCAAACTCGACCTTGGGAAATTCTCCCAAACTCAAAGCAAACTCATCGAAATAAATTTCAGCCATCCGTCAACTTTATTCCCGGAAAGAAAACCTCCATGAGTTTTCCCAGAAACAGACCCGCTTTCAAAAGAGTAATTTACCCGTTGAAACTAAAGTCTGTTCCAAGAAAACTCACCTGAACGTGACTAGAAAATTTATGATTTAATCCCACCCGGTTGATTATTTTACATTAACGCGGCTTTACTTGTGAGCATTTCGACAAAATCAGACACATTTTACGTTCAGAACGTCTTACCTCGTGGCAATTAAAAAAAAGAAGTTGGAAAAGTCGCGATTTTGTAGATCTCGTAGCGGGTTCCACTGGTCACAAAGCAGTGCTAAATTTTTAATCCTGCCCGTTTTCACGATTCTTCATTTTTGCGTCGATTGGTGGGAGTCGACTGTGGTACTATTAAAATTTCACGTACGATTCGCTCGAAAGCGTGACTTGGATAAATCAAATGATTGATTTATTGATGCGTAATAATCCAAGTTTGGTTATTACGATCGACGAGTTAATATCAGAATATTATTTATTTGGCGACGTTTATTATTTTAGAGAAAATACGGGGTCTTTCGAAAGTTGAATGAACAAGATACGGGAAAAGAGAATTACTTGATTTTAAACGGAAAATGACTTAGAAAATTACGGCGTTCGGCAAAAAGAATTCGAAAATTCGTTGAGGGAGATAATTGTAGATGTTTTGGCACTTGCGTCAAAAACCACTCGTTACTTGGTTGTAAGACTTGACTCGTTCAACACACCATGATGTGGTGAATAATAGACGCTTTTTTCAGTGACGATGTTTTCTTCAGTTAATTTCGTCATGTGCCCTCAATTTTGATATTCCCCAATAAAAACTGAATATTTATTTCGCATATCAGGATTCTCAGCCAATCTTTTTGCTAAGGAATAGAGGCGCTTTTTTGCAGTTTCAAGAGAACTACCTAGTTTGGCAACATGTTAATGGTAAATTGGATATATACTTTAGATGGCTGTTACAAAATTACCTCAAAATGAATGTTTCCAAAACTAAATACACTTTGTTCAAACAAAAGAACACGTATGAGCCTATAATAAACATCGAAATTAATTGGAAGAAAATTAATAGAATTGACTCAGCGAAATATCTGGGATTAGTTGATCGATGAAAGATTGGATTGAAAGAATCAGGTAATGAGTATCCAGAACAAAATCGTCTTCCAAAATCAGGAGTTATACATAGATGCTCACAATACTTGAATAAAGAAAATCATAGACTCATCCACAATTCCTTTGTACTACCGAACTTCCGATATCTAATCAATATTTCGGGAAATACCGGAATTGTGAAAATCAAAAAGGCTCAGGTTATACTGAATAGAATAGTGAAAGTCTTGTTTAAAAAGGAATTTCTCACACCAACAAAAATTTTGTATACAAGTTTACTACTTGTGTGTAATTTTCAAGTAAATGAACATGTTCTGGATGATTTTTGTGATTTATGGTGATAGGATAATTTAACAGATATATGGCAATTATGTAATAGCCGTGCGTTACACGCATGGACGTACTAAGAGAGAATTGGACCGGCCGCTCCAAATAAGCGCTTGCTAGTTTCGTGACGCCAACATGTCATTTTACCGTGGCGGGCAACTAGCTCAAAATTGGTTTTGAGAGGTAAAAATTTGTTTTTGCGGGTGAATAGGCATAGTCTGTTTCGAAATATTGAACTAATTAATGAAATAAATCACAAAACAATGAAAAAGGTGAACTTTAACATCCTTTTTTTGTTGCCCGCTCTAGGTCCATCCTTCTCTATCACCTGATATTCTCTCTCCATCTCCCTCGCACTGCGACACCGTCCACGCATATGCAAGTTGCCTGGTCTATTTATCTACGTCATTCGTTACACGTAATTTTGTTTCCATGGCAGTCTTGTCGTTGGGGTGACGTTCTGTTACCAGCCGCTTTCACGCTAGCATCCATCCAAAAAATTGTAAATAGAAATAGAAAATACAGTCCATTTTTATACTGAAGCTGGCAGTATTATTATTCATCGACACGAGAAGATACCGTTGCAGAGTTGGATGCAACATTTTTGGTAAGATAAAGTCGAATATGGTGGAATTCATGGTGTTGTGTGGAGTGAGATTGGCATGACCGGCGGAGAAACGTGATTGGTGAGTCTCCATCATTATCTCCGATTCCTGTCATTCTACAATCAGGGTGTAAAGCGTGTTCTCTCTCTCGGGATTGAGATTTGCGAAAAATTTGTCGAATTTTTGACATTTCTACTTGATGAACGCCCTTGTGTGTGATATAAT
Organism: Orchestes rusci; assembly: GCA_958502075.1. Classification (NCBI taxonomy): domain Eukaryota; kingdom Metazoa; phylum Arthropoda; class Insecta; order Coleoptera; family Curculionidae; genus Orchestes; species Orchestes rusci. The sequence continues at coordinate 12,571,212 of OY293312.1, read as the reverse complement.
AGAAATTGTTCGCTAATTGTGATTTAGAGTTTGATCGTATCGAGGGGTACTAGAAAACGATAGTATTTCGTGATCATTTAGTATTCCTAGGAAAATTGCCATTAGACAGACTTGTGCTGTGTGTTTTAGAAGTTTTTCGCTTTTTAAAATTTTATCGAGGTTACTATCTGCGTCCCAGTCGATAAACAGTTTTGTCTTTTTTATGTTTGGCCAATGTTCGTTGGAAACTTGACAGAGTTGTCAAGAAATTGGATTAAAGATAATTGTTTAGTATAGTACAACTTTTAGTACGTATTGATAATTCTGTCAGGAGCCATTATTCGCCAAAATGGAAAGAAAGACAGCTGAAAGTGAGATGGATGAGCAATGTAATCGCTTCAGTAGAAAACGCGAACAGTATAAACAGCAACTCAATCGTCTTACGTTCGTCAACAACATAAAAGATGACAATGTATCCGAATTAGAAATGCGTTTAAATGATGTGGAATCGCTTAATCAGCAATTTGACGTGATTTTATAAGAGATCGAAGTAATAGATGACAAATTTGACGGCACCGAGGATAGGGAATTATTTGAAGCGCAATATTTAAAGGTCGTATCGCAGGCCAAGCGAATGATTGCAGGTTATACAAAAAACAATGTACCGAATTTAGTAGAAAGCACTGACTCGGGTACTTCCAGTGGAGTTATCGGTGGTATCAAGTTACCTAGCTTGAGGTTACCAAAATTCAAAGGTGATTTTGATAAGTGGACGCAATTTTATTAAATATTTCTAACGTTGGTTCATGATAATACACAATTGGACGAAATTCAAAAATTTTATTACTTGTCGAACTCGTTGGAGGGGGCCGCACGAAAGGTTTTGGAGTCTTTAGAAATAACTCGTTGTAATTATACCGTGGCCTTAGATTTATTGCTGAAAAGGTTTTATAATAACCCTGTTATAATCCAAAGTCATTTGAAGTCATTGTTTGACGTTCCAGCAAATAATACGGAGACACATTATACCAAAGTTTGGTGGATTTGATTTCGAAACATATTAGAGCGTTGAAGGCTTTAGGGAAGCCAGTTGACATGTGGGATAGACTGATTATCTTTTTTATGGGTAGAAAGCTTGAGAACGAAACAAAGAAACAATGGGAGGAAAAGGCTATTTCCTCATATAAAGACGATCCCAGTGTAAGGTTTTGGAGTCAATAGATCATAACAGTAAAGGTTCTAGTTTGAGGGCGCCCAAACATTCGTTTATCGCTACAGAAAAGGAAATAAAATGTGAAAATGGTAAAGGTGCGCATTTTGTCTATTTTTGCGAAGAACTTGAGGCACTTTCGGCATCTGATCGTATGAAGCAGGTTAAGAAAATCAATCTATGCATTAACTGTTCAAGATCTGGCCATTTCACTAGAGATTGCAGGTCTGAAGGATGTAGAAGGTGTGAGCAGCGTCATAATACTTCGTTGTATCCTGAATCATCAAGCCTTGGAGAAAGGACCAGTAATTTGGGAATTCAAAAGACTAGCAAAAATGGTATTTTAGAAACGGATGGGTCTTCACGTTGTGATGACTTGAATAGTTCTTTAGTAACTACATCATCGTGTAGCGCTGGCGCTGTTTAGAAAAGTGGTCAAGTAATTTATCTACTGCTATTACATCGTAGTACTCCTGTTCCTGGGTGTTCAGCTTCTGCAGGATTTCCGTCGCCTCCCCTCGAAGTGCCAGAGTTAATGCCAGGGCTTTTTCCGGTCCAGTCCATCCATTTGACCTAGCTGCTGCCTCAAACTGGCGATGGAAATTGTTCCAGGACATGTTGCCATCAAACTGCGGAGTTTTCATGTGGTTTCGGATGGTATCAGCCTTCATTTTAGCACTTTTCTCTTGGCTCCCGATTGTTACCTCCAGTTGTTTCATGATTGTGGCGACTTGCCTTCTCATCTCGTCGATTTTGTCATCCAGGGCCTTCACAGACTCTCCAAGTTGTTTCTCCAGATTTCCGATTTCTTTGCTTCATGGGCATTCAAATAGTTGTAGTTGTCCGCCAGTTGTTCCTGAGTTTCCTCTATAGCTTTACAAGATTGTACAAACTTTTCTCCAACTTCCTAAAGTTCTCTTCCAATTTATCTTCCAATTTATTTTTTAATCTTCTAGAGTTCTCTTCCCTGGTTCTAGAAGGTTCTCTCAGCTTGTTATCCAATTTTCTCGAATTCTCGTCCAGCTTCCTCGACAATTTCTCCACTGCGTTGGGATCAGGAATCTAGAATTGGAACGTATCAGGATCCATGCCTTCTTCCATTAAATCCTAACGCAGCCGTCGTTGTAGATCGGCTTTCTTCCCACTTGTATCCAAATCACGCTCCTCCAGCTCCCTCTTCAACTCGGTAACATTCAATCCGGTTAAAAACACTAGTTTCGTAGCCATTGCAGCGAATATCTATGTCCGTTTCTATAGCACACAATAAATCCCACTTCTGACACCAATTGTGACGAATTTCGCGTTAGAAAACACTTGTCCAGTTTCAATTGATTTATTCAAAGTCACTATGTACAGCACTCTCTATATACAAACAATTCATATCACAATCGCAGCCTATTTATGTTTTACGATTCATATTTCGCGGCAAATCAATCTTAGAACTGAACTAAACTGAACTGGCGGCTGCCTCCAAAGTCTTATATCTCCCAGGCCGGCCCCTTCGCCGAAAATGCAAGAATACCTCAGATCCTTCTAGAATTGTCTATAAGTTTCCACCGTGACGACGAAATGATGTCTCGTCACACTATTAACTATAATGTTTTTGTATCGGTGGTTATTGTGGTAGATTCAAATTTTTAAAGATGAACTTGGTGATCAATGATCAATCCAACTCCCGCCCCGATTTGATCAATCTCACCCCCACAGAAACTATGAATAATTAGTTTTTTTTCGAAAAATCGAAAATATTTTTTTCCGTGTTGCAAACTTTCAAGTTTTTTCCGTTTTCATTCATGTTTTTTAGAAAGAGATAACTACAGAAGATTTAAATGTGGGGCCACAGTCTCACACAAGCTCTTCAACAATCAAAAGATCAGTTTCCGTTCTTTCTTTGGCATGGATTGAAAAGATAAGAGAGAAAATAACGAAAACGCAGCCTTTGCAGGAGTCGCTTAAAAATCATTCAAAGCTGGTCAGCGTCTCTCAACAAGGAGTGGACGAGACGCGGGAATATTTCTTTGAAAAGCTAAAAATATCAATGCAGCACTATGAAAATGAAGAACCCCTACAAAAAAAACAGAACGATATTCTTCAAAATATTAATAATCATCAAGGGAACCTTGTTTTTCAAAATATTGGTGATGTGAATCTGTGATACTTCAAGATTTTGTTACTGTTTGCTTGTTATTTCTTTGTTTTCATTTTAATACTACTTGTTACGTTTTTTGTTTACACGGGAGTTTTTTTTTAGTTGCTTGTATGTTTCAAAAGCGGGTAAATACTTCAACAAACAAAACAAGCTACCTAGTTGCGAAGTTCCTATTTTGTCCTAACGTCAAGTTTTTGTCATATTACAATCAACTGTGATTCAATGAGATTATATTATATGAACATTGAACGTTGTAAAGAATGTTTGTGTGATTTTCATTTTCACAAACATAATATTGACGATCTACACGATACCATTGTTTATTTATTTATTTATTAGTTTATTTCAAACTAGTTAATTATAACGACTTTTTTTCAGAAATAAACGACTTTTTTTATTTAGGAAAAATTTAGCTAAATAAAGTTGAGCTGTAAGGCAACATGTATTTGTTCATCAAAACTTGACCATATTTTGTTTATCATGTTTTGATTATGTTCCATTTTACACCACTAAATGAAATGTTTAGACAGTTGACCGATTTATTATTATTATATTATCAACTATTTACAAATTAAAGTGTAATTTTTATTCAATAACAAATTAACATGTCACCTCTGGACCTTGAAAAAATATAGTTTACGAAAAAGAGTTATTCTTCATAAAAACTCCTGCTTGGTTGAAAAAGGACACCAAGTAAAAACTATGAATCAATTGTATATACAGGATGTTCGACATAAGAAAAAAACGATATGATGCTTCAGATGCGAAGAATCTTTATTTTGATAGTCGACAACTTTCTTTCGTGAAATTTGTTCATAAACTAAAAAATAAAGGTTATTTGCACTCGGAGCATTTTCATGTTTTTTATTAATTTTTAGCCCACTGTACGTTTAAATAATATTTTTTTATTGGGAATTTCATTGTTTAAACAAGCAGATCTTGTAGATATGCTCTGTAGTTTTGTGGCGCACCCATGATTTACAAGATTTTTTTGGGTATTTCGCCACACCCTATCAAATAACAATCAAACTAGTGTTTATAAACCGGATCTTCTATATTACCCGAGAAATATTTTATCAGTAAATAATGAAACCTAAAAATATCAAACGTTTCGGAAACGAATCTGCTTAGGTCGTCAGTGAAACCTAAAAAAAGAATAATTATTTCAAATTCAAGTTCGTTTTTGTGTGATTTAAGCAGCATTAATAAATTACTTTTTTGGGCTATGTTCAATTTCTTAATAAAGGTAACCATATTACTTAGATTTACAGAGCAAGTTGCTACACATTCATTAGAATTTAATATAATATATGCACTTTCTTCAAGTTTGCGTTTTTTAGAACATTGCTCCTTTGCTAAGCTTTTTGAATTATCCCAATTTATTCTATGATTATTATCAGATGCATGTTGACAAATTCCTGATTTATGAGGTCGTGAGGTCTCTCCAATATAGAATTTATAACATTCACAAGGAATTTTATAAATTACATTTTTAGAGGACTCATTAATATTATTAGGTCTAGTATTTATACTATCATACTTACTCCTTTAACAGGCAACACATAATCATACATAAAAAATGCACAACATTCAATTTCTAGAGGTTCTAAATGCCTATGGGATAAGGGGTATTGTGCTGAATGTCTTTGAGGACTATCTTAGGGATAGAACACAGATTTTGAAAATTGGGGAGACTCTTAGTGATCCACAAAAAATGAAGATGGGAATTCCGCAAGGTACAGTTCTTGGACCAATCCTTTTTTTAACTTATATCAACTCATTAACAAACATGCATATTGAGAACGGTACTGTCATCTCATACGCTGATGACACTGCTGTGGTATTTTTTGGTAAATCTTGGCCTGAGATCGGAAATCTTGTGGATGTTGGTATGACAAAAATAAAAAACTGGCTGGACACAAGTAGGCTCTCTCTAAATGTTCATAAAACCAACTACGTGGCTTTTTCGATAACAGCTGTTGATAGACCGGATTTTGATTCCATCAAAATTGATAATTTGGATGGGCCTATTTGTGAGGTGGCTTATACCAAGTATTTGGGAATCACTATGGATAAGTATTTGAGATGGGACCATCACTTGTTGAACCTTTCAAATAGAGTTAGAAAATTGATTTATAAGTTTTATACACTTAGAAATATTTTAACACAAAAAATGCTGATAACGGTATATAAAACGTTGGTTGAATCGGTGATTCGATATGGGATAACCATATGGGGTGGCCTGTATAAAAATGCATTGCAACAATTAAACGTTTCTCAGAACTACATTTTAAAAGTCATATTCAGGAGAAATAAAAGGTTTTCCACGGAATTACTATATTCCCAGGATGTAATTAATGTTCGGTCTTTGTATGTTTTAGAAATATCTGTATTCGTACATAGAACAAACTATTTAAAAACCTATGTAAATCATATGTGCGACACACGAAATAAAATTAATAAGAACATATCTGTACCCAATAGCAATAGAAGTATAAACATAAGATCTGTAAACTGCTTAGCCCCAAAGTGCTATAATATTATACCAGTAGAGATAAGAAACATAGACAGAATGCAATTATTTAGGAAAGAATGTAAAATATATATTGCCATGAACTGGAAAAAATTTGAAAGGTTGTTCTGAACCCACTCGCTTATTTCTCCATTCTGGAAGAGATATGTCTATCAATATATTGTTATTAATGTTTAACTGATTAAAAATGAGATACTGATTGCTATACATACAGATGATTTGTCATCCAGGTACAGCATATTATTTGAATGTGAGATCCTATTACATTTATAACCTGATATGTAGCAGTTGAATTGCTAAAAATTACGTAATAATATATTTATTATTTCCTAGAGAAATTATCAAATAATAATTATAATCCCAATAATCTTCTTGTAAGTTTTGATGTAGTAAGTCTTTTCACTAATGTACCTGTTGATAAAACATTGATGATCACAAGAGATAAACTTTAAAATGATACACAATTGAAAGAAAGAACAGACTTGGATATTGATGCTATTCTAGAACTTTTAACAATTTGTGTTGAAACAACATATTTTCAATATATTAATGATTTTTATCAACAAGATTTTGGGATGGCAATGGCTTCTCCTTCATCTCCACTTTTAAGTAATATTTTCATGAAGAAATCGAACATATATGGACGTCCATTGAACGTCCATATACGATATAAATTACACACCATATTGGAATATAGATGGACGACCATTTTTAGGCTCTACTTGTATCAATCATGTACTTTCTGTTAGTTCTCGACCATGAATGGTGATAAAATGGACCATATACACAACACTCTACATGCAATGAACAACGTGAAAATTGTGAAACTGTTGGACACAGCGCTTCAAGAATTGAAAAGTCGATGCCAATATTCAAAATTTCAAATGATAGGAGATCTTAGGGTCTAAAAAACTCAAGATGCATCGGATGAGTTCTGGAGGGCTAATTACCCACACCGTATCCCGTATCTATGCCCTTGACCAAAGCCATTTTTATGTTTCGAGATCAAAATCTGAACTGAACTCTTGTCCGAATGGCGGGCCTTTATATCCTCCTCGATCGCTCGATAGATGGCGACAGTTCTCCAATATTCCAGATGTAGGTAAGCGAAACTACCAGAACCACAGCCAGAACAGAACATTACAGAAAACAGTGGTTCGAACATGTGACAAACGGGACAATACCCGAGATATTCAAGCGAGACATAATGGTTGAAACGTTATCTCCGCTGTCGGCTGCCTTGAAGTTCATAGTGCTGGACATGTTTCGTCACAATGCAATTTGAAGCCCCCATTCATCTACGAGCCCGGACCGGACTCGCAACCCGAACCCGACTTTTGACCCATCCGTGCTCGCACACACATTACTCGAGTCCTGTAAACTCATAGGCATTTATTTTCATGAAAAAGAACGATAAAATCACGTTAAAATGCTTTTTTGGTTTCAAAAGTCTTTTTGATTAACCTCAAACCAACTGTTTGGTTGGAGTCGCCGGATAAATCTGACTGTTGCCACACACACACAAATTTGCCCGGATTGTCTTGGTCGGGTCAGGGGTTCGCTGTCAAGACCTTTACCACACATTGGCGGATCATTCGGCGAACGAGTCGTGGCTGACCGATCCGGCAAGCCCATCCGCTGATGAATGGAGGCTTTACACTTGGATTCCGCTGCTTCAAAAATGTTCTGAATGCGGTCTTGACTTGACTCAATTATCTTGAAAAGGTATACCACGATTACGAGGTATACCTCTTTTACATTAAAATGGCTGAGAAGTCAATTTTTCAATTGTAGAAAAATGTTTGAGTGTGTACAAAAAATTATGACTATTTGCATGAGTGGAAAGATGTGTAAGTGGCGCCCCCTACATGTAAAAGGCATACCAAGGCCAAATATGAATTTTGCATGAATTTTGCATGTCAAACATACCAAATTTTTTAAATTATTTAAGTTATTTTGATGTGGATTTGCGACCAAACAGTGAGATTTATTGAACCGTACAAATAGACGAAATAGTACATTTTTGGTCGTCTTTCTCAATCTTCAAAACCCCGTATTATTTGAGAAATCTACCGAGACAAAAAATATATGCGAAATATTTGGATTTCAGGTATTGCGCCTTCTAGAAGGAACAGAAAAAAAATCATGGTACATATTTATGAATATTAATTCTTTAATTCACAACCAAAATTATCGTTCCGCATAACATAATAGAACAAATCAACAAATATTCATATCAAACATAGTATCTATAACTAGCTAAGTACGGCACATGGTGTGCCCTATAAATTGCTTACTGGATATTTGTATCAGCAGTGTCTGTAAAATCTCTACAAAATCTTACCACAGTTCCTAAGGTCAAAATAAGTCGATTTAAAGCAACTTGACTTATTATGTAATTGCTCCGTTTCCCGTTTTCTAGATACAGGGTGGTGAAGTTAAAAAATTAAAATCAAATTTTTCAAAATGTATGAACATTTTTAAACGTATTAAAATGATACCCGGAGGTTTTTTGGGATTCGAAATCTGAATATGGACACCATAGTTTCCATTGTGGCCATTGAACGGCGAATCACACTGCACTTCTATGACTTAGAATGTCCATAACTTTTTTTCAGTATAGTTTTGTGTTTTTTTTTTGCGATAAGGAAATAATTTCTTAGACTTCTCTAGACAAAAATGAACTCATGTTTTGAATCCGCTAAAGTAAGCTGTTTCCGAGATATTTTGGATTTGATTGTTCGATGCCGCACTAAAATATTCAAATTACTTTGAATAAAAAAAAAATACTTTTGCTTTGATGAGATTTGGTCAGCTTCATGGTTAAAAAAAAATCATATCAAAATTAGGATTAATATCAAAAGATGTCCACACTCATGGACTGATATTAAATCTTGATTTTGATATGTTTTTTTTCGCCCTATAAATGGACTATGTCAACTTACAAAATTGAAATACTAATAATTCACTGATTAAATTTTGTCGCCAATGGTAAGAACAACTATTGTTTTAATTCGACGTGACTTGTGGCATCGAACAATGAAAACCAAAATATTTCGAAAACGCTTAACTTGAAATCTACACTTACAAAACAGTTATGCCCATTCCAAACCATCAGAAGCTAGTGTGAAGCGCACTCTTACGGCCATAACGAAAAGGTATTCAGTTTTCGCATCTGAAAAAAAGACCGGCGACCAATCTTTAAAGTACTTTACCACCGTGTATCTAGGACACGGGACAACTTCGGAATAAAGTGAGATGCTTAAAAATGGCTTATTTCCACCTCAAGAATATGTGATATAATTTTGAAATGACCTTTTACGAGGGTTATTTCACTTGATTAACAATAAATTCAAGTTAACAGCCAAAAACCTTAAATACCCGAATCTGTCATTAGAATTAAAAAGTCGAAACTATAACTGGTATATCCTGTCCACGGATTGAGATTTCGTAAGGTGTAAATGACAAAAAAAAGTCGAGTTGGATTACGATTTTCTGGGAATCGCTCCTGCATGATTCGAAACTGAGATGTAAAAAAAATGAGTCGAATCAATTAATATACAGGGTGGTTTTGGGGTGATTTTATTAAGAATGGCTCAGAGTGAAGTACGTTTCTTCAAAGAGATATCGAAAAAGATTATCAAAGAAAGTTATTTAGAATAAAAAGTTATGGCCAAAAATCAATTTTGATACAAATTGGCCTAGTTCAACTTTTTTGGAAAATGTGAAAAAGTTTGTCGATGTTATAAAAATAATTGTGAGAAAAGTACCTTTGTTTCAAAAGAGTTATCAAAAAAATGTGTGTGAAAAGTTGGTATTCGTCCATTATTTCTTATTCTAAACAGCTTTTTTTCATAACTTTTTTCGATATCTCTTTAAAGAAAAGTACTTTACTCTTAATCATTTTTTTATAAAATCGCCACAAAACCACCCTGTATATCAATTGGTTTGACTAATTCTTTTGACATCTCAGTTTTGGACCAGAAACGGTTCCCAAAAAATCGCAAACGAACTCGGATATTCTTTGTCATTTAGACCTTACGAAAACTCAATCCGTGGACACACTGTACATGTACTTAACTAAAAGAGAAGAAAGAATATCATTGTTAGGCAAATGCAAAATCATTGCAGTTAGCAATGCCGACAATCATATCCGATTTGAAGGCATCTGATAATAAGATATATAAAGGTAACTATTATGAGCTCAGTTCAAAAAATAGACTCTAACCTTCACAATCCTGGAGAAAATCACGCCAAAATGATATGGTTCGATTTTCCAGCTGACGTTGCGTCGATTTACTTTCGGAGTAGTCGACTGAAAACAACTTATTCAGCTCATCGGCGGTGATTATCTTCTCTGTTGCGCACATGATTTGTTTGAATGCCTGAGCGTGCTCTTTCATTAAACCAAGAATACCTCCGGTCTCCAGCCCTTTCTGGAGTTGTTCCATGGCCGGTCTCACCCGATCAAATGCATAGAACTTAACAATATCTGAAAACATTGGATTTTTTCATAAAAGCAATAAAAGTATTACCATGCATCACCTTTCAACATACAACTTTTATCTTCGATTTTTCTGATGGTTGGCCAACCAGGGATGGCGAACATCTCTTCATTTTCGACAATTTGCTGCATTTCCGTTAGTTCAAGAACTGCCTCTGCTCGTTTAATTTTTTGGCGAATGTCTCCATCTAGTTCATCTAACTGATGTTCAGTGGCAACAAATTTACCATTAACTACTGCCTAGAACAAGCTGTCGGAGAAGAAAGACGGTGCTGGTCCACCATGTATTAGACATAGTGCGATTAAACGCCCCACCTCGAAATAATGTTCTTTATCAAGAGCATCGCCATTCAGAGTAAGATTCTTTTCATCATCCCCTATCAACATTCTACTATTTTTTATGTAGCCCATTACGAGGCGGAACATTTTCCGCATAGGTCCCTCCGTGTCGACCGCTCCCTCGCTGGTACCTTCTATGTCGCTAAAGAGCACACATATTTTATTATAAGGCGAAAACATCTTTCGGCGTATGGCTCTCAAGCAGCAGTTGAAGATGTCTCCTCTGTATATGTTAAACTTTGCAATTTTGTCATAATTTATTTTGTCGCGTAGTTCCTTCAGAATATCGTCGATAGATCTATAATTTTTTGATGATTTGCTGCATGCCGTCTCTTCAGCTTCAAAGGTCGAAAGGCTGTTGTATATCGCGTCTTCCAGTTCTTTGTCTTCGTTGATCTCAAGGAAATATAAAGTGTCGTTCAACTGGAAGTTTAGAAAAAGTAAAACTCAAATAGCCTGTTTGGATCACGTATAACAATTCTATAAAGTATTATGTGACAGGAGCTCGTGGGAAGCAGTCAATAATACGAGGAAGGCTTTTTTAAGTCTTCTCTATTCAATTTTCAAGCTTTCGGAGAAATTTTCTTCTTCTTCAGGAAGTCTAACATAAAATGGTGAACGATACAATAGTGGACAATTTGCATACATTTTCAAATGAGTTGAAATTTTATATACGTTTTCTAGACATTATTTGAAAGTCACTAGCGAAAAAATTTCTCCGAAATACCCAAAAATATACTAAATAAATGAAAACGAAAACGCGAATTTCACTGCATGATCGCAAAAAAGGTGGGGCCATATTACCCTTCCGAGAGAGAGAGAGTCATCTCAGTTAATACGTCAGACGGCGATAGATAGTGTATTCTGTGACGTAGTGGATGCTGATTGGCGCTCTTTAATCGGTGATTACTACATTATTAGAGGTCGTAGCTTGATTTTTTAAACATCAATGGCATCAGTACTCACTAATCCTTATATTTTTCATATTTTCAAAAAATGCAAATTGTCCATTAGCAAGGCAACGAACATCAAGAAAACAAGCGAAAAACTCACCGAATGTGAAGGACAGTTTCAAAAGGCACCAACACATAACAGAAAATCACAAATTATACACATGATAACAATTGTAGACAAGAAATAAAATAAATGTTTGAAATACACAAACGAACTTTCACTACACTGAACATATTAAAAGGTTAAAATGGTATAAAAACTAGTAAAAGGGTTAAAATGTGACTGTGAAAGGACGCATATTACAAGTTCAAGGGAACAAAGCACAATGAACAGAGGGATTGATAAACACCAATTGACATGAATAAAAAGCCTGATAAAAATTGAAACGCGGGAATACACACACGCGACATCTAGCAATGGCAGTCTGAAAATACATGGAAAGATATCTGCCAAGCTGCGGTACCACAGCAGGAAAAACTAAAATATAGGAGACCAGAGTTTTTCATGTGGTCAAAAAGTTGATTTTTCTCTAAACCTTCTTTCGAAAAACAAACTATTCAGGACAAATGTTCATAAGGCCTTTTCTACTTGAAATTGTTTCCGGAATGTCTCTTTGAAATAACGGTCTATCATTATGTGAACGCCAAGTCAAGCATACTCAATTCAATAGCAATTGAATTCAACGACGTCTCGAACAAAAACACGTAGTGTATTATGCTCAAAAATGAAACTATGTTTATATTCAATAATATATTTTATTTTTACAGCGTACAGGGATATTTTGGGTTAGGGTTAGTGAAATAAAGTTAAAGTGGGACTCATTTGAATGAAAGCACTGTATCAACATATCTGCATGTTTGTGTATAATAGTATAACCCACCTCCACTTCTCGTAAAGATGTTTAACTTGACGTTCAGTCGGATTTTTTTGGGCGTTGGCCAAAATAAGAGCAATATTTGTGCCTTCTGCTTCTTGGCAGCTTTGCAGCATCATTTCATGATAATTTCTTGCAACAGAGTTGGTCATTCCCTCATTAAAGTATTGTAGAAAGGTTTGTTGTACATCAGGCGCCATTCTTAGATAGCTATAAGCTTCTGCAACTGTGGTGCGATGCGAATGTACAAATATAATCTAAAAAAAGTAATAACTTATCAAACTTTGTTTATCGAGAGATAAATTTTGGATATTACAAAATTTTATAGAAACACCCCATATTTATAAAATGCGTATGAACAGGGTCATTCCTTAAAATACCCTTCCACCCTATAACCGTTATTTAAAGCGTTATAGAAGAAAGGTGAATACAAAAGCTCTATTTGGTCTAATTTTTATAATCTGGTGTCAAAAAGAAACACATGAATCATTGGTAATGAAAAAATTCAGAAAAATATTTGTTTTCCAAATGGAATGGTATACTTTTGTCTTGAATGAAAGATCTTTTTCTTGTGAGTTAATAAATTTTATATTAGTTGATGATTGCGTCAGCCGTGCTATTTCAGTTTACAGGACCATTTTTTCCCTTCCAACTTCGGATACAATCTATAAATTTGATTGCTATGGAAAACTAAATAAATAAGTAAATAACTAATTTTTTTTTGAATGTTGACATTTCCTTTATGCTTTTTTTTCAACCTTTTAAAAAATTAGACCAAAAACAGACAACTTTGGTATTTATCATTTTTTTAAAACTCTTAAAATAACGGCTATAAGAGGGGTGGGAAATTATGATGAATCCCCCTCTGAATCTACTGATCTACTGAAATTATGGTACATACTGAAAATATTGATAAAATAGGCGAATACTAATCCTTGCTAAGTAATGTACGACATTTTCATGAGACAAGTGGTAGGTGTACATATGATATACTTACGTTAATGCAGCAATTGAATCCATTTTTCAGTCATTTTTTATCGTGTTAACTATTTTGAATAAAATATCGATTTTTGCATCGCAGTTCTTATCACGAATGCGACAGTTCTTTCCTTTTCTATAATTTTCCTTAACTTTATCAAAACTATTATGCTGGCATTTGTAGACTTTTCGATATTCATATTTTTTGGCAGATGGATACGTGTAGCGAACAATCCAGTTACTACAGGTCTTGGAGCTGAATTCAGCAACCCAATTATCGCACCAAGTACTATAAGTCACATCACTTTCGACTTTCTTGCATCTAACACAAGCATTGAAACTCCCTTCATTGTCCTCAAACCGTTGAACTGTGGCTGTTTCGGAATTGCACATGTCATTCAATATTTGTTCGTAATTCATTTTAACGTCAACCCACCGGAAATTAGAAATACCAACTAACAACTCAAAGAAACAATATTCACCTCGAAACTCGGGGCTCGGGGGCTTCACAAGGACGATCTCGTGCGCTTTATGTTTACACTTGATCCGGCAAAACTTCTTTCGTCAAAAAAACACTGACTTCTGCGTAGCCGCGCATTCCGACTCGTGCTTATTGTTTACCGAAATTCACAAACATGTACTAAGACTACCTTATGAGAATAGAGTGAACTTCAAAAGATTAGTCCTAATCCAAACTATCCCTGAACGCTGTAAAAATGAATGGACAATTTGCACATTTTTTGGAAATATGAAAAATATACGGATTAGTAAGTACTGATGCCATTGATGTTTAAAAAATCAACTTTCGACCTCTATTGATGTAGTGATCACCGATTAAAGAGCGCCAATCAACATCCACTACGTCACATCAGAAAACATTATATATCTCCGTCTGGCGTATAGTCTGTAATAACTCTCTCTCTCTCTCTCTCTCTCTCTCTCTACCCTGAGAGAGAGAGGGTAATATAGCTCCCGTCTTTGATCATACAGTGAAATTTGCGTTTTCTTTTTCATTTATTAAGTATATTTTTGGGTATTTTGGAAAAATGTTTTCACTGATGACTTTCAAATCTTGTGTAGAATACGTATATAAAATTTCAGGTCATTTGACAATGTATGCAAATTGTCCATTGTACTTATTGAGATGTGTCCTGGATAATCTTGTTTTCGAAAAGAGCAGGTTCAGAAAAAAATCCACTTTTTGATCACATGAAAAATCATGGTCCGTCAAGGAAAGTCAAAAACAATAGATATGTTCATAACAACAAAACAACGTGGTCTACAGCAACGAGCAAAGTTGACTTGATTTGACAATAATAAATCCGATTTATTTCTAAACCTGCATTTCGAAAACCAGACTATTTATATATATTTATATTATACACGCACTCTACACTTCCTTTTTTGATTGGACTATTTCTACTTCAATTTGGTTTAGGAATGCATCTCTGGAATTACGGCCATTCATTGAGCAACACCCTGTATAGACAAAAATAATTGGAGTTAAACTCTTGTCATTTGCTAAATTGAAAATAGGTCCGTGAAGCCATGCATTTTACACATCGTCACATTAAATGATAGTAGGATATTTCTAGATTCACCATTATGATAAATAATAATTATTATGTATGTGATTAATTTCTATTATACATCGTGGTAAACGAGAATAAATGAATTGAGTCAACAAATCCATTCCTATCATACTTTACTCCCATAACAGCGCATTTGGTCTGCACCGTAGTAAACGATGGCTGAAGAAATTGTGCATCCAGTCCAGCCATACTTTACTGCGATACAGATCATGTATGCTCTGTATCGTAGGAATGAACGCCAATACGCAGCCCGGAAAGTAGGCCTAGTGGCCCTTTTCGCCATCCCCGCTTGGCCAACCCAACTACTATAACCGGCCCGTTTCCGTCGTAAATAGGAACAGACTTTTCCAGCTCAGGTACCCCAACTCTTTCCTGGAGATGGTGGCTGTTCCTAGGACCTTCCTTCTCAAGCGACTCCACCTGTCGCAAACTCCCAGCGGGTGGTATGAGGTTTCTTCCGCCCTTCTGCAGTGGGGGCATAGGGGAGATTCGCTTATTCCTAACAAATGCAGGTGTCTGTTGAGCCTGCAATGACCTGTCAGAATGCCAACGATGGTGCTCAGTGCCTTCCTGCTCTTGTTCAGCAATTGGGCCGTCCTTGGCCTGTGAGGTTCTGATATCGTCTCTTCGGCCTGCCTGTATAATGGGTGACTTTCCCAGTCTCAACTGTCCTCTCCCACGCAACCTCTAGGATAGCGAATATTTCCGCCTGAAAGACTGTTGCAAGTCCTCCAAGGGGCAAAGCTTCGCCAGTGTTCCTGTCAGCCCTAAAAACTCCGGCTCCAGTCGAACGCGTGCGTTCAGCCTTGGAGCCATCTGTGAACCAGACTTGGGCGTTGCCAAGCGACTCCATCGGTTTGGTCAGCCACTCTTCCCTCGTCGGTACGTGCACCTCAAAGCTCCTTTGGAGTCTGAGGCGACCATCCGTGGGTGTCAACCCGGCCGATAAAAGCGGTAACTCGCACCGCACCAGTGATGATATCCTGGTGTGGCCAACTGCCATTCCCATGTTCCTCCATGTCTTCTGGACAACCATCCTACTATAGAAAGCCATCGCTTTCCTCTTCACCCAGCGTCCTAGCTCTGGCAGTCCAAGGAGGATGTTCAGTGCTGCTCCAGGAGTTGTCCTCATTGCGCCTGTTGTACCCAAACAAGCCATCCTTTGCAGTCGGTCTAGCTTGAGTACATAAATGGTCTTTTCGGTTGCCGGCCACCAGACCACGGATCCGTATGAGATCCTCGGCCTGATGACAGCCTGGTAGAGCCAATGCATGACCTGGGGTTTTAGGCCCCACTGTCTTCCGACCACTTGACAGTGTTGCTGTTCCTTTTTTTATTGTCTTTTCAACGTGAGGTTTCCACGTTAGCCTGCTGTCCAACACAACCCCGAGGTACTTGACCTCCTGCCTGAGTGACAGTGTTGTCCCGTACATCTTGGGTGGCTTGAATTCCCGGATATTCCTTCTGTTGGTGAAGAGAATGAGCTCTGTTTTGGAGGGGTTTAATGACAGGCCCATCTCTACACACCATGTTTCTACTATCTTACAGGCTAGCTTCATCCGCTCACAGACGATCCCTGGGTGTTTACCCCTCACTAGCACCAGTTTATCGTCCGCGTACGCCTGAGTGTAAAATCCTTCTGCATCCAACCTTGTGAGGAGGCTATCAGACACCATAGTCTGGGGGAGAGACAGCTGCCTTGGGGGCAGCCTCTTTGGACTTCTTCCTCAACCTGGTAGCCTCCTAAGGCCGCTTTTACTTGCCGGTCACGAAGGGAGGACCAGACCTACGTCACGGTGGAAGAGGGAACCACCCTGCTTGTGAGCGCCTCGCAAATAGCGCCGGTTTTGGCCTTATCAAAAGCTCCTCCGACGTCAAAGAAGTGTTAGAGCCACTTCCTTGTCGTTGATGGCCTTTTCAGCTAGTTGCACTACCGCATGGAGAGCTGACTCCGTGCTTTTGCCCTTGCAGTAGGCATGCTGGTCCCTATGAAGAGGAAATGTTGAAAGGATTTCTCCTGTCAAGTACCTATCAATCAATCTTTCCATGGTTTGAGCTTCGAAAGATGTTAGACTAATCGGTCTGTGGGATTTTGGAAGCCCGTAGTCCTCCTTCCCGACTTTGGGTATGAAGACTACCTTGGCGGTTTTCCAAGCGTTTGGAACGTGTCCCAAGGCGATGCTTGCTCTAAAGATGTTCTTTAACCAAAGTTGCATCAGGTGCCTAGTCCTTTGCAACATCGCCGGGAAAATACCATCAGGACCTGCAGCCTTGTATGGACTGAACTCACTTATGGCCCAAACGATTGCTTCATTGGTTACGACTTTGTCAGCCGTTTCCCAGTCCGCATTGGGAAGGGGCTTCTGGCTAGGTCTTTTGCCTTCTCCTGGAAAATGAGTGCGTAGAAGAAGGTGTAGAGTATCTTCCATGTTATCGGTCCATGTGTTGTCTTCTTTTTTCAACAGCCCTATCTCTGTTTTTCCCTCTGAGCTAAGTAGACTCAATAGTCTAGTTGATTCTGGGAAAGATTCTATCTCCCCACAGAATCCACGCCATGCAGCTTTTTTGCTCTTTCTTACCTCTGACTTGAATTTTCTTCTGGCTTCAACGAAGCTGTCCCAGTCGGCTTGCCCTTTACCCTAATGTGCTCGGCGGTGCGACCTCCTGGCTTCTTTTTTGAGGCGCTTCAGAGATTCATTCCACTATGGGACTTTTTTGGTCGTCCCCGCTCTCCTGAGTGGGCAAGACTCTTCAAATGCGGTGTTAATTGCATTCGTCAGGGATTGAACCTCCGCATCTATTTCACCTGAGGACAGAATCTGCCGAACTTTGGAGCCCATGGACTTGCTTAGACAAATGTTGAATTTGTCCCAGTCAGTCGCCCTCGGGTTTTGCTTCAGTATCGGTGTTTCCCTGTCCGCTTGCAAGGAAAAGCGGATTGACCTGTGATCGGACATTGTTGTGACACTCCACTTTAACACTTTATCCAGATAATTATGCGTCACAACCGTTATGTCGATGACCTCTTGTCTGACGCGATTGACAAAGGTCGGTTCGGCATTCTTATTGGCAACTTCAAGGTTTTCAGCTGTGGGGTACTCTTACAGAGCTTTGCCTCTCGCGTTTGTATCGGTGCTACCCCAGATGGTATTGTGTGCAGTCGCGTCGCATCCGATAACGGCGGGAAAACCAGACTTTTCAATAAACTGAACGATTTTAATGAGATCTTCCGTAGGAAGTAAACGCACAGTATCATACGGCAGATAGAGACTTAATGAAAGATTCTTACCCTTTGTCCCCTGGTGGTTGTGTTCTAGAAGGATTACGGTGGCATCCTTGCTTCCCAACTGTGGTAAGTGAGTTACCTGTAGCTCCTTGGATGCCGCTATACATGTCCGTGGTCGATCTGGTCCCCCATGGCCGGTGAAGATGGTCATACCGGTCGACTGTAGACCTCTGATGTTATCCCTGACTTGGATCAGAACAACTTCACCCCTCCTACCTGTCATGACGCTCACCACCTCGGCGGTTGCGTCTTGGCTGTGTTGTAGGTTAATCTGACTCACCCGTATAGTATCCATTACGAGGCACTAATGGATTGGGGCCTTCCTCTACTGGCCTGTCGGCTCCTTCCTTTCCTCCAGGGGTTTGGAGGTTGTCGATGTTGTGGGCTGGGCAGGTCTTCGTTGGGTGTTATCCCTGAAGACCCTTATCGAGACCAGTTCGAAGAACATGGTCCACTGCATCGAGCCTTTTCGTCGTCTCCCGACTCACTCGGAAGACGAGACGCCATTCCCCTGGGGTTCCCTTCGCTTCTAGGTGGTGCCAGCAAGTGGTACCTAGGGACCTGTTCTGGAGATTCAGCATCTTCAGGATCGTCCTGGCCTCGGGTTGGTCCTGGCTTCTGATCGTAAACGCGATCTTGACGGGACTAGGGGCTTCCGTGGCTCGGTAAGCCTTGAAAACCTTGCCACCGCTAACTAGTGGCGAACATGTCGTCCTCAGCCGTCACGAGAAACCAACCGTTCTCCTGAAGACCCAAATTCCGGAACCAAAGTTCTGGGCCTCGGAGGCCTTTCGCGAGGCCCGTCATGGTCAGCCTCATCTGGGCGATAAGGAGTCCTCGGATCTCCGGCGCTTTCTCTTGTGTAACTGTGATGGCTTCTCCCTCCGGGAGGATAACCACCTCATTTGCCCTCCTGACCGCTGAGCGATAAGAGCCAGTGGCTGTGTCCGCAGGCGCCGATCGCATCGAGCTCGGTCTGTTCCTCAGAAGAGAAGACCTGCCCGGGCCCTCGACCCGGCCAGCGACCCTGTGACTCCTACCCCTAGGTCTCTTCGCTCGTGTCTCGGGGGGCGTCACCTTATCTGAACGCTCCCTTTTTCTCCCACCTTCCATGTCTCTGGGCGTGGATGGCCCTGGTTCATCTCTACAAAAGGACGGGCAGTCAGGGACCTCGACGTGTTTTAGCTGTTTAGCTGCACGTCCAGAGTCCCTGCGTCGTGGGCCCCTTGTGAGGGGTCGCTGCGCAGGAGTCTTCTTTACCCTTTCGGGTCCTGAAGATTCGCAAGCGTTGGCGTCTTGAGGAGTTAGCTGGCCGGCTACTGCCTGCTGTTCCCAATTTCGCCTCCGCTCCTCCCTGCGCTTCTCGGTCCTTTTCCGATTTCTCCTTATCTTCCCGCCATGTAGCCTGTAGCCTCTTCTCTAGATGAGGAAACATCCATCGAAGTGGCGGTTGGGCTGTGGGGGCCAGGATTGCCCTCGAGACTCATCTGTGGCGATTTTTTACGTGAAATATCGTCATTCGACTTATCCATAGTGAAAATGTGGGGGGGTTGTGTTGTGTGTTATGTGTGTGTTGTCTAGTGTCATTGTTTTTGATGTCTTGCCTGCTTCATCCGCCCGCCCTTCCCACGGCCTCATGGTAGAATATGTGGTCCCAGCGACGAAGTCTGGCAGCCGCGGTTGTATCGCCCCCAACATATGTAGCAGGGTCCTGATCCAGGCGCCAGCTGGCACTACTACACATGTCAGTATTTTACACCGGTTGATGGGGCAGCCCCCTACGTGGGCTGGACAAGTTTAGTACAGGGGACTAGCACGGCGGCCTGGGAAATTTCCATAAAACTCCAGATGTTACGCCGCTACTTCCCGGATCGGCCCCGCTGGGATTCCGCCTCGTCGACCGGGAGAGAAGACGGTTTTATCCACGAGCCCCTCAAGACATGCGTGTATCCCTCCTCCTTTACCGGGCTTGGGACCGGCTAGATTGCGGCTTCCAGGCCGGGTGCTGTTTAGTGAAACATCACGCATTCCTCACCCCCACCTGTTACGGTAAATCCATTAATTTCCCGTAACATCGCTTTACATCTTCACAATCCACCCTGGTACTACTTATTCGTATTGGCAACACCGCAATATCGTCGAATTATTGTCGATATCGAAATACACCTGCTACACCTGAATGAACGTAGGCTAAAAATCAATATTTACTCTATGAGGATTATGATCCGATCAACACCGTCTGCGAATTGAACCCAATGTGCAAGACAAAGAGCGATATAATTCGAAATGTTAGAATCGTATACAGCTGACGATTATTTACACTTATAATGTGCTAATTTCGGGTTAGTTTGATTTGTTGATATCGGTTAATTAATTACCCGGTGTTGTAGGTGTAATTAGCAGTTATTGATTGTGTTGTCAAGTGCTGAAGTGATTGTACATTGTACCTCCCAGATGGTTCTTCTGATATCATACAGTACCATGTGAGTGTTTCGGCCAATGAATGAGCATGAAGGGTATCGATTTATGCGCAGGGTGCTAGTTTTGGGGCAATCCATTTCAACAGGTGAAAAACTCTTTCTCTCCTCCTGAGACCATTGTACCGGTAAGGTGTTACTTTTTTGTACAAGGGGTTTGTAGGCACTTTTTGGGGTAATTTATCTTTCACCTACTTTCTTTGGTTTTCTTTGAAGGGCACACTTATCTAAACGTTTTATCTAATATACCTGTACACTGCAAAATTGTTTATTTTTGCATAATTAGTGCGTAGTGTACGCCATTTTGCGCGTGGGCACGCTTATCTTTACCTTTTCACCTTTCTGGCTTATATTGAAGTAAAACTCGGTTAAACCACTAACTGAAGACGATGACTGCCTGGATTTACGTTTCACAGTTCCACCTGGATCCTGGACACGTTGAGGTGTAGCTTAAATGCAACTTTTGGATTCCGGAGTGTTTCTGTTGGATCTGGTAGTGGATCGATGGAAGTGGACTGAGGAGTTTCAAGCCAGAAACGTACCTATACCTATACTCTCCTCTACCTGGAATTGAATCATTGGTGAACACGAGTACTGGGTCCTTTATCGCTGGAAAACTTGACCAGGTGAGTCAGAGCTTTGTTAAGATATTTTATATCTCTGCTTCGGCAGTCTTTTTACGAAGATTTTGACACATCTTGTCTGGTGAAACAGCCCAGTCTCTGTTCAATATAACCAAGTTTCTTTAAAATCACATTCTCTCTCTTTTACCTACTT
The DNA here is from genome assembly GCA_958502075.1 of Orchestes rusci. Classification (NCBI taxonomy): domain Eukaryota; kingdom Metazoa; phylum Arthropoda; class Insecta; order Coleoptera; family Curculionidae; genus Orchestes; species Orchestes rusci. Next base: position 12,549,560 of record OY293312.1, on the reverse strand, counting down.
GGTGCCCCTTCAACTTTAATTACCTTCAAGTCTCTTTAAAGTGTCCTGCAGTCCTCTCAATTGCCTTTTGTACATCACCGGGTATCAGGGGACGGGAATTTTCTCCTCTTATCTAAAATACCTACTTATTTTCATTGATGTTAAAGATTGGATTGGTTAGTCAATAATCAATACCAATTCTTATTTATCTAAATACCTTATTTTGTATTTTGGGAAATTTCCTGATTGGAATTTCCATTTATCAATTGAGTTTTTGAATTTGTTTTGTTTGAGACACACTAAAATATTTTGTCTGTATTTTGCTTAAAAATTTAATTATCTTTACCTACTTATTTTCAATTGTATTATCAAGTGGATCTGAGGAATAGTGAGCTGGGTTTTCATTAACATCAGTTTCGGTACTCAGAGTCACTCTTTTTGACACTGTTGGTGAACCTCTTACTGTGTGTACTTTCTTTTCATGTGCTGGATCATTTGTGGAGACACTCTAATGTGACGTCACAGTGGAGCTGATCCCGTCCAGACACGCTCAAACAACCTGCCACCATTGATGGATGTCCGTTCCTGACGAGAGAGTCACAAGGTACACACACACCCAACAGAGGTCACCAAAAAAAACTTATTGAAGTTGTCAACTTATTTTTCAGTTAATAGACTGTTGTTTTTTTAGAATGATTTTAATTTGTTGTACGCACACACCTACGAAAACAAGTCAGCACTTCATGCCCGGACCTAAATACCCTGAGTAAAATTTCTTAATGGTTTATTGATGAGGCAAATTATTGATAAATAAACTCATTGAACTTTCTCTTGGTGAGCTAGCCGATAACAAGAGTTAAAGTTAAACGGAAAGGTTGGTACAGAACCGTAATAAATGTCCAGAGTAACATCCATGTGAGAGAAAGTGTTAAAGTTGTGTAACACACCTAAGCGGAGTTCCTGTGGCCTATTACAACATCTGGGGAAATAAAGCGATTGGGATTCTGAAAATCTGTAGGAAGAGATTTTCGGAGATGCGCTTTTCAAATGAAATAATAGTAACGTTGCCCGACTTCCGGTCATATCGGAAGTAGGTGTAAACTCGCTTGTTTCAATGAAGGTGAGTTTGTGTGAGATTGTCCATTCCAAAAATTTTTGTTTTCATTAATTTTTTTGAATTTTTGGAATGGTCAATATTATATAAAGTCACCTTTATTTTCAATGCTTAATAAGATAAAATCATGAAAAATGGTGGCTTCCATTTAAAAAGATTGATTTTTGGCACTTTTTTTCATTTTATTTTTGATCTTATTTTTGGGCCACTTTGTAATAATAGTTATCAAAATATTGTGAAAAATCTTTCAAAGTAGGTCCCTTTCAACAAGAAATCCAGAAGAAATTGAACACTAAAGGCTTTCTTGTACGAAAAATTTACATTTAAATAGGAACCTACAAACGTCATTTTTGACATGAAAACTCAAATATTTCAAAACGCTTATACTTAGGTATATGACATCATACATCAAATCTGCCTAGAATTTTACCTAGAATCCAAAAATTCATTAATATATAGGGTGTTTCAGAATAACATGCTAATAATAAAGGGGGTGATTCTTGGGCTCATTTTTAAAAAAAAATTCATATGAACGTATGTCCTAAAAAATTTTTCTATTTCCCAAAAAATATGCAAACCAAAACCCGCATGGACGGCACTGGTCAGAATAATTAAATTGTTGGTGCATCAAAAAATGAGTATTAATGCCTAAAATACATGACCCAAATTTCATAAAGATATCCACAGTAATGACAAAGTTATTGTAAAAAAAAGTATCTATTTTTTAAAACTTTGACACCCTGTATCTCAAAAGTTAAGGCGTTTAGGACATACGTTCATATGAATTTTTTTTCTTAAAATGAGCCCAAGAATCACCCCCTTTATTATTAGCATGTTATTCTGAAACACCCTGTATAAAGTGTTCCATTTAAAACAAGCGAGTTGATACCTACTTCCGGTATAACTGGAAGTCGCGCAACTTTACTACCTATTACCTATTTCATTTGAAAAGCGCATCTCCGAAAATCTCTCCCTACAAATTTGCAGAATCCCAATCGCTTTATTTCCCGAGATATTCTAATAGGCCACTTACCGTGGCATACCCTGTATAATATATGTTGGCCTCATAAAAAATTACATTTTGTTGATTTGGATTCTACCGTCTTTTGGCAACCCAGATCAAGGTATTGTTCCAGTAATTAGATTTTTAGAGGACTTAAAACGGCTGAACCAAACACCAGCATATATTAGGTATATATTTGGAATCAGAAGAAATAGATCTATCATTTTAGCTAAAAATATTCAGCGTGTTCTATTTAAAAGAATTTAACTAGATCAATTTTTTCAATGTTGCAAAGTCGATTTTTTATTCCCGCTATCACCAAAAGAAACTTACCGGTACTTTCACATTCGAATAAATAAAATAATAACTATCTGTCAGATAACAAATGGAGCGTTACCATGGCGGGACCAATTTGGAGGTTATTCTGAGGGAATAAAATCGACTACTTGAATGTGAAAATACTGGGCCTTAGTGAAAAAACCTTAAACTTTTGTATTTAAAGTTTTTTCCTCTACTCATAATGAGAGCTGTAGGTGGAGGTCAAAATATAATGAATAACCCTGTACATACTTACCTACTTTCAATTATGAATGAAGATTTGGTTCTTGTGATTATTAAAAACGGGATAACCTTTTCGTTTTTTATTTTTGTCAAAAAAATTGGCGATTTGAAAACTTAATGGATGCTTATTGCTTATCATTATGGATTTGATATTGCCAATAAGAAAATACATACGAATATTGTTTTCAAAATAAACGAGTGTAATACTTACTATATTCAAACAAGGTTTTTAGTTCTGATCAACTTTTTTTAATAACAATTTTCGATATTGTCAAAAATGAAGGTTACTACAGTACCTATACTTTACTCTTGGGCGAATTATGTGATAAACCTCGTATACGACCGAAAAAAATATATATTTCAGATTGTATTTTAGATTTTATATTATGCAGGGTAGACCTTTTTATGAAGAATTAACTTCTTCTCGTAAAACTAATAATAAAACAGTTTCCCATAATATGGTTGCAAGTTGCAATTTAGTGAGATACTGTAGTTTGTTTTGAATTAAGAAATAAACGGATTTGAGTAAATGTAAACTTTGAACTTTATAAACACCTCAAAACTTGTAAAAAAACAATCTGGATTGGTAATTTTTGTATGAGTATAATACCTACTTCCCTTTTAGAGGGGAGTGGAAATATCACCATACATTTGTTATACTGCTATTGTAAATATTCACGTACCTTAGCATCAAAAGGCCAATGATCCATTTTCTCTATGTCATTGATCAATGGAGTGGTCTACACTACAATTATTTACTGAAACTGAAACTGAACTGAACAGAGGTGCTTCCTTCGGAGCGTCTGACAGGAAGAAGTATGACGTCGAAGCGACAGCCAATAGCAAAAAAGCGAAATGCGCGTTAATTGGTTAATCAAAAGTGGTGTGAGGACCAATTTCGGCATTTTCAAGAATCTCTTTGTGCTCTTGCCGAAAGGGATGCTTCGGCTTTGTTTAAAAGTTAGGAGGTCTATTTTTAACTTGGACGGAATTTGCTTTTCTTTGAGAAACCGACTTGGCTAGATCAAGTTAGATTGGTACGCATGCAATATGTTTTTATCCAACATCAATACCTAGGTATAACGTTGATCTGAATATTTCACATCACAAAATAACATATAATAGGCACATACTGGGTGTTGCATAATATTCATTTCTTCGGAAATATTCTGAATTTTTTGAATTTCTAAAATTCATCAAGTTGGGGTGGGAAATACCTAGGTGATATTTCTCTAAAAATGGAGCCCCATAACTGAACAAACACAAAATATCATTGGGGGCGGACTGTCAATTAACGATCTAAAATTATTCATACCGTATTGTATAAAACCATTGCTGAATATAATAAACAGCTGTATTCTGGATGATGTTTTTCCTCGCGACTGGAAGAAGGCAGTAATAAACCCGATACCCAAAATAAACCGCCCTATGGATGCCAAAGATTTGAGACCTATTAGCATCTTACCCGCTGTCTCAAAAATCTTAGAACGACACGTCCTCAACCAAATCACCGAATTTATAAATACACATAACATCATCCCAGAATGTCAGTCAGGTTTTCGTGAGTTTCACAGTACAGTGACCAGTCTCATTAGTACATTGAATGATATAAGAAACTACGAAGATTCAAAACTGGTTACTTGCATGGCACAGCTTGACTTCAGCAAAGCTTTTGATACTATTGACCACGAGATGCTCTTGGCAAAATTACATTATTCTGGTTTTTCGGAGAAGACAGTTGCTTTTTTCAAGTCCTACCTTGGAGAAAGGTGTGAATGTGTGTTGATAAGAAATAATGAAGGCACGGTTAAATCTGATTTTCTACCACTAACAACGGGGGTTCCTCAGGGATCTATTCTTGGGCCCACACTTTTCTCCATTTACGTGGCAGATATGAAGGAGTGCCTGCAATTTTCAAAACTACAGCAATATGCAGACGACTCTCAAATATATATTCCGTTCGGACCATCAGAAGCTGAAGAGGCTCAGAATAAATTGACCACTGATTTAAATAACGTAAGCAAATTTGCCAGAGATCACAGTTTAAAACTGAATGCATCAAAATCTTCCGCTATGTTATTTGGCAATAATAAGCGCATATCGTCTGTTACTTCTAAACACTTCAATGTGACTGCAAACGAAGAGATTCTACTCATCGTTACTGAAGCAAGAAGCTTAGGAGTCGTTCTTGACTCGTCCCTTTCCTTTGAATCACACGTTAAAAAGAAACTTCAACTAGCATATATGAGACTGAAAAACTTGAATTGTTTTAGGGATACGCTTTCTTCCAAACTTAAATATTTTCTTTGTGAAACTCTTGTACTGTCTCTGCTTGACTTTGGTGATGTTGTTTACTCTAGTTCGTTAACTGCTAGTATCTCCAGTTCAATTCAAAAGTTACAAAATAGCTGCATGCGTTTCTCTTATAAAATACCTTTTCGAAGCCACATTACCCCCTATCTGAATGAAAACGGGATTTTGAATATGATTAATAGAAGAAGATTGCATATTTATACTTTCATAAACAAAATCTTAGTCACAGGTCAGCTTCAATACTTAAAAAAATGTTTTAAATCTTTCGCAAATTCTCATAACACCAGAAACGGGAATATTTTTAGGGTTCCACCTCATGGGACATGCAATTCTCAAAAGTCATTCTCATATTCTGCCGTCCATATGTGGAATAAACTGCCAGCACAGTTAAAGGAGGTCTCGCCAAAAAAGTTCACTGTTTTATTAAAAAGATATCTGCTAGACGAACAAAACAACCAACGACGTTAGTTGGAATTCCAAGTGTTCCCTGCGTCCCATTTCTACTGAGCTCTCGATGAAACTTCGCGCCTCTCGCATCCCCTCCGCCGCTCCCTCCCGCGTCGCCGGACTCTGTACACGATATTTTTTCTTTTTTTTTATGTTTCAATTTAAACTGGGTGAATCATACTGTAGGAACTGAATAATTAGTTGTGTAATATTATGTGATATGCTTAATGGTATTCTATTTTTCTTTTTTTTGTTTGTTCGTTTTTCTGGGTTTGCATCACATAAGTACACTTTCAGTGGCTTATGATATCGGTTTTTAGAATCGCGATGCTAATCCATATTGTTATAACCAGGTGGTCTTCTTTTCATTATTATAGTAGTGTTGCCTTGTCAATTATTGATGTAGTATCCTGGTATGTGACAATAAAACTATTTTTATTTTATTTTATTTTTTTTTTTTTTTTTTTTTTATTTTTTTTTTGAAATAGCAATGGTTACTAATATCACAGTTTGTGGTGTACGGAACTCCAATGACGTATCTCAGCAGGAATTTCCGATCGGCGACACCTGGTATGACGTTGGGGCCAGAGGGAGACTGGAAAAGCGGCGAGACGAAGCAACTTTTGACGACGAGTGAACCTTTTTGTCCCTAGTGAAATAGCCGTGCTTTTAGGAAAAACGGCCGTGTTGAGGTGAATTTTTCTTTTAATTCAGAATAAAAATGTAAAACATGTATAAGTACGCCCTTTTTTATAATAAATGGTAGGTAGGTACGCCGAACAAATATGTTTACTTTTCATTCATCAGTTTACCATCAGAGGCAGAGACAGAGGCTTCAGATTCATCACTCGTAATTTATTGGGTATTGTTGGTATTGTTTTGCTATTGGCTATAACTACTCAAACCTCAAACAACGCTATTAGGTAGACAATGTGAATAATAAATGTTAACAAACTCGACACCAAAATAAACGCGCTATTCAACTTGAGAATCATACAGTCAAGATTATATCAATCCACTATTTTCCTTCCCTAAGCCAACGGGTAACGGGTAGACTAGACGCATTCTTTGCCTGGAATTTCAACAATCATGTACAACTGGACCTGAGCAATCCTGACATCACACCTATGTAGGTATATCAGTTTGTTCAACCAAAACATTGGGGATTCGCTAATGGGGAATCACAAAGATAGAAATAAACACCGTCAGCTATAAAAATGGAAAAACGAGGCAGATGAAGTTTATTTATTATTTAATTTGTTTATTTGGTGCTGATAAACTAAACAGTTGCCTGACTTCTCCTCGGAACTTCCACATATTATTATCCATAACCCACAGCACAAGGCGCCGCGCACTCAAAGCATGCCGATCAGAGAAGCCGGCCGGCGAAAATTGTGCAAAGCGACTGACAAAGGTGAACTTTACTGTGACGTCACTAATAGGTACCTAGATTAAATCTTGATGGAGAAAGGAATTTATGGAAATAAAAAAAAATCTATGAAAAAATTATCACTTATGTCAAAGTTTACTAATATTTTAGTGCTCTTTACTTTTGTGGTTTCCATCTAAGTCAAAAGTAGAACTGTCGGGTTAATTTAGACGAGACAGTGTTTCTAGTGAACCATTTTGTATTGACTGTGGATAATTGATAAATGTACCTACTGGACTCGAAACATAATCATTTTCATACCTACAATCATGTTAATCTTTCATGATAACGTTACTGGTAATGGTAATTTCAACTTTTTTGTGTAACAGCCTACCTATCCACTTCTCTTACATTGGACTACTATTTTCAGCATTATCTTGTAACGACAAATCAACAAAACTCGCGGATTGGGGACTTTTTCACGACAGTGCAAGTCGTTTTAATTTGTGCTTATTTATTTATAAATGTGAGTTTGTGCAACGTTATCATTGTGTATATTGTGTTATTATTATTTATGAACCGTTCGTACTTACCTCCATTATTGGAAAGGTCACCCCACCACGCAAATCACAAACAAAAAGCGTGAAGCGAACCCCGACGTGCAAAATGATTAAAGGTCATTATCGTAATGATGCAACTCACTGCAATCTCTACGACCTTGCACAGAATTTCGACTTTGAAGTCGGGATTCCGAGTTTGAAGTCAGAATTCTGACTTCAGAGTCAGAATTCCGACTTCGTAATCGGAATTCCGAGTTTAAAGTCAGAATTACAAATTTAAAGTCAGAATTCCGACATCAAAGTCAGAATTTCGACTTCAAAGTAAGAATTCCGAGTTTAAAGTCAGAATTCCGACTTCGAAGTCGGAATTCCAAAAATGTTTTATCAGTGGCCCTTCTACGCTTGCGATTGGAGAGCGTAGAAGGGTCACCATTAATTTTTTTTTTGGAATTCCGACTTCGAAGTCGGAACTCTGACTTTAAAGTCGGAATTCTGACTTTAAACTCGGAATTCCGAAATTCTGACTTTGAAGTCGGAATTTCATAAAAAATTTCTTGGTGGCCCTTCTACGCTTTCGTACATCTACACCTCAAAGTCTGGCACTTCCAAACTAACGTCATCGAACACTTGTTCAACTTTATCCTTTGCACTCAGTTATCCTCTGAATAATTGTAACTAAAGACTGTACTTTCAACAGTGAAGTTTGTTGATTAAGCCTTCAAAACTATCATCATCAAGCACTTGTTCAACTTTTTCGTTTGCATTGATTTACAAAACTTTCAAATAACTGTTCCTGAAGACTGGTCACAACTCTCAATATTGAATGCAAGTACAGGTGCAATACTAAAATTTAATCATGGATTATAGTGCATGAGGGGCACTCTATCCCAGCAAATAAGACAGGTATCAGCTGTCAAACCTTACAACGCAAGAATGCTCATAACTTTGAAACAACCCAACCGATTGACGCGATCTTGGTCTCATATGAAAGAGCATGATCTGCACTTCAAAAAACTTTTTTGGTTTTGAATTTTTGACCTTCGCCGTCGCCGCTAGATGGCATTAACTGAAATGGTAGCATGTTTTTGAGTGATTGTGGCGATCTTGGGAACTTCTAATATATTTCCAGCATTTTCTCTATTCCATATTACCAATTTTTTTTCCGCAAGTCTCTCGGATGCCTAGTTTCTGAGATCTGGCACCTTGCCATTCTTAAATAGACACCCTGTACAACCTGCTGACCTTTTATACCAAAACTTTCTGAAGATTCTGAAGTCGAGGCTGCAATAATAAGTTAACTAGCTGAAATTATAGTGATTCTGTTAAGCTCGCTGAAGCAACTTCAAGAATTTTCCAACAAAATTATTATCCATACTCTTGCGGTATGCAACCAAAGAAGGACAATAATTATTAAAAAAGTTTCACATTCTATAAACGTTTCCTCTTGATCACCTGATTCCATTTATAACGTTTTTGGGTTAGTTTGGGTGCAGTAAAATGAAGCAGAGTACGTCCCCGTGATTGGGATATTTTGGCAGAATATTAATCTGTCGAGAATAATGGAAAATTTATGGCTAATAGTATATGGCGGGTGAGCAGGCAATATACCTCCTATCTCATTTTTAAACAAAAATGGGTTTTCAGTGGCATCATAATCATCCAACTGTCGCGCATCTATTGAAATATGTCCCATTCCCGCGAAAAAATCGGAAATGCTAGTTATTTGTGCTTGCAATATCTCCCTTTCATTGACGTTGAAAAATGTAATCTGTCAATTCCTCCTATCAGGCAGTTTCCATATAGTTTCTGATGGGACTTCCCAGATCGCGTGTCGGCTCCAGGTCTTCACGTGTTTTTTGCTGATTTCACTCAAAGAAAAGGTAAGTTCTTATCCAATTTAGCTTCAACTGGATTGTATTTTGTTAGTTTGAATGCTTAGTTATTGATTTTGCTATAATGATCCAATTATAGGGTTTAACGAGATTTCTCGTCTCGTCTCATCTCGATTTCAAGACGAGATCGAGACGAGATTAGCAAATTTTTTTTCAAACGAGATCGAGAAAAGCACAGGTCTACAGCAAAATTGATTTTGCACCACAACTATTTCCAACTCCTTGATCCTAAACTGACCATAGTTTTATCCTATCACATCCCAATTTTTCGCGAACCGATAACTTGGAATGAAAAAAAAAATGAAAATAAAATGAATGATGATAGCAAGCGCCCTTCAAGTGCTACACTAAAACTTATAAAAAATCATGATCTCTTACCTTAAAAAACCCACGAAGAAATTAATTTGTGCGAAAATTAAATTTTTTGCAAAAATTTTTTGAAAAATAAACGATTTCTTTTGTTTATAATCAGCCACGTATCTGCGGAATGAAGCCCGCGATAGCAAAAATTTTGATTGAAGTGAAAACATCAGTTTGTGTCTTGGGTCGGACTAATAACCCCCTGACATTTTCGACCTTTTTTTCCGAAAATTCGATAACAACATACAGTGTGACCCATTTGTTTTGGGAACACCCTGATAAAAAGTTTATTTCTTAACCGATTTGGTTCGTTTTTTTTTTGGATTGCAGAGCTCGAAAAATTGTATATTCTTGGCAAGATGTGACCTTCGCCATTTTGACTTCAAGGCCTACTATGTTAGTTTTTAAGAGCAAAATTTCAGGAAACCATATTAGCGATTTTTTTAGAAAAAATCTGTGTGCGCCACTGGATTCAGCATCCTTTAAAACGGGTCTATACAAATTTTCAACCGAAAATATCAAGTTGAAAAAAATTAAAAATTCGCACTTTAACAATCTTTGATTCTATCAAAACAAATAAAAATGACATAAAACTAAAAATTTGTAACTTCTACCAAACCACCATCAACTTCAATGCATTTATCATTTCTTTTGATAGAATCAAAGATTGTGAGAGTGCGAATTTTTAATTTTTTTCAACTTGATATTTTCGGTTGAAAATTTGTATAGACCCGTTATAAAGGATGATGAATCCAGTGGCGCACACAGATTTTTTCTAAAAAAATCGCTAATATGGTTTCCTGAAATTTTGCTCTTAAAAACTAACATAGTAGGCCTTGAAGTCAAAATGGCGAAGGGCACTTTTTGCCAAAAATATACAATTTTTCGAGCTCTACAATCCAAAAAAAAAACGAAACAAATCGGTTAAGAAATAAACTTTTTATCAGGGTGTTCCCAAAACAAATGGTTCACACTGTATATTCAAATTCAATATTCGCATTCATTTCATTTTTTTATTGATATAAATAAATGGATGAAAATTGGAATCAGCGCATCAAAGTTATACAGGGTGTCCCGAAATTAGAAGTCAATATTTCAACCACGTATTCTACACCCCTAAATAGAAATAATATAAATAAAACTTTATATAAACTAGTATCCACAGACTCTTCGTTTCCAAGATACAAGGTGTTAAGACCTGATGACGGTTTTTTGTGGATATTTTCGAAACCTGTCAGGATAATTGGGTAAAATGTTGTACAGCTACCAACCTTTCTAAGCTCTACATAATGAACGAAAACTTAGAGCCGATATTTCAATGTCACCTTAATTGACATTTTAGCTAAGGTGAACTTAAAGTTGATGTGAATTTTAAAATTGGCCACCGAGAATGCCGTTTTTCAATAGCGTCACTCGTTTCAATTTGCTAAGGATCTAATGTGGGTGTCGCAATTGAAATATGGCACTCACGGGAGACAAATTCAAGGTCCAAAATAACCTTTAAGTGTACCTTAATCTTAAATGGACATTGCAATATCGGCCCTTAGTATTGTATTACCTTTATGGCTAGGGAATAAAGGGACGGACTTGGGAAAAATGTGCCCTTAATTTTTTGGTTGTTGAATTTTAGTTGTTTTGCCTGCACGATTTCAAAATCTGGATATTTTTACAAAGATAAGGTACCCCTCTCCTACCTTGCTGGGACGCACCATTTTCGAGAAAAATGCATCCGAAAATTAAATCACAAACAAAATTGCATATACCCAAACTCTCAGCAGAAGCACGGGTTTACCCTTGATAGCCTAGCCAGATGCACACGACATTTTTCACTAAAAACAGTGTGTGAATAGATTTTTAAATGCGTTTTTCTCTAAAATCGTGCGTCTCAGAGAGTTACAACAGGAGTAGGTATATCATTTGTGTAGAAAACTCCAGATTTTCCAAATTTGTAGGCAAAGCTACTAAAAATCAACAACCAGAAAATTTGGGGCCTATTTTTCTCAAACACGTCCCTGTATATCCCACTCGTAAAGGGTATACAATACTGGGTATTTGTCCATCAAATTAGATAGAGTGTGAAAATTTTAATAACTGTACCAGATTGTATTCAATTAGCTCTACAGGTTTCGAAAATATCTACGAAAATCCGTCATCAGGTCCTCACCTTTAACTCCCTGTATCTTGAAAACGAAGAATTTGTGGATACTAGTTTATATGAAGTTTTATTTCTATTTTTGGGCGTAGAATACTTGGTTGAAATATTGACGTCTAATGGCAAAACTTTGGAAGCGTATAGGGGAGGTCAAAATAACCAGTTTGTCATAAAACTTTTTTCTCTAAAGCGACTCCTGACGGAGATACAGAGCCTGTTACGGTTTCATTTTTCGTTTTTAATTTTCGTTCATTTTAGTTTCGTTTCAGTCGTATTTGGGACTTTTTAGTTAAGTTCAATGTTAAATTTAAATACTGCCGCCTTCAGCAATGGGTTTTAATAAAAATAAAATAACTTACATTCTTATGGTGCAAAGGTAAAGTTAGTCACAAATTGTGTTATGGTTTTGGTTTGATTTGTTTATCAGTCACTAGTCCGGTCCTGTGTTCGCCGTGATTTACTCCATATATTCGCTTCAATCACCCTGACTCCCACGAGAATAAGTCTATTGTTCGAGATCCAAAGTCCAATCCTGCGAGGTTGGGCGTGGCCGTTTTTTTTGAATTTCTAAAAACGAAATGGCTTAGAAGATCACATTTTTCTTTGTTCAATACTTACTGAGGTTATATACCGTGTGGTTCATTACCTCGTGGCCCTGTGCCGAATTTTCCAGAAAATCTGACGATTTATATTTCCTATTGGTATCAATAATTTGTTTCGATTGAACCAAAGTGCTCAAGTTGCCGATTCAGTGAGATATCGTCCCAGATTTTCCCCATTTCCTATTGGACCACGTTTTGGCCCCTCAACATCAGTGGTAAGCTGGATCTTTTGAGTCATCCCCAGTCCTATTGTGGATATTTTCTATTTTCAGGCCAATTTTATTACACCTTTTTCTGCGTTGTCGTTTTACTTGCCTTTTATCCCACTTATTGGTGATTAGTGTTGCCTTTTTCCCATCTGTGTGGATCTAAGTAAGGAAAAATTACTTTCATTACCAACTACCCCTTACGTAAAGAAAAACTACGTACCTGCAACAAAAATATGAAGCATGTATCAACATTGTCGCCTACTCTGGGATGCTTGGAATGCTTGGACTGAGCCCCAAACTACGACTCTTCACTTCACGTAGCCTTTTGGGCCCCATTCATTGCACGCATGTACAATTGGTGCTTTAATGTAAGTCGTTATTATATATTATGGGACACATCCACATTTTGCCATAAACGTTACTTTCAAAATGTTATTCAACCCAGTGTTTTGATCTTTATCACCGGTCTGCAATAACTATTAATTAATACTTTTGTTATTTACTTACGTTTTAGATTTATTAGTGATTATCACTTGTAAATCCTATTTGTTGGCCATCAAAGCGGATATTCACATCACAACCTGTAAAACTACCACATAGACACTTTCGCGTATTTATTAGACCCATTGCTAAAAATCACTTTTGAAGCGTGCCATCAAAGTGAGAAAAAGTAGCGTTGGTTTGGCTCGCTTATCATTATGTTTGTTTGACATTTTTCCCGTAGTTCTATTTTTATAACGAGTATTACTCGTTTATATGGAGTACGGCTTGGGTATTTGACTATGACTGAATAAATTGTATTGTGTTTGATTTAGGGTATTTTATGATATTTTCGCTTTCCCTCTATTTCTCGCTTTGTATTGGATTTGTCGATGGGTAAGTGACGAAAGCGAGTGGCGCAATTAATTTTCATATCGAATTCTTAGAGTGAGTTAGGCCCATGACCACTCTCCGCTGAAGCTGGCATAACTCGACAAATTCAGTGACACCACCTTTTTTTTTTTTTTTTTTTATTAAAGCGTAAATTCCATGAGTACCCTCTTTCCCCTTAAAAACTCTCTCTTTCTTTAATTTTCTTTTCTTTTCTCTTTTTCACTTTTCACCTTTCTTTCGCCTTCGCCTTTTTTGTGTAAGTTGTAAGTGCACTTAAAAGAAATAAACTTACAAATTGGCGCCCAACGTTTTCAGGGTTGTTTAGGTTGTTTTTAGGTTTGGCCTATCCTATTTTCCAATCCTCTAAATGGTTTCTCGTGTTTTTTTTTGTTTGCTGTCGTTATAGCGGTTTTTGGTTGAGGAGGTTAACTCAACTTACCTTGGGGTTTTTATTAATTTTTTTTTTTGTGTTTTTTTTTGTTTTACTAGTAAAGGGCGGGTTGTGTAATCCACTCTTTTCTTGAATACGTACCTACTGCTTATTTTTCTTGTTCTTTTGGGTATTAGTTACAAGTGTAACAGGATATCATAATAAAGGTATATTATATCGTATTCTTTAGTGAAAGTCAAATTCATTTACATCAATAATTTTATTAATTATGATGTAAGTACTTTATGATAAACTACGATATACCTAACATAAAAATTGCTTAAGCGCTAGACAGCTTACAAAAGCTGATACTGCTATAAATTTTATTATTATTATTATTATTCGTCGTAATGGAGGTCAATTTATTGGGAGCCGATGAGCTCAAATACGAATAAACAATTCGCGGTCTACCAATAACCGGTTCTATGGCCCAGAAACGGTCTGAACTACGAGAAGCTCTAAGACGTGAACGGGACGGAAGCTCTCAACCACCAAAGTCAACGACTTTTTCACCAGATAGCGAGATTTGTATGTGTCAGGCAAAACTTTTCGCATTAGAAAGAGACATTCAAAACTTTGATGTTTCAAATAGAGTAAGAGAAAGAGATCGAATTGGGACATTCTTAACGCATGTCGATAGACGTATAGGACGAATCAATCCTATACAACCATACGAGAAGGACATCAAGGACAGATTGAACATTAAATGTATACGTATGTTCAAGGAACTTCAAAAAATATTTGAGGAATCAGGAAACATACAATCGTCGCCCACTTCGAAACCGCACCAAAGCCCTTTGGTGATCTCTGATGAAGAACTGGATCAAGAAATTCTTCAACCCATTGAGAGAACACCAGTTGCACATGATCTCATTGTCCTGGATGATGAAGTTGAACATGAAACTCCCGGCAATAATTCCCCAGTGACAAGAAGGAGAATCATTCCAGTACAGAATATTAGCAACTTCACCTCCACCATCGATTCCCACAACGATCCATCTGGAATTAATGCCTTTGACGAGAACAGTGGAGATCAACACCGATCTTCTGAAACGCGTTCCAATCAATACCTCAATGACATAGCTGCTACTCTTCACACATATCATCAAACGCACAGTCAGCCAAGAAATGAAGACACCTTTTCTCGACCCACTGCAGCATCGACTGGCCCAGAATTTACCAGAAGCCGTCACTCAAACCCTACTGGTAATCCTGCGCAATCAAGATCATATGAAGTTTCACGTCATAATTCAAGCGTAGCATATGATCGAGACGCACAGGATACATTCGAATCAAGAAACCGACCATCTCACGTAAGATTCTCCGATTATACGAGAAGCCATAGATCCACCTCAGCTATTGCGAATCAGTCTGTTAGGGACGAAGACATCTCATATAGGAGCCCTGACAATATGGCGGAGAGACTACAAAACTTACATCTCTCTCCAATGACAGATAGACGACACACCAATGAGTTCTCCCACTACACCAGTTATCATGACATAAGCCGCTGGAACCTTAAGTATAGTGGACAGACAAGCGTGAACGACTTCCTGGAACGAGTGGAAGAGCTACGATTATCTAGAGGTGTCTCCAAGCAACAACTCTTACGTTCAGCACCCGAACTTTTCATCAAAGATGCGTTGCTGTGGTACCGAACTGGATACTTTGAGAACTGGGACGAGTTAGTTTTCCAATTGCGTGACGCATTCCAACCAGGAGACTATGAGTTCGCCCTCTGGGACGAAATACGCCACAGAACTCAAGGTGCGCAGGAACGTGTACTGGCTTTTGTAGTAGCCATGGAGAACCTTTTTAGAAAGCTACCAAGTCACCCAGCTGAGTCAACCAGACTACAAATTATAAAAAGAAATTTACTTCCGTATATTCAGTCACGATTAGCTACGGAACACATCGTCACCATCCAAGACCTCATCCGTTTAGGTCGAAGTATTGAGGAGACAGAAACGAGAATTAAACGATTCGTTCCACCTCCTACCAACTATCGAGGACTTTTAGAACCAGAACTGGCATACCATCGTCCATGTCACCAAATAACAGCTATTGAAGCTTCTCAGGCATTCGTACCCTCGACTAACGATGATATACCAGCTCCAAGTGAGAATGATGAAGAACTACACCATACTGACCATATCGACGCCATCTCCACCATTTTGTGTTGGAACTGCAGAGATACCGGTCACAGTTTCAAGAATTGCCAGAAACCCAGGTCGAAATTCTGTTATCGCTGTGGAAAAGTGAATGTTACCGTGTATTCTTGTCCGACATGCCAGGGAAAAAACGCATAGTCGGGAAAGCTCAAGCACATAATGGGCTTTCCCATTTTCAAACGTCTTCTCACTCTGACTATAAAGACATGTCGAACAAGATTTTGATAAATTATATACTATCCCATTCTAGGGGAGATAATAGACCTTTTCTAGATGTCAGCATATATGGAAGGACTGTGAAGGGTTTACTGGATTCTGGATGTACGCAGACGATCATCGGAAGCTCTGGATGGAACATCTTAAAAGGTCAATATCAGCTCGACCACCGACGAAAAGTGGCGTGCACGGTTGCAAACGGACAATCCTGTACATCGATTGGGTCCGTGTGTCTGCCATTTCAACTACGAGACCGAATGATTCTACTGAACGTACTTGTCGTGCCCTCTCTCCCACATCAGCTCATCCTGGGAATAGACTTTTGGAGAGAAATGCAAATCATCCCCGACCTGTACACCGGAGAGTGGACTTTTCGATCTGAGGAAAAAGAACAACAGATTATGGCACTACACTCTTTAAACTCACTTTCATCCACCCAACGGGAAATTCTGGACAAGTTTTTGAACGACACCTTCGCCAATATGGGAAGTAAGCTTGGGTGCACAAACTTGGTCCAAATGGTGATACGAACAGACTCGCAACCCATTAAGCAGCGGTACTACCCGTTGTCCTACGCTCTTCAAAAAATCGCCAACGAGGAGTTAGAAAAGATGCTCGCTGACGATATCGTGGAACCCTCCGAGTCACCTTGGTCATCCCCCATCGTGATGGTCAAGAAGAAGACCGGCGATTGGAGGTTTTGCGTGGACTATCGCAGCCTCAATCGTGCGACTATACCTGACGCCTACCCCATCCCTTACGTCAGTGCGACTCTTGACAAGCTAAGAGATGCCAGATACCTTAGCACCCTTGATATAAAATCAGCCTATTGGCAGATCCCAATAGCAGAGGAGTCCCGTGCCCTAACCGCCTTCACCATTCCGTCAAGAGGTCTATACCAATTTAAACGAATGCCTTTTGGTTTGACAAACGCACCAGCGGTATGGCAGAGATTAATTGATAGGGTTGTCGGAGTAGATCTAGAAAAGTATGTATTTGTTTACCTAGATGATGTAATCATATGTACACCTACCTTCGAAGAGCATATCACGGTTTTGAAGGAAATCATCAAACGGATTTTTGCAGCAGGACTTACACTCAACCGGGACAAGTGCCAATTTTGCAAAGACGAGCTCAAGTACCTTGGGTATGTCGTCACCCCAACTGGATTGCTAGTGGACCCTGAGAAGGTGGAAGCAATTCTGAAAATCCCTACCCCAAAAACCGTCTCAGAAATCCGGCGCATCGTAGGAATGGCATCGTGGTACAGGCGATTCGTACCAAATTTTTCCACCGTGATGTCCCCTTTAACGCACCTCACTAAAAAGAACATTAAGTTTTTGTGGGACTCTAGATGCGAGGAAGCCTTCAGGACCGTCAAGGAACACCTTATTAGGGCGCCAGTTCTAGCTTGCCCTAATTTTGAGTTGCCTTTTGTAGTGCAGTGCGATGCCTCCGACTATGGACTTGGCGCTGTACTTTCTCAAGTCGTAGATGGCGAGGAACACGTTATCTCCTACCTCAGCCGATCCTTGTCAAAGGCCGAGCGGAAGTATAGCACCACCGAGAAGGAGTGCTTAGCGGTGTTGTTTTCCATCGAGAAACTCAGGCCATATCTAGAGGGAACCAAGTTCACCGTGGTAACTGACCACTACAGCCTTAAATGGCTGAACTCGATCAAAGATCCTGTAGGGAGGATTGCTCGATGGGCACTCAGGCTTCAGCAATACGACTTTGACATAATCCATCGTAAAGGAAAAGACCATGTCGTACCTGATGCTCTTTCCAGATCAGTTCCACTTGTTGATGTTTTGGTGACTGCCAATGCTGAACCCCAAGACCCTTCCACCAAAGATCAATGGTACCTTCGAATGTGTAGGAATGTGAAGCAGTCTCCTGAACGACACGCTCTATGGCGCCTCGAGGGTCAACAACTTTACAAAAAGTCATCAACTTCCTTTCCACTGCTGACTTCTTCGGAATGGCTTGAAGTTGTACCCCGAGAGAAAAGAGTGGCTATCATCAGAGCTCACCATGATCCGCCAACTTGTGGTCACCTCGGAGTTTTCAAAACGTTATCCAGAATAAACCAGACATTCTATTGGCCGAAGATGCGCACCACCATCGCACGGTACATCAGGAAATGTCCAGTTTGTCTCCGAACCAAGCCGGAACAGAAACCACCTATCGGACAGATGCTGAGTGTACAGCCAACCTTGACGAGACCTTGGCAGATCGCCAGTATTGATCTTGTAGGGCCTTTGCCAAGATCGACGTCGGGATATACTTACATATTATCCATCTGCGACGTATTTTCCAAATTTGTCCTTTTCTTCCCTCTACGTTCAGCCACCGCACCTGGGATCGTCAAGTGGATTGAGGACTACTTGTTTTTGGTCTACGGAGTACCTGACAAAATAATTTGCGATAACGGAGTCCAATTCAGAAGTAATTTGTTTCGCAACCTAATGGAGAAATTTGGAGTGACAATCAAATACACCGCCAATTACCATCCATTTGTTTTGGGAACACCCTGATAAAAAGTTTATTTCTTAACCGATTTGGTTCGTTTTTTTTTTGGATTGTAGAGCTCGAAAAATTGTATATTCTTGGCAAGATGTGACCTTCGCCATTTTGACTTCAAGGCCTACTATGTTAGTTTTTAAGAGCAAAATTTCAGGAAACCATATTAGCGATTTTTTTAGAAAAAATCTGTGTGCGCCACTGGATTCAGCATCCTTTAAAACGGGTCTATACAAATTTTCAACCGAAAATATCAAGTTGAAAAAAATTAAAAATTCGCACTTTAACAATCTTTGATTCTATCAAAACAAATAAAAATGACATAAAACTAAAAATTTGTAACTTCTACCAAACCACCATCAACTTCAATGCATTTATCATTTCTTTTGATAGAATCAAAGATTGTGAGAGTGCGAATTTTTAATTTTTTTCAACTTGATATTTTCGGTTGAAAATTTGTATAGACCCGTTATAAAGGATGATGAATCCAGTGGCGCACACAGATTTTTTCTAAAAAAATCGCCAATATGGTTTCCTGAAATTTTGCTCTTAAAAACTAACATAGTAGGCCTTGAAGTCAAAATGGCGAAGGGCACTTTTTGCCAAAAATATACAATTTTTCGAGCTCTACAATCCAAAAAAAAAACGAAACAAATCGGTTAAGAAATAAACTTTTTATCAGGGTGTTCCCAAAACAAATGGTTCACACTGTATATTCAAATTCAATATTCGCATTCATTTCATTTTTTTATTGATATAAATAAATGGATGAAAATTGGAATCAGCACATCAAAGTTATACAGGGTGTCCCGAAATTAGAAGTCAATATTTCAACCACGTATTCTACACCCCTAAGTAGAAATAATATAAATAAAACTTTATATAAACTAGTATCCACAGACTCTTCGTTTCCAAGATACAAGGTGTTAAGACCTGATGACGGTTTTTTGTGGATATTTTCGAAACCTGTCAGGATAATTGGGTAAAATGTTGTACAGCTACCAACCTTTCTAAGCTCTACATAATGAACGAAAACTTAGAGCCGATATTTCAATGTCACCTTAATTGACATTTTAGCTAAGGTGAACTTAAAGTTGATGTGAATTTTAAAATTGGCCACCGAGAATGCCGTTTTTCAATAGCGTCACTCGTTTCAATTTGCTAAGGATCTAATGTGGGTGTCGCAATTGAAATATGGCACTCACAGGAGACAAATTCAAGGTCCAAAATAACCTTTAAGTGTACCTTAATCTTAAATGGACATTGCAATATCGGCCCTTAGTATTGTATTACCTTTATGGCTAGGGAATAAAGGGACGGACTTGGGAAAAATGTGCCCTTAATTTTTTGGTTGTTGAATTTTAGTTGTTTTGCCTGCACGATTTCAAAATCTGGATATTTTTACAAAGATAAGGTACCCCTCTCCTACCTTGCTGGGACGCACCATTTTCGAGAAAAATGCATCCGAAAATTAAATCACAAACAAAATTGCATATACCCAAACTCTCAGCAGAAGCACGGGTTTACCCTTGATAGCCTAGCCAGATGCACACGACATTTTTCACTAAAAACAGTGTGTGAATAGATTTTTAAATGCGTTTTTCTCTAAAATCGTGCGTCTCAGAGAGTTACAACAGGAGTAGGTATATCATTTGTGTAGAAAACTCCAGATTTTCCAAATTTGTAGGCAAAGCTACTAAAAATCAACAACCAGAAAATTTGGGGCCTATTTTTCTCAAACACGTCCCTGTATATCCCACTCGTAAAGGGTATACAATACTGGGTATTTGTTCATCAAATTAGATAGAGTGTGAAAAGTTTAATAACTGTACCAGATTGTATTCAATTAGCTCTACAGGTTTCGAAAATATCTACGAAAATCCGTCATCAGGTCCTCACCTTTAACTCCCTGTATCTTGAAAACGAAGAATTTGTGGATACTAGTTTATATGAAGTTTTATTTCTATTTTTGGGCGTAGAATACTTGGTTGAAATATTGACGTCTAATGGCAAAACTTTGGAAGCGTATAGGGGAGGTCAAAATAACCAGTTTGTCATAAAACTTTTTTCTCTAAAGCGACTCCTGACGGAGATACAGAGCCTGTTACGGTTTCATTTTTCGTTTTTAATTTTCGTTCATTTTAGTTTCGTTTCAGTCGTATTTGGGACTTTTTAGTTAAGTTCAATGTTAAATTTAAATACTGCCGCCTTCAGCAATGGGTTTTAATAAAAATAAAATAACTTACATTCTTATGGTGCAAAGGTAAAGTTAGTCACAAATTGTGTTATGGTTTTGGTTTGATTTGTTTATCAGTCACTAGTCCGGTCCTGTGTTCGCCGTGATTTACTCCATATATTCGCTTCAATCACCCTGACTCCCACGAGAATAAGTCTATTGTTCGAGATCCAAAGTCCAATCCTGCGAGGTTGGGCGTGGCCGTTTTTTTTGAATTTCTAAAAACGAAATGGCTTAGAAGATCACATTTTTCTTTGTTCAATACTTACTGAGGTTATATACCGTGTGGTTCATTACCTCGTGGCCCTGTGCCGAATTTTCCAGAAAATCTGACGATTTATATTTCCTATTGGTATCAATAATTTGTTTCGATTGTACCAAAGTGCTCAAGTTGCCGATTCAGTGAGATATCGTCCCAGATTTTCCCCATTTCCTATTGGACCACGTTTTGGCCCCTCAACATCAGTGGTAAGCTAGATCTTTTGAGTCATCCCCAGTCCTATTGTGGATATTTTCTATTTTCAGGCCAATTTTATTACACCTTTTTCTGCGTTGTCGTTTTACTTGCCTTTTATCCCACTTATTGGTGATTAGTGTTGCCTTTTTCCCATCTGTGTGGATCTAAGTAAGGAAAAATTACTTTCATTACCAACTACCCCTTACGTAAAGAAAAACTACGTACCTGCAACAAAAATATGAAGCATGTATCAACATTGTCGCCTACTCTGGGATGCTTGGAATGCTTGGACTGAGCCCCAAACTACGACTCTTCACTTCACGGAGCCTTTTGGGCCCCATTCATTGCACGCATGTACAATTGGTGCTTTAATGTAAGTCGTTATTATATATTATGGGACACATCCACATTTTGCCATAAACGTTACTTTCAAAATGTTATTCAACCCAGTGTTTTGATCTTTATCACCGGTCTGCAATAACTATTAATTAATACTTTTGTTATTTACTTACGTTTTAGATTTATTAGTGATTATCACTTGTAAATCCTATTTGTTGGCCATCAAAGCGGATATTCACATCACAACCTGTAAAACTACCACATAGACACTTTCGCGTATTTATTAGACCCATTGCTAAAAATCACTTTTGAAGCGTGCCATCAAAGTGAGAAAAAGTAGCGTTGGTTTGGCTCGCTTATCATTATGTTTGTTTGACATTTTTCCCGTAGTTCTATTTTTATAACGAGTATTACTCGTTTATATGGAGTACGGCTTGGGTATTTGACTATGACTGAATAAATTGTATTGTGTTTGATTTAGGGTATTTTATGATATTTTCGCTTTCCCTCTATTTCTCGCTTTGTATTGGATTTGTCGATGGGTAAGTGACGAAAGCGAGTGGCGCAATTAATTTTCATATCGAATTCTTAGAGTGAGTTAGGCCCATGACCACTCTCCGCTGAAGCTGGCATAACTCGACAAATTCAGTGACACCACCTTTTTTTTTTTTTTTATTAAAGCGTAAATTCCATGAGTACCCTCTTTCCCCTTAAAAACTCTCTCTTTCTTTAATTTTCTTTTCTTTTCTCTTTTTCACTTTTCACCTTTCTTTCGCCTTCGCCTTTTTTGTGTAAGTTGTAAGTGCACTTAAAAGAAGTAAACTTACAAGCCCTGAAGGGGTACCCATCGATTTAATTTTTTAGCTCTTACCTTTGTACGGGCTTGTAAAATCAAATGAAATTTTAGTATGTTGTGTAGGCCATAAAGACTCATAAAACCATAGAAAAGTCAGAATTTGAAAAGGTAGGGGGAACAATACAATAAAATAATACAATAAAATACTACGGCGAGACACCAGTTGTTGTTATTGTTGGTATTGACACTCTTAGAGTGATTGACTGTATTAGAATTTGTCAAATTAAAAAAAAATAATAAAAAAAAATTTAGGTAGGTAAGTACTTGTTTTTTTTTGAAAATTTATTTTTTTTTTGATTTTTTTCTAGTTTTTAACTAATTCTAGTATAGGCAATCAATCTGAGTGTGTCAAAAAATTTTTCAATACCAAAAATACCAACAACTGGTGTCTCGAAGTAGTATTTTAGTGTATTATTGCTATAACCTGTAAAACAAAAACCTATGTTTCTCGAAAACGGTTAGTTTTATCGGAGCAAAAGAAGAGCATCTTTTTTGATGAAAAAAGGTCAGAGTATTTGAAAAAGTAGTTTTCAGCTAACGGTTAGTTTTATCGGAGCAAAAGAAGAGCATCTTTTTTGATGAAAAAAGGTCAGAGTATTTGAAAAAGTAGTTTTCAGCTCTGTAAAATGACACCTGCCAAAAATTGGGTCCAAATGGTTTGGTGGCCACTGGCCAGTCCGTTCCACGTTGTCCCTACAATTTCATTAAATTATACAGGCTGGTTTAAAAGTTACAGCTACAAAATTGAATCGATGGGTACCCCTTTAGGGCTCTGTATCTCCGTTAGGAGACACTTTAGAAAAAAAAAGTTTCATAACAAACTGGGGTTATTTTGACCTCCCTTATACGCTTCCGAAATTATGCCATATATTTACCGGCCACCCGGTATAAAAATATTTAACAAATAATACAAATCTCGCAAAAATGTTGTTGACCTGTGTAATCTATCGACACAATATTTTTTTGTTATGAATTCAACCGTATTTATTTGATGCAGTACTGCAGGTCCAGGTACACTTCGTTGTTATTTTTTTTAAATCCCTGGTGGTTCATTTTGGTGTTGAAGTCTTGCCACTACTGATACCAATAACGTGGGTACTTCAAAAATCAAATAATCTGAAAAAAAATTGGCTAGGTATATGATATTCTTTGTAGATCGCATCTTTTGTAGCGCTAGATGTTTTTCGGAGGGCATGACAGAGTTTCATAGAATTTTGACATGATCCAATGTGAATTTCAGTAGTTTTTTAACTAGTCTACCCTCGAGGCTACGTGGCAATGAGGCAATGCCAACCTTTAACCCTCCAATTTTGGCACCTGTCAGATATTAAAAAAAAAAGAATTTTATGTTCTTCACAAACATATAAACAAGTTTAAACTTTCGTGAAATGCCCACATTATTTTTACATAAGAAGTTTATTTCTTTTTCGAGATCGAGAAATTTCGAGAATCTCGAATCAAGATCAAGAAATCGCTTTCGAAAAACTTCAAGACGAGAGATTATTAATTTCTCGTCTCAACAATCGGGACGAGACGAGAATTCTCCGTTGAAACCCTATCCAATTAAATGATTTCAATCTTTTTTCAGATAGGAGGTTTTGCTTGTATCAAAAACTATTATTCAATACGCAATTGGACGAAGTCACGAGAATCTGCAGAGATGTCCTGAGGAAAAAAATACTATCTATGCTAGAAACTACTGCAAATTACAATATTATTGGCGAAAAGACAAACCAATCAAACCATTCAAACGATATCAATAACCAAAGCCAGAAGATTTTATCGGATGTAAGCGACAAATTCACAAACACAACTTTTCCTGATGACTTATTGGATGTGTCTGGAAATAATATGACCGTTGATGGATCTAACGGCTTTAATGAGAATACTGATCCAACTTTTGATATATTGAATATGGATATTGTATTGGAAAACGTTGATAATATCTTAAATTCGATGTCTCCATATTCCGATCACTGCGAAGCCTACGACGCCTCTGAAATAATAAACACGGACTTTTCCAGAATCTCCTCAGGTGATCAATCTTACTCCAGTCGAGGGTCCACAACAGATTCAAAAAATGGGTTCACTCAACTATGATAGGTACTTAATATTTTTACATCTTGTTACTGAGAGTATGGTCCATCATAGATCCTCATCTCCTGTTGGAACATCATTGATCCCATACAGTCATGACACTACAGGTATGTAAGTGAAAAAAATAGGTTTTCATGAGGACACCCCTTCATTTTTGCAGCTGAGAGTAATTTGGATCAGAACTTTAGCAGCTCAAATTTTTCAGAGATGCGAATTTGTCAGAGAGCAAGATGTTACGCGACGCACATTAAAAGACACTACTGAAACATCGAGCACCTCACATTCTACACAAGTCGAAGCAAACCCACCATCACCACCATCGGAAGCGAAAAATACTACACAGAACAAAAACACAGAGACCCTAACCACTCAAGACGTAGCGAAACCATCATTAATTGAAGAACCACCAAAGCAAATATCATCGAAAAATAAATTCATAGCAAATCAAGATACGTTATACTGGAAAATGCACTAGCCGAAGCGAAACACCCAGCCACTCCCAAATTCAAACCACCTCACTTTGACCCAAGCCTGGACTCACCTAAAACGTTTCTATCTAAATACGACAAAACATCAACTTGCAACGGATGGACGGAAGCATACAAAATTTCATACTTGGGAAACTTCCTGGAGAGCCCACCAAATTTCTGGTAC
This sequence comes from Orchestes rusci, assembly GCA_958502075.1. Classification (NCBI taxonomy): domain Eukaryota; kingdom Metazoa; phylum Arthropoda; class Insecta; order Coleoptera; family Curculionidae; genus Orchestes; species Orchestes rusci. The sequence continues at coordinate 12,524,147 of OY293312.1, read as the reverse complement.
ATTGCATATTTAAGCAGCGATGCTAACAAGAACAAGACTTGGCAGCAAATAAAGGAGGACTTCATCAGGGAGTTTAGTGGGGACCAACCCTTGAGGAAAATGAAGTTCCGTCTGAATACTCGAAAACAAAACGACAACGAGGACATGAAGAAGTACTATTATGACCTCCTATCCTTAAGCCAGGAGGTGGATCTCAATATGCCATTTGACACCTTCAAGGATCACTTCGAGAACGGTCTCCACTCTTCCTTTTACGAAACCTACTATCTGGACATGGCTCATCGGACATGAACCATGAACGCCTCAAAACACTAGTGTTCAAATCAAGCGAAATACGCGAAAGGGCCCTAGTAAGACAGATGACTGTCCAAACATCACTACTGGCGATTAGTGACGCTCCACGGGAATCCCCGCAAGAACAAACGAGAAGCGAACCACCATTTCGTTTCAATCGAGGCAGAGGACAACATAATAATTACAATAATGGTAATAACTTTACGAGGAGACCAGAACAAGGATTTATTGATAGTACATACACCAACCCCCGAGACAATCACAATATAAGGGGTAATTTGGGAGGCTAATACAAAGGGAATCAGGAAAGATCGTACCATCGGGGATCTAGGCCCCAGCAGCAGTATCAACAGCAACGGGGAGGACGTCAAGATGGCAGCTGGAATCGAAGAGATAGGAGTGACAGCCAAACGAGAACATGGGAGTTATGGAGGAAATTATCGAAATAACTACCAAAATCACCTTCCAAACACCAGATGTAGCGACGGTAGACCTCGTTGCTGCTCCTGCAATCGTTGCGGCCACTATTCGTGTGACGGCGAGCGCCAAAGAAGAGTATCCTTTTCAAGGTCTCCGTCCGCAAATGGGACTGGACGACCCAACTAGAAAGCCCCGACGAAGTCGTCCTCTACCAAGGGGACTGTAAGAAAAATATACTAAGCGTTAAGGAAATTATAAATAATGTAGGTAACTTAGGACTGATATTGGACACTGGATCGAGCCAATCCGTAGTTATCAGTGACTTAGTAAATAATATAGACCCTCTCACCTGCCAAAAGTTCCTGATAGCGGCAGGTGGGCATAGAATTGCACCCTTGGGCATGTTGAAAGTCGACATACAGCTGGAAAATCTATCTGGATACGTTATGGCCTTGGTGGTGGAAAAATTGTCAAAAGCACTAATATAAGAAGTCGACTTCTTGCCAAGGAATACCGCAAAAATTGATTATGAACAGGAAACGGTAAAGCTGAGTAATGGAGACGTGGATACCACTCTACAATTTGTACATAATGACGGAGGAATCTTGGACGACAAAGCTTCCCCAGCATATCCAAATCAATGTCCAGGGGCATATTCAAATATCTTAGATGATAACATAACAAAAATGGTTGCTAAGGATGATTATGTGTTGAAACCAGGTGTCAAAATGTCTATCAAACTAACAACGGACATCGGGAACATAGCTAAGGAAGATCTATAGAGGACAAGATTTATATAAAATGACAAATTCCTGAGATCAAAAGGTATAGTTCTGAATTTCCCGCTGCATTTAATGGGAGGCAGCCTGCTTATCGGAACAACGATGAAGAGTCACCAGGCTGTGAAGTTATACAAAGGAACTACATAAGGGTACATGGAGGACCTACACTCACATAATTTAGTCATGGATTCAGCATTGTTTTGCATAGATGAAGCACAAGAGGGAGGCATGGAACATCAGGTTACAATGTCCGACCATAAAACCGGACATATAGAAAATGATAAAGTAGAGCAACAACTGGAATGTCTTTTGGACGAATTCAATGATATATTCTCAAAGACACCAAAACTCATGGGAAAAACCGATCTAGTCAGCCATAATATAGAAGTGGGAGATGCACGTCCAATAAAACAGAGAGCTTATAGAGTGTCTCAAAAGGAAAGAGAGATCATAGACAAACAAATTGCAGAAATGGCGAAGTACAACATCATCAGACCCAGCCAGTCCGCCTGGTCCAGCCCTGTGGTGTTGGTTATGAAAAAATCAGGGGAGACAAGATTTTGCATAGACTACAGAAAATTGAACGAGGTCACGAAGAAGGTAACTAACCCAATTCCTAACATCGACGACATTTTGACCTACCTAGGAGACGCGAAATACTTCTCATCCCTGGACATGTTTTCGGGCTTCTGGCAAGTTTAAATAGAAGAACAATCAAAACCTTTCCGCTTTTCAAGCTCAGGGACATGGACTTTGAGAATTTATTCACATGAGTTTTGGTCTATGTAACGCACCAGCCCCATTTCAGCAACTAGCTGACACTGTTTTTCAAGACCTGAAGTGGAAGGATATCCTCATTTACCTTGATGACATCATAATATTTTCTTAAACGTTTCAAGAGCATCTACACAAATTAAAAAAAGTATTCGAACGCTTGAGAGAGGCTGGTTTAACTCTGAAGTTCAACAAGTGCGAATACATGAAGGAAAAAATAAATTCACTGGGATATACAATTATTCAACATGGAACATCACCGGATGAAGGCAAATTAGTATCTATCAGAAATTTTCCTCAACCGAAATCAGTGAAGGATGTTCAAAGTTTTGTTGGATTGTGTAATTATTATCGAAAATTCATAAAGAACTTTTCGAAAATAGCTCAGCCGTTGCACAAAATGACTAAGAAAGACATAGGATTCACTTGGGGAGAAGAACAACAGTTGGCATCTGAGACTCTGAAGGAAAAACTCATCACGACGCCAGTCCTCGCACACTACAATCCCAATAAGGAACGTGAACTGAGAGCGGATGCGTGCTTGGCATAGGAGCAGTGTTACTCCAAGAAGGCCCCGACATGCAACTTCATCCAGTGGCTTATGCCAGTCGAAGCCTCTCCAACGAGGAAAAGAACTATACCATCACCGAATTAGAAGGATTAGCAGCTATTTGGGCACTAACTTATTTAAGGCACTTGATTTATGGAAAACCCGTACGGATTGTCACTGATCATCACGCTCTTTGTTGGTTGAAGTTGTTGAAGGGAAGGCTAGCACGATGGTCCATCAAACTTTTAGAATTTGAACACACCATTGTGCATAAAAGTGGTTTGTCCCACAAAGACGCCGACTGTGTTAGCCGCTACCCAGTACTACAACCTGAGAATGTCGAAGGGAAGATCGATGACGTTCCTACATTTTTGATAGAGCCGGACGACATCGCAAAACTCCAACGAGAGGACAATGAAATCAACAACTTAATAGAGGCTATAAAAAGCCCTAGTGATGTACCCATAGGAATAAGGAATCGAGCGAAAAACTTCCGGATCGAAAATGATATTCTGTACAAAATAAATTCAAGTGCACATGGTAGAGGAAAGCTCCTGGACATCCCGAAAAAATTAGTTGGAGAAATATTGTATTCCAATCATTCAGAACCTCTTAGCGGACACCTGAGAACAACGAAAACATTGAGCAAAATTCGGCAAAGATTCTATTAGGAAGGATTCCAGAAGGACGTGGAAAAGTTTGTGAAGGGCTGTCCAGACTGCCAGGCAAGAAATGGTCAACAAAATAAGCCAATTGGACTACTCCATCCTATAGCTGTAGGAAGGTAGACCTCCTGTGACCATTCCGGAAAAGTAAAAATGGAAAAACGTTGATGGTAGTCGCGACAGACTACGCAACTCGGGCGGAAACAGAGGCTTTACCAAGCGGAAAAGTGGGACCAGTAGCAAAATTTGTATTGGAAAAAATCATAACAAGACATGGCGCCCCAAAACATCTGTTAAGTGACAGAGGGAGAGTGTTCCAATCAGAGCAAAGAATTGCTGAAGAAGATGGGTACTGCCAGACAGTTCACTACATCATACCATCCACAAACTAATGGCCTCACGGAGCGACCGAATAAGACATTGGCAGATATGATCTCAATTTATACAAACACCAACCAAACAGACTGAGACACATTTCTACCACATGTTACCCTCGCTTATAATTCCACAAAACAAGACACATCTCAGTTTTCACCGTTTATGTTGGTATATGGACGGGAACCTATTCTCCCAATAGAATCGACACTTCTGGCACCACCTAACCCTTTGGACAGTTCAGAAATCCGAAATACAGCTCTTGCTGTCAGAAACCTGGCTTTACAAAACATAGAGCGTAGGCAGAAGATTGACAAGATTAGGTATGATGCCAAACATATACACGTGGAGTATAATGACGGAGACCAAGTACAAGTATTCACACCTGTAAAAAAAGTGGGGAGAAGCGAAAAACTTTCACTGAGGTGGTTTGGTCCTCATTACATAACGAGGAAGATTTCGGATGTGGATTACGAAGTTCAGAAAGGACCCAATGGAAAATCCAAGAAGGACGTATTACATGTCAGCAGAATTTCACCCTACAATGACCCATGGACTCCCGAAGTTACCCCATACACTTCATCCTAACATTTGAATCAAATCAACACATAATCAAATAACATTTGTAGTGTCAGATGACAGGCAGGTAACGTGAGGTGAAAAAATTGCGATAGACTGACGTTTTTCACCCCCCCCCAACTCTTACACTGGCGCCCAACGTGGAGCCTGAAAGATTGGAAACGCGTGAAAAATAACTGACTGTCAGTGGACATTTTCTCCTTGTGACTAAGGGAAGGCCTGCAAAACTGTGAGTACAGTACTCTCTTATTCTGCTTTGTCCACGGTGGAGCATCGCTACGAATTACGCTCTCGAGGTCCTGCAGAAGAAGGAACGGGCTCGGCGAAAATGGCGGTCACCTTAACGGATGAACAATTCTGAGTACTTTTAGAGAGACTTTCTGTTGCTCCTCAAAATCAAGCGCCTGCTATTCAAGTCCTACATGGAAATTTTGTTAAATGCTCATGGCGTTTTAACGGTGTCAAAAACTCTGACGTAAATGCTTTTATTGATGCCATTTCGATTTATAAAGACTGTACTCAAGTTTCGGACGAGCAAGGCGCTCTGAACCTATTACGAGTAACATTTGGTCCCCAGAAACCCCCTTATCGTGTTTATAGGGAACTCTTTTCATCCGAACAAGATGCTGCTATACCTACGGATATTTTCGTATGTGAGGCGCGGTCGGTGTTAGCCCAGCTGCCTCCAAATGCTCTTAGGGAGGAGGTTCAAATTGACATGGTATATGGGCTGCTTCACAGGAAAATTCGGGAAAAGTTACCCCGTGATAATGTTAATAACTTTAACGAACTCCTTGCTAAGGCTAGACTGGTCGAAGAAACTTTTGAGTTTAAGGAGCATGTGGACACGAAAGAAAATTCTCAGGATAGCCATCCTCGATGTCAATTTTGTCGGAATTTTGGACACTCTAAAGAGGATTGTAGGAAGTTACTTAACGCAAAGAAAAATAAAGACACACACATGCAAGTTTCAAATCCAACAGCAGGAGGAAGCGCTTCGGTAAAAACAATGCCAATTCATCGACTTCCCATTCGTCCACGTCGTCATCAGTGAAATGCTATGGTTGCGGAAAAATAGGATTTATCCGGTCTAACTGCCCGAACAGCAAGAAACCCGATACCTTATCATCATCTATTGAATTCTGTAGTTTTGAAACTTTGATTAACCCTCGTGACAGACCAGTTTTAACAATATCTGTATTAGGAAACCAGGGTCAAGGTTTAATTGATACAGCAGCAAAACAAAGTGTTGCTAGTACAGCCTTATTCAAAATTTTGCAGAATGAAGGTCACACCTTTAATAATGAAGAAATAATGATTAAACTCGCCGATGGACGGTGTGATTTGAAAAAGGTACTCACCACAAAGGTTGACGTCATTTTACACTGCAAACCAATACCGACGACGTTTATTGTGTTTCCCAACACAGAAGCCTGTACTCTACTCGGCATTGACTTCATTCAAGACGCGAAAATTATTTTAAATTCCCATGAGAGAACATGGACATTCTCTGATAACCCTAACTTGGAATTTGATCTTCGTTACGAGCAACCTCCATGCAGAAGATCTTTGGAAGAAGCTGAACAAACTTTGGACATGTCATGCACGGATATCCTTCGTCCAGATGGAGGGGCTGTGCTTACAGATGATGAAAGGGAGAAGCTCATTGCGTTTTTGATAACCAGGAAGGATATCTTTGAAGTGGGAGGAGAACCAACACCTTTTGCTACACACTATATCAACACTAAGGATCATCAGCCCATAGCGCTTCCTCCTTATCGATGGGCCCCTCAAAAGCGACAAGTCCTGAAGAAAGAATTGGACCGGCTCCTAGAAGAGGGAATAATTGAAGAATGCGAAAGCGCTTGGGCCGCGCCTGTTGTCTTGGTGCCAAAAAAGACGGTGGTGTACGGCTTTGTGTTGACTATCAAAAACTAAATCAGATCACTGAAACGGACTCTTACCCGCTGCTGCGCATGGATGATTTGCTTCACGCAGCTTAACGTACGTTCTACATGTCGACAATGGACCCACGATCGGGCTACCATCAAGTTAGTGTTCATGAACCAGATCGCGATAAAACGGCCTTTGTGACCTGCTTTGGAACATTTCGTTATAACCGCATGCCATTTGGTCTTAAGAATGCGCCACCGACATTTCAGCGCCTTATGGACCGATTCCGGAACGGACCCAAAAAAAATGATGGCAAGATTGTGGTACTGGCGTATCTAGATGACCTGATTGTGCTTTCGAATTCTTTCACTGAACATTTAGAAGATTTGGATATTGTGTTTAACAGACTACAACAGTTTAAGCTTCGAGCAAATCGGAAAAAATGCTCAGGGACTCTCTGTGGATCCAGAAAAGACCGCTGCAATAGTCGATCGACCTGTTCCAAGAAACGTCCATGAAGTAAAATCGTTTTTACAGACCGCCAGCTGGTTCCGCCGCTTCATCAAGGATTTTGCCAAAGTTTCACGTCCTCTCAGTAACCTGACGAAGAAAAAAGCAGTCTGGAAATGGTCATCCGATGAACAAGCCTCGTTCGACTTGTTGAAGAAGCTTTTGGTGACTGCCCCAATCCTCAGACAGAGTGATGAGAACAAACCATACATTATTCGTACCGATGCCAGCAACTATGCTCTCGGAGCCATTTTATTGCAAGTTGAAGAGGAACACGAGCATCCAGTAGAATATGCCAGTCGTCTATTAACGAATACCGAAAAGAACTACTCAACAACGGAAAGAGAGGCCCTTGCAGTAGTCTGGGCCTTGAACAAGTTTAGAGGGTATATCGAATGTTCCCAAATAACTTTACAAACCGACCATCAACCCCTGCGTTGGTTATTCAACATCAAGACGCCAACTGGTAAACTAGCCAGATGGGCTCTCCAAATCCAGGCCTATGATCTTAAAATAGAATATTTACCAGGCAGAAGAAATGTTGTAGCTGGCATGCTTTCAAGACCTCCTTGCGATCACCTAGAACAGGGCGACTATGAGATTTGCACCTTTGCTGTAGAGTTTCCTCATCAAAGTGCTGCCGAAGTAAGGACTGGACAGTTGAAAGAACCAGATCTGGCCAAAATCATCACAAGTTTTGAAGGATCCAAGGACACCGACATAGACTTCAGAAAATGGACCGACCGAGGATATATGATGTCACAAGGAGTGCTGTACAAATATTCCAATGAGGATCACGAAGAGGAAGCTCAATTAGTCTTACCCTTACAAGAGAGAAGAAACGTTTTGAAGAATTTCCACGATGATCCAACTTCTGGAAATTACGGTATAGAACGCACTTTCCAGCGCATTGCAAAGAAATATTATTTTCCTGGAATGAGGCGATTTATTGCTGAATATTTGAAGGACTGTACGGATTGTCAGAGATATAAAGCAACTAATCAAAAACCTGCCGGTTTCCTCCAGACACCTGCGTATGCACAACGCTTTGAAATATTGAGTATTGACTTATTCGGCCCTTTGCCGCCTGGACCCGCTGATGAAAGATGGATCTTCGTGATAGAAGATGTTTCTACAAAATGGGTTGAACTATTTGCTTTAAACCATGCCACAGCAGAGGAATGCTCCCGCATCCTATTGGATGAAATCTTCTTCAGGTATGGACTACCTAGGAAATTGATAAGTGACAATGGAGTGAAGTTTATTTCCGCAGTCATGCAGCAGGTTTGTTACGTATTGGACATTAAACAAGCCTTCAGACCTTTATATCATGCCTCCGCAAACATGGTCGAAAGGAAAAATAGAGACCTAAAAACCCAGCTTGCCATCTTAACGAAGGACCATCATAATTCATGGCCAAAGAAGCTACCAGTGATACGATTCGCAATGAACTCTGCCTGGTGTGAGAGCACTGGACAAACTGCTGCATTCCTACAATCTGGTAGGGAATTGCGTACCTTAAATGAAGTCTGCAATGATATTCGTTCTGTAGTGGAAGCAGAAAACGTTGTCCCTCGTATTACGCTATATTTAAAGAACATGGCTCACACTTGGAATGAAGCAAGAGAAGTTCACGAGAAGGAACAAGACCGAAGAAAACATTATCAGGATCAAAACAAACGAGAAGCTCCCATGTATCAAGTTGGTGATCGAGTATGGGTCAAAGTTCACGCGTTAAGCAATGCCAGCAAGGGGCTTATCTCAAAGTTTTATCCGAAACAAGATGGACCATACAAAATAACAAAAGTGGTGTCACCAACTAGTTATCAAGTGGCTCAACCGTGTGATCTTGCTGTACCTTTGGGAGTGCATCATGTCTCTTCGCTTACTGCAGTCAAGACCAAAACAACTAACGAGACGTTGCTACCAGTGGTTTCCATAAAAAAAAAAGGACGACCGAAGAAAATTACTGGCTTTTCCTCGGGACGAGTTCAAGGCCAGGAGGGAAATGAGTGTAAGAGTTGGGGGTGGTTTTGGGGTCTTCCTGATAGAGGTTGACACTCACGTTCAAAAATAACTGCTTTTATTTTTATTAAGCTTTGAATTTAACATACAAATTCATAAAAAACGTCAGTCCATCGCAATTTTTTCACCTCACGTTACCTGCCTGTCATCTAACACTAGTAACAGCGTTGCCGGCTTATATGTTAGTACAACAATTTGGGTGAATGAGGAATTTGTTACACATTTAGGTAAATAGTCACATAATATAATATTAATATTTAGTTTCAAAGGTAAAAGGTTATGATAAATCATTGGAGTTAATTTAAAATTGGTGGGCTTCAATATTGGACATGGTTATGAAAATCGAGACCCACGTACGAATGGGATAATTTACGAATATATTCACATGGTCAAGATTCAAGCACACAGCAGCATGGTCCAGAGAATCTTGGATTCTATGGAAGAAACTCAATCAGTATACCATATCAGATCATATAGCGACACTCACGGACTCCACACTGACTCACTGTTTTTAATATGGAACATCACATTGTCTATTCTAGTGTCATATATTTTATTCACTCGCAAAAGATTGATCATTGCAGCCTCAATTATTCCATCTGCTCATTGTGAAACGCCACCGCCTACAAACATCACTCATGACCTGGTATTTAGCTTCGTGTACATAACCTTCGCAATTTTCATGCTTTACTCCATTCTTCACTTCATTTCTAGGCACTTTTTCAAACCTGAAAATATCAGCAGAGAAACTGAGCAGCTCGACCTACATAGAGGCAAAAAAGGGGACAGGAAATAGTGGAGGACAAATGGGAAAGTGATGAAGTATCACAAAATGTTGGAAGAGGGAATAATACTAGATTCACGATAGAATTACAAGACAGACAAGACCTCCTATCACTATCTTCTGGTGGAAAATTGAGTGCAAGCGTAGAATGTATTGAAGTAATTACCATTTGATGCACTTACTAAGAGTTAACTACTGATGTATGCCCTAGTTACTCTTTTATGCTTTTTACCTTGTTATTTAAGCCTAAATTGTATGTATGCTAATTTAAAAAATTTCAGGATAAATATCATCGTTAATTGGTCTGTTCTACTGGGTTGAAGTAAGAGAGCAGAGCCGCTCTTTCGGGAGCATCTCCCTCTCTCAACTTTTTCTCAAGAATACGGTTTCGTGAAAATCTCGCTAAACCCCGCCTCCTTCTCTCGTCTGTTCTACTCCCTACCCGTCAAGAATAAGCAACCAGGTGATTGGCTACACTCTTACATCATGCCACTCCAGCCCACGATGTCAGAACCCAAGAAACATTTTTACGGCTTATTGGTTTAAAGCAAGCTTTATGTAGGTTTTATGGTGGTTCTACTTAAGTGTCATGTTTTAAGGAGGTTTTAACTCAAACCAAATATGTCTTACGGCATAATGATCCTAAAACAAGGTTTTAACATTAGCTATAAAACTCACTCATAAAACCATTAAGACATTGGTTTTGAGCAAGCCTTATGAAGGTCATTAAATATCTTTGTTACAGCTGTTTGCTCCTAAAACCTCCTTGTGAACTTTAGGCTGTAACTTTGACTGAAAAAGATCCAAATGGTTCTAAGCAATCGGATATATTTACTTCATAAAACCATGATAAAGTTTATTCATTTGGAGGTATATTTGGTTTTATTCAAGTCAATGAAAAAGCATGTTTGCTTCAAAATTATCTAGAATAAAACCCTCATAACCTCTTCATGTAACTTGTTCATTTTTTGTGTTCTAACATAAACCGTTGATTGAATAAGTTACAGCATGAACTCAAATGCAAATAAATGGTGTAAAATCAAGAAATCAGGCTATTTCAAAAGACAAAAGAAGAAGAATTATTTAAACATTATAAAAACGAGGGAAAATTTATCAAATTGCTCTAAATAAATAAATAATAAATGATAAATGCCAAATCCAACGTCGACTGTCCGTCATCTGTCACGAGTGTCACTCTTCCCGCTCTTCTTTTTCTTTTTACAGCCAATTGGCCACATCAGGTAAATCATAGAGTAATAGGGCTTTATGATGAAACAATTCTAGGTCAACCTTACAACCATATTGTTCTATGGATAATCATGAAAGGAGCTGTTGTACTAGAGGCATTATTGGATGTATATAAAAATGGTTCTTAAAGCTTAAGTGTTTTAACGATATCTCAGATATGAACAATTGGCTTTAAAAGCATGACGGCCATATTTTTCACGGTGTCACACATTCGCCATCAATTAAATAATCAGAAAAATAGCAAGAACCCATTGAATGGACTTTCCAAGACTTTCAAATTTCTCAGAACATAGTTACCTTTCATTTTTATTCTTTTGTGCACAAATTTGACTGATTTTGATCATTTTTCAATTTCGCCTTAATGCCTTAAAAATATATAAATATATATTTAAACGCAATTTTTTCGAGGCGCTGATGTTTTGTGTGAGTATTTTATATACATTCATCAGAAAATTCTTATTCGTTGGTAAATACATCGCATTTTTATAATAATATGTAGTTTATTTGATATAACTCGTTCTGAGATTGAGATGTTCAAATAAAAAATGGATCCTATACCTACCTGCTTGTCCATTTTTATCAATTTCTATGATTGGATCTCATAACTGTCAAAATACAACGATAGAGCTCGCATAAAACAAATAACTCCCAACAACCACAAGTACAAGAAAAACTGGTTATATGATATTCCAAATTAGCAAAAAGTGTTTTATCAATGTATTTGAAGTCAGTGTTACGGCCAAGGGTTGTAAGACTAGTCAAGTAGTTTTAAACCGCATATTGTATGTAAGGTTTTATGAGTGCTTTATCGTTTGCTATAAATGTTTCACTTAGGTTTTATAACAAGCTTTAAAATAAGCCGTAACAGCCTCCTTAGGAGTGGGCCCTCAGGGTTGTAAGGAGGTTGTATCGTTGTTTTAATGATATCATTATAACTTATTGGCTTTAAAGGGGTATTATGAAATAGGCTGTAACAACCTCCTATAGGCATTGATAAAACTAAAAATGTTTCTTGGGAAGGGTGCTTGAAACCACTTTTATGCCAACTGTACCATGACAAAAGAAGAAATCGTTAAGTGCGTGAACTGTCTCAAAGATCATGCTGCCAGCTGGTTCGGGTGCGGGAATAACCCCAATCCGATTCGCAAAATGAACGAACAAAGAAACATCATCAATATCCAACCAATTTCTGCTCAACCTCAGCACATCAACAACCCAGCCACTTCTGCTCCTATCACCTCGTTCGCGCAAAAAGTGTTCGGAAACCACCATACTTTGAACGGACCGCCCCCACCACAAAGCATTCTTGAAAACATTTTACTCAAAATCCACAACCAGATCACTCCACTTGAAAACCGCTACGATGTGGCGATGAGGGACGTCAACTTACGTTGCCACAAACTTGAACTTTTGATCGGATCCACCCCCACCATGGTTGCTGCGGAAACTGGCACCACGCAATATACACCACAAAAACAGCCCACCAACATCGTCACCACGCCTTGCCAAATCGTCATAATGTGTGTTGTGGAACTTTCTATTAACCAAAACGATTAAATCTATTTATTACCTTCAAAAGTGCAATCCCACAAGAAAACGTTTTTGGAACCTGCCAACAAATTTGTTCACCCCAATTACATCATTTTTCCGAACCGACAGAGTAGGAAAAAGGGGAGGGGGCACTATCGTCACGATGCGCCGCGGTATAGCAGCCAAACTACGCCACAGCCCCGCCCACCTGACATCTGAGACTGAACTCACATCTGTTGCGCTGGGAAAGAGATGCGCCTCCGCCATGGTATTGAGGCCGATATGTTCCGTATGACGAGTCGAAAGACTCATCAGGATATCCCCTGGTGTTGGTTAAAACCAACAACAGGAGGATATTCGAGATCACGGATCTTTTTGGTTTCGATGTCAAGGTGGAACCAAACAATAAGTCACCGGAACCTCGTCAATGTTTCCGGTGCCAGCGATGGGGACACACCCAAGGTAGGTGTTTCCATGACCCTCGCTGCGTTTAGTGAATCGGTCATTTGAGAAACCCCACAAGTCCAAAAAACGGAATCAGTGGAAATCTTTAAAAAACTTCTTCGATAAAAAAGAAAGAGAATTAAATTGGTTTTCATGCCCATTTATTGGAGATATGGGTATTTGGAATATGTTGATACATATCACACACAAAAAAAATCTAGTAACACAGAATAATGTTTTTTTGAAAATCAGAAACATAGGGGGTTTCTCAAATGAACGCAATTTTCAAACAATACAGGCTCAAATGAATGAAAAAACTAACAATTTGTAGTATAACAACCCCGGGTCCGTTCAACAAAGTTGAATGAGGTAAGTTTGATCAAAAAAAGAGACACCTACGTTGTGATTTGTATAAAGCTACTTACCTCGAATGCGCCCGACAAATCCATAATTTGGGAAGTTTGAGTTAGAAGGTGGGATTATTAAATTAAACACACATTTGTAAGAAACCCTACTTTATTGAAAATATGTTGAAAAAGTGCCGTTCTCAGCCTGGAATTCATGCGGGGAAAGAGCACGGCAGAGAAACCCACAATCTCAATTCCAAAAACCGAACCATGCATGCTGTACAACTGTTTTGTATTTTTAATGCAATCAATAAAATACTCGTTTTCCGTATCGAAACTTGAAGTTCCACGCTCAAGCAAATATACATGGGATCAAAATCAGGGAATCTCTGAGGTCCCGTACGGGAAGCAACCCAGGCAATTTGAGTCAATATCTCTAGATTGTTTGTTGAAAATAATGAGATTCAGTACGGGAGGCAACCCAATTAGAGTTGGAAAATTGAAACAATATTTCTAGATGATGACTAGAAGATCTGTTGTTTTACTAGGATATTCACTCATCAGGGTGATAAAATGTCAAATCTAGAGCCTATACATGAGGCCCTTAACTACGGGAAGCAACCCAACTCTAGTAAATCAGTCCAGTCAATATAAAGCATGCATAAAGCATAAAACAGCAATAATTGTAGTGACAAAAATTCCAGTACGGTAAGAGAGCAATTTCTTTGTCTTGACTTTAATTTGAATCAAAGTTGTTCACACAGCATAAAACAGTTTGATCAAATACGGTAAATGCAATTACGGAACAATAAATCCAAAACCATAAGTACAAATTGGATAATCAACATTATTATAGATTTCATTTTACTGACCTGCAGATACCTGATTATCAAACACAATTCCCAATTATTCACCTTCAAAATCTACAATTATCCCAAAAAAATGTGTTTCGAAAAGCCTCAAATTTTCTAACTGTTATCTCCCGTTACCTAACAACCATCCTTCTCCTTTCCTTTTCCAGGTCACTATTCTATTTAACAAAATTACGGAACGCTCCTAATGTCACAGAAAACCAATGTCATAATAAATGGAATGATCCGTTTGTTTGGGTTCTGTCTGATTAGTGGACTGTATTTTTGGGTTTTCGAATTGCCTTCTTTCTTTTTTTTAATGATGTTCAAGTTGCCAAATAAACTGGTTTATTATTATTTACAATTAAATATAAGCACCGTTGTGCTATTGAAATCTACGAGTAATTAATTTGCAGAATACTCAAAATTCACTTGACTCAGTCACTGTCAGAATGTCCCGTTCAATCATGCGGGCACCAGCACTTCCCAGGGATTGTCTGGAAAATAACATAGAACCTGATCATGCCGCCTGCCTTGAAAAGTCCCTTTTCAACACGATATTCGGGATGTCAATCTTCAGAGTTCATTGTGATGTTCTGTCTCGATTGGTAGAACACAGACTTTATTTATGTCACGTCTTAACAAAGTGCCATTGGGCAATCGAACTGTCACTACGCGCACTACATTGTTAGAGCCTCTATGCAGTGCATCAACTCTTGCCATGGGCCACTTCAATGGTGGAGTGTTTTCTTCGACAAGAACAACCAAAGAGCCTGGTTTCAACACGTCTCCCATGTCGTTCTTCCACTTCGTTCGAGTCTGTAGCTGTGTTAAATAGTCCCTGGACCAGCGTTGCCAAAACTGTTGTCGTAACTGCTGTAGACGGTAATATCTATTGAGTCTTGTCGTTTTCACTTCGGTTACATCTTCTTCTGGAGGTCCAGCAATGAGTCGCCGATCAAAAAATGTGCAGGGGTAAGAGAAAGATAGTCATTGGGATCGTTTGATAAGGAAGTGAGGGGCCTAGAGTTCAATAATGCCTCGACTTGAACAAGCAGCGTATACATTTCCTCGAAACTCAAGGACGCTTCTCCCAATACGCGTTTTAAATGAAACTAAGTGGATTTTACAGCCGCTTCCCATATGCCACCCATATGTGGTGACCGCGCTGGTAAAAAATGCCAATGAATTTTGTCTTTGCTTAAGTATTTTGAAACTGCGTTGTGATGGTTGGCATCATTTAAAATTTTATGCAATTCCGTGAAATGATTATGACTTCCAACAAAATTCAATCCATTATCGGAATAGATATCTGATGGTTTACCTCTACGTGAACAAAACCTTTTCAACACATTCAAAAAGCTAGATGTTGTCAAGTCGTTCGCTAATTCGATATGGATTGCCCTTGTTGAGAAACATACGAAGATTGCCAAATATGTTTTTACTAGTTTGCTGCGGCGTAAAATACCTTCCTTAATGAAGATGGGTCCAGCATAGTCAACTCCACAATTTGAAAATGGTCGACTAGGATTCACTCTGGTGCTGGGCAGATCACCCATTAAAAACTTGGAAGGTTTTGGTTTTACCTTATAGCATCTTATGCAAGAGTTTATAATTCGTTTTACCGCATTTTTTCCATTAATGGGCCAAAATTTCAATCGGATAATTGATAATAGATTTTGAGTGCCTGCATGTAGGTTTTTGAGATCCTGATTTAATATTATAAGGTCTGTCAATTTGTGTTTATTTGGTAAGATAATTGGGTGTTTTTGATTGATGCTTAAGCATGATTTAGAAAGTCTACCTCCTACTCTTAAGATTCCATTGTCATCGAGAAAAGGGTTGAGATTAAAAATTTTGCTTTGATTATTTACTGAATTACACTTTTTTAATTCGGAAATGTCTTGCTTGAAAGTTTGCGATTGAGCCAATAATATTAATTTCTCTTCAGCATAGTTTAGTTCATCTATCTTGAGATTTGTTGATGATGGCTTTGTTTTATTCAAACAACAAAATTTAAATCGAAAAATGTAAGCAACAATTTTTACCAACTTCGAGAAAGAGGAATATCTTTGAAAAATGTCAAATTCAGTTTTTTGTTCTTGCTCGTGAGTTAGAAATGAGAGAGATTTTATTTCAGGTAAATTTCAATATTTGTTTCAGGCAAATATTCATCTGAAGTATAAGTTTGAATTTTCAAGAATTCAGGTCCGTTGAACCAAATTTTGTTTTCTACCAGCTCTCTAGGACTTAGTCCTCTCGAAATTATATCTGCGGCATTATCATTCGATTTTACATGTTTCCATTCGCTAATATTGGATAACTCCGTAATATGAACTACTCTATTTGCCACAAAAGTCTTGAGATTACAGGGTTCTATTTTTAACCACGACAGCACGATTGTTGAATCCGTAAAATATGTTATCCTTGATATATCAATATCGATTGTACTTTTGATTTTAGACATTAATTTTGAAAGTAAGACTGCGGCTAGCAACTCAAGACGTGGTAGTGAATGACTTTTCAAAGGGGCCACACGCGATTTGGCGGTTAAAAGCTTGATACAATTTTTATTTTCGCTTGCCGATGATTGAATATACACACATGCACCATAAGCCTTTTCAGAACTGTCACAAAATCCAATTAATTCAATTTTCTGCGTTTCTGAAGATAAAACATGTCGTTCTATTTTTATCTCATTCAAGAACTGAAGTTCGGAGGCAAATTTAATCCAACTATTTTTGAGTTCAGTGGGAATTTCCGAATCCCAGTCTAGCTGTAAATGCCAAAGTTGCTGCATAATCAATTTTTCTCTGATAATAGCGGGTCCGATCAAGCCTAAAGGGTCGAAAATTTGAGAAATCACTGAAAGTATATTGCGTTTTGTTATTTTATTTTTGTTTAGATTGATATTGATACTATATTTCAATGTATCATTGTTTGCATCCCATCGAATACCTAACGTCTTCAACTCTTTTTCTTTTTGAAATAAAACAAAATTTTCATCATTGCATCCACGAGTTTTTGATATATAATTTAAAATACTTGCGTCATTCGATGACCATTTGCGTAGTTGAAAATTTGCGGTTGAGAGTATTTCCGATAATTCGTGATATATTTCCAAGGCTTCTTCTCTCGAGTCAACACTAGTAAGAAGATCATCCAAATAAAAACTTTTCAGCAATATTTTTGAAGTTCGGGGGCATTTTTCTTTACTAATTGAAGCTAATTCACTTAAACGGCGCGCTTGACGTACCGTATGTTACTGTATTTAATTTATACACATTTAATTGTTCTTCTGGTATTTCTCGCCAAACTATTTTTTGAAATGATCGCTCGCTAGGATCTATTTCAATGCAACGATACACCATCTTGATGTCTGCACTTAAGACGTATCTTCGAAGACGTAAACGGAGTAAAATGGATACTAAGTCCGGTTGTAAAGTGGGACCTGCTAAAATCAAATCATTGTTTGTAGTTGTTTTAGCACTTGCATCAAAGACAACACGGCACTTTGTTGTGACCGCTGAGTCTCTGAGAACGGCCGAATGTGGTAAGAAATATGAAATGTTTTCAATCGAATAATTGTTATCTAACGTGGATTGAAATGACATATGCCCAAGTTCCTCGTATTCCTGCATAAAATGGACATATTGCGTTTTGAGAGCTTCGTTTTTCAGGAATCGATTTTCTAAATTCCCTAATTCTTCATCACAATTTTGTCTAAAAGGATATTTTACAACAAAGGTGCCATTTTCATCACGCTTTGTAGTTAATTTAAAATATTCTTCGCAATACTGATCGGTTTTTGAAACTGGAACCTTCGTTTCAATTTCCTTAAGTTGCCAAAATTTTGTTAATGCTTCATTCAAATGTTTGTTTGTTATTTTTGTAGTCAAGTTACAAACGGTTTTTGATATATTATTTTTATTTAATAGTAATTCTCCCGATACTACCCATCCTAGAGCGGTTTCTTGAAGCATCGGTTGGTTTTTTCCGAGTTTTATCCTTCCATTTTTAATCAGATTGAAGAAAATTCCTGCACCTAACAGTAGATCTATGGACTTTGGAACATTGAATTGTTCATCTGCCAAAATCAAGTTGATTGGAATTTTCAGTTGCGTTTTTTCAAAACTGATTAAAGGCAATTTTTCTGTGATACGTGGTAATACTAAGAACTGTACTTCAGTTTCAAAATTTTCAAAACGTGACTTTAATTTTGAACTTGTTTTACCATTAATGTATGTTTCAATTTGATTCACTCCGCTTAGAGGAATATTAATCTGTTGACAGCTCAATTTTAGTTTCTCACAAAACGATTTGCTGATAAGATTTGATTGACTTCCGGAGTCCAATAAGGCTGTACCTTCAACCCAATTTTTATCTTTATCCTGAACTAAAACTATCGCTGTCGATAATAAAACTTGATTTGAATCAACTGTTGTAAATGTTCGACTTGGCTGATTTGCATCAAACTGATTAATTCCATCAATTTCAACTATGTTGCGAGAAGCTTCTGAATTATTCTGACCGAAAACGCATAACGTAGGTGTGAGTTGACCAGTTGATGTACTGGTACTTTTTTCGATAGACCCTGAAAACGCTGCATCGCTCATCTCTATTGCTGGGTTTGTTTGTGAACAATTTGAACTTGCTGGTTGCAATGCTTGCATCGTTACGTGACGCTGTGTGTGTGCTCCGTTGTCACTTTGATAATTATTATTATTTTGCTGAAAGTTTTGCCTGTGCAATATAGTATTATGTTTGCCATTACATTTCTTGCATCCGCTAGAAAGGCATTCTCGGTTTCTGTGACCCAATCTTAAACAATTCGTACAATATTTATTCTTGTTTAATTCGTTATATTTATCCGATATTGGGAGATTAGCAAACCGTGGACAATGGTGAATATGATGGTGTTCATCACATAGAAAACAGGAATGGTTCGTATTTCCTTGATCAGTACGATTTTGATGATTTGTAACTGAGTTGTGTGACGCATATCCTACTACTCGTTTAAAGTTTGATTGCGGTCTTGCTATTTGATTTGAAGTTGGCGAATGGTATTTATTTGTATTATTTGCAAGATTATGTACTTGCACTGCTTCTAAAGTGAAACATTTTTTGGTTAAAAATTCAATAAATTCGTTTAAAGTAGGTAATGTTTTGTCATTTAATCTGCTTTCCCATTCTCTTCTCGTTCTATCATCCAATTTTTGCAAAACTATTGGTACCAACAAGGCATCCCACGCATTGACTGGGAGTCTTAATTTATCAAGTGCTGACAAATGCTGATTTAATAAATCCAACAATTTCCGTAGCAAAACTGGAGATTCTTTATGAACATTCGGCAAATTAAATAAAATTGTATTTATATGAGAGTTTATTATAGCTCTATAATTTTCGAATCGTTTCCTCAAAAGTTCTACTGCGATCGAGTAGTTATCCGTGATTAAATCAAGATTTTCAATTAATTTGAGCGCTTCATTATGACAACATGATTTCAAATACATTAGCTTTTTAACATCATTCAAGTCTACTCTACTGCCTACTGTTGCTTGAAACTGATCCCAAAAGCTAAGCCAGGTTTCGCAACTACCGTAGAACTTTGGCAGCCCTAATTCAGGTAAAGTCGCAACAGCATTCAAACTTGCAGAAATATTATTACTATGACCGGGAATAGGAGTATGAATATGAACGTTTGATTTTTCTGTTGCTTGACATTGGGATATAATTCGTTTGGCTCTAGATAATTGTGAGTAAAAAAGAGTTTCGGTTTCTAATCTGGATTCTACTTCATCATCATCTAAATACTCTAGTCGTGTCTGTATTTTATCAAACTCAGAAAAGTCTTCTTCTACGCTTTTTAAACGACAATCTATTTCGAATCTATCTACGTCCGTTTTCTGACACATTTCATTCAAAAAATTCGAGAACCGATTTAATCTTTGACATATAACTTTTCTCGCGTGTAAAAATTCCAGTTTTTCATCAGTTTCATCTATACCACCAGTGGTTCTAACGTCCTTTTTAGCTTTTCTTGGCATTTCGAATAAAATAAATTGGCACTTTTGATGCTGTATACCTAAGTATATATTGTATTATTATTGGTAACGAGTCGTGACGAGTAATATCAACTAAGTTTCGATTATTTATTTTTGCGATGAATGACGTGTACGAGTTTCGTGGAGTTTCTGAACACAGCCCTGAGTTTCGATTAGCTGTCTTCTGTGACGTAAAATATTACGTTTTCGTTTCGAGAAATAAATGATGAATTTTGAATATCAATATATACTAGGTACTACTAAATAAGCATGCATGAATTCTAGGCAATGTCAAGGAAAGATAAGGAAAAAAAAATAAAGCACAAATATGAACGACCTCACCGGATTTCTCCTCCTGTTCCAAAGGTTGTTGCTGGAGTTTTTATTCGTCCCAAATATGGATCAAAATGTTCATCCGTCACGAATGGACCAAATGTTTGGGTTCTGTCTGATTAGTGGACTGTATTTTTGGGTTTTCGAATTGCCTTCTTTCTTTTTTTTTAATGATGTTCAAGTTGCCAAATAAACTGGTTTATTATTATTTACAATTAAATATAAGCACCGTTGTGCTATTGAAATCTACGAGTAATTAAGTTGCAGATTACTCAAAATTCACTTGACTCAGTCACTGTCAGAATGTCCCGTTCAATCATGCGGGCACCAGCACTTCCCAGGGATTGTCCGGAAAATAACATAGAACCTGATCACCGTTATTTTATACAAGTTGTATGGAACATTCAGAAACAGAATCAACATGAATCAAAAATTCTATTCTGAATAGGTGGTTCTACTCAGATCGCCCCTTTGGAAGATTTTCGAAAACTAAACATGTGAGGTGGCGACAATCTTCCAACACCTAAACTGTTTCGAAAAATATACTGACAACATTGCCAACATTTTTTTTTTAAACAATATGTAAGACCCAAAAAGAACTTTTAGCCAAAATTATACAACATTATCAGGATGAATACAAAAACAGTCAATCATTACACAAACAATCAAAGCAACAACCAAATTTAAAACTCAGATCGATGATAGAACTTCAACTGACTAAAGTTATATCTAGTAACACTTTCTTGATCAGGTTAGTTTGGGTTAGTTTTAGTATTTTATAGCGTATAAACATTTGGGAAAAGACTTATCAATCACTCTATATGGATCGAAAAATAACGGACAAAACTTACAAATGATTTTATCAGTTGCATTGAAAAAAGGTGTTTCTCGCAATAAAACTAATAAGTCACTTGAAAGAAATGATCATTGATGGATTCTGGCAAGTATTGTTGAGCACGCAACTGCTTCACGGTCTTAGACATACGAAGATTTCGAATGGTGAACGTTTTGTTCAGGTTAGCTAAGAACGCCTCTAGTTGTCAATAACATATCACAGGAACATGACTTTCTGCTTGAAAACCTCGGATAACTATGAGATTAACTCAAAAATCAGACTATTTAAGCGCACACGCTCAAAATACTGCCGATCCTTGGACCGAATAAATACAAGAAAAATTCTTTTAAAATAATGTCTCCGTACAATACGATTGCACAGTTAATGGTGATGCTAGACTTTTCCTCTCCGCCCCTGAACTATCAATTCCCGGCAAATTGTCATTTACATTGGTACAAATATTATGAGTGAGAACAATAATATTTACATCACCTACAGATGACATCACCCGTCGTTTCAGTCACATTCTTGGTCTTCGTTGTCGTCAACTACAGCATCATAGATTGGCGAAGGTCTGGAACAAAGTTGCCGGGTGGAATCCGCTCGAAGGCACCAGTCTGTGTGATCCTGCAAATATCTGATTTAGTCGTGTTTGTTGCTTCATAAAAGTGACCAGCGAGCTCGTTTGTTGATGGAACATCTCCTGCAATTGTTGTATCCCCTTATTGTCAGTCAGTGATATTGTGGAAGCCATTGACAGTTTTCCATTCTCGTTAATTGACGTCTACTACGGACGGTCCTGACGGTGCGTCGGTTATTTTCTTTTCATCATTCAAATCATCAGGAAAATCGAAGCTCGACATCTCGGTGAGTCTGAAAATAGTTCTCGCCCGCAATAAATAGTTCCAGACTTGAGTATGAATGCCATGACAACTAATCAACAGTATTATAAATTTCATTTTATTGACCTGCAGATACCTGATTATCAAACACAATTCCCAATTATTCACCTTCAAAATCTACAATTATCCCAAAAAAAAATGTGTTTCGAAAAGCCTCAAATTTTCTAACTGTTATCTCCCGTTACCTAACAACCATCCTTCTCCTTTCTTTTTCCAGGTCACTATTCTATTTTAACAAAATTACGGAACGCTCCTAATGTCACAGAAAACCAATTTCATAATAAATGGAATGATCCGTTATTTTATACAAGTTGTATGGAACATTCAGAAACAGAATCAACATGAATCAAAAATTCTATTTTGAAAAGGTGGTTCTACTCAAATTCAACACAGTATTTAATTTGTCGGTAATCTACAAGGTGGGCCATTGTATCAATGATGCATAGAAGTTTTGTATATATTCGTCTTGGGGTATATACTGCATTAAAATCTTGATGTTACTGACTTTTTTCATATTGATTGGAAGAAAGCGTTCATACAGTCTCTTTTGAGGCAAAACAATCTTGGTTGATGTCAATAGTTTCTTAGAGAATGTGTGAAATCTTAGTCCATCAATAAAATCTCGTGGAACAACGACTTCATCTTCACAGTTCTCAAATTGGTTGAATTTGAAGATCGTAAATGACTGCTTTTGATCTTTGAGTAATTTCCTTTGGTAAGATTCATCAGAGAGAACATTCTTTTTAAAGAATTTTGGCCACCATTTTTGAAAGCTTAGGACCATTTGAGTGTGCAGATGTTTCACAGTGAACTTTCCATGAGTTGATGAAGAATTTGCAATCAAATTAATATATTCCATCATTGTGTAATTACGATCTGCTCGCTTTATTTTTCGTTTCAGAACACTGAAGTTTATATCACAGAAAAGAATGTCTTCTCACAGAAAAATATTGAATTTTTTTTTCAAACCGACCAGTTGATCGTAAAGCCATGAACATACGGTGTGGTTTTTGTTCTGACCCCAAGCTCCGTCTGAAAATATATGCAGTTCTTTGACAGATGGATCAATTTCTGTGTAAATGCTATGCAGCAACATGAAACATACTTCATCGGGACCCTTCTTCGCCTCTCCTTCATGGTATATGGAAAACCTAGATGTATTTTTTCGAAGCTCATGGATGTTGAAAACCTTGACAGTTAGCTGTCGTAGATAAAACGATTCCTGTACTGGGATGACAGGAAGTTGAAGGTTTTGCATAAAATCCATGCAAATACTCAAAACAGTTTGATCATCTGAACATTTTGCTTTAATCTTTTCAATTTTGAAATAGATTTTTTTTGCACGACGATTGTGCACAATCTTCTCAGCAACCGCCTCTCGCTTAGCATTCTCGTTTAATGTGGAACTTCTTATTTTAACGGACAACTCTTCTCAAGAACAACATGTATCGACTTGCGGCTGTTGAAATTTCAGATCAAAATTTTCATTGAATGTTTTAATGTGAAATTTGTATTTCACTGTATTTCTCAAATCAGGATATTTCTCAATGAAAAGATTCCCCATGATTTCAACATCAAGAAGGGGGTTGAGGCATAACATCACCAGATGTTTTTTTGCCCCTTCTATCTTTGGGAATACTGCCAGAGGCTAAAAGCTGACAGATTCTACGAGTTCCATCATCAGTAACACCATGGGTACTCAGAAAGGCCTTTTTACAAACAACGATTGTAGACTACCCTGGAACTTTCTACCTGAATGACTTATTTCTTTGATTGCCTTCGATATTATTCCTCCTGAGGCTATGTCTTTTAACATCACTCATAACAATATTGTTTTGGAGTAGAATATCTTGCTCGTTTTTTGTTCTCAATGAAATGAATCCATTGTACGTCATTTCCGCATCTTGCATAGTAATAAACTTAGGTATTCACTTTTTTTTTGCAACTATAGAAGAGTTTTATTGCTGTAGACTTAAAACAAATTCAAACAAAACTTACTTGCAGGGGTATAAATGTGGAGTTGGTTGAACCACATTGCCTTTCCAGTTTCTATATTCATCATTTTTCACCCAGGCTTTCTTTATTTTCTCACACAGGTATTCTACTTGTTTTACTCCTTTCTTTCTTTTACCGGGATTTCTCCCAAGTCTTTCGTTGGTGTCACTATCGCTGGACATATTTTGATCAAACGAAACACGCTACAGCTTGTGTACTCAGGCAATAATTTGATAATCACACTAGTTGCGACAGATGCCACCTCGTAAAAATTTAACGTCCGAACCACGTCCATTATGGACTTCTGGGGTTTCTCAAATGAATAACCGATTCGCATATCTGTTTGGCCCATCAAAAGTATGAAAACGAATGATGTTCATCTGTGTATTGATGCGTCTATAGTCGCAAAATTAAAAAATTGTCAAATGTCATTTTCGCCAAAATATAGACTTATGGGGTTTCTCAAATGACTAATTCAAGTGTGCCGCGTCACACAGCAGTAAAGACTGCAACTTGGTAAGTCCCGCAGACGGATCTCGTAATGCAAAGTGCGCAGTTTGCGGGGGCGACGGCCACCCCGCAAGCTGGCGCGGATGCCCAGAATACATGGGTAAAGCGGGTACCCCCAAAACAGGGGGAAAAACTAAGACCTTTTCAAGGTCAAAGCGCGCCGAAACAGCCTCCGAGTCTCGTGTAGAAGGTGAAGTGAAAGCTCGTGTTGTCGTAATCGAGCGAGAACTTGAACTAGCAAGCGATCGGCAGGCTCGCCAAGCCTAAACGCCCCCAAAGCGTGTCCGTCATCTCATGTGAGATCACGTCGCGCCGATTTAGAACTCCTCCTGGAGGAGTTCAAGCCAGACATACTTGCCCTTCAAGAAACTAAACTGGCCCGCGAAACCAAGTTCAGTATCCCGGGATACAGCGTCTATCGACACGACAGACGGTACGCAAAACACAGAGGTGGGGTTTTAATTGCGGTCAAAAGAGGTCTTGAACACCACTCGCTCGGTGAACAGGATATAGAACTAGATGCAGTATCTACAGGGTCCTTCATTAGTGCGTCGGGCAATCCTAGCGTGGTTATTTACAAAAGTAGAAAAAAAAGTTTTATACAAAAGTTGTAGAATGTGACTTTATGCATATTTTAAAAATATTTTCAAACATACAGGGTGCGTCACAAAAGTATGGCACGAAAAAGTATGATTTTTTTAAATGGAACCCCCTGTTTATTGATTGATATTTCAATTCTTTCTTCAATTTGGAACAAAAATTGTGATACAACTAATGTTCCTAAATTCAACCGTTATCGAGATATCGCGTTTTAAAAATGGCATTTTTGCAACTTTGACATGCTATAAAACTCAAACTATTCAAGTTAGAGAAAAATGGATTGCACATTCCCATCCTAACTTTTCAAGAGCTATTCAAGGAGATTAAATCCATTATTGTGAAAAAATGTCAAAATGTGCCGAAAAAAGTTGACAGTTGACGTTACCTTCTATCCAAATGACAGAAGAGCTTTTGAAAAGTTAAGATGGGAAAGTGCAAACCATTCTCCTCTAACTTGAATAGTTTGAGTTTTATAGCATGCCAAAGTTGCAAAAATGCCATTTTTAAAACGCGATATCTCGATAACGGTTGAATTTAGGAACATTAGTTGTAGCACAATTTTTGTTCCAAATTGAAGAAAGAATTGAAATATCAATTAATATACAGGGGGTTCCATTTAAAAAAATCATACTTTTTCGTGCCATACTTTTGTGACGCACCCTGTATGTTTGAAAATATTTTTAAAATATGCATAAAGTCACATTCTACAACTTTTGTATAAGACTTTTTTTTCTACTTTTGTAAATAACCACGCTAGGATTGCCCGACGCACTAATGAAGGACCCTGTATAGTCCTGGAATCAAAAAGTGGTCCAATCAAAATTAGCTCCGGCTATAAGAGTCCCCGGGAGCCCCTCCTGCGAGAAGATATTAACGATCTTTTCACAGGAGGTGCTTCCCACATCCTTAACACAAACGGAAAGCGCCTCACGCTATACGCGGACTCTAACAATGCGGAAGTCATCGGGCCGGTTATGCCCACGTTCCTCCCTTCAGGAAGAGGGCTACCCGATGTACTAGACATAGCAATCCTTAAAAACGTCAGGATGCACCGCGAGATCAGCTCGCTTGATCGCGAAACGTCCGATCATAACCCAGTTCTGTTAAAACTGGGTATGATAGCGAACAAACAAGCCAAAAACATGCGGAAAGTCACTAACTGGAGAAAGTTCAGTCAACTCCTGGACTTGGCGATTACGGTTCCACGCATAGATTCTAACGAGGATCTAGATGTAGCCGCAGAAAGCGATTTTTAATTGCCACAACCACGCGTCAGTATTACGACCTGATCGGAAACGATCAGGAAGTGTTATCGCAGCTCAGCTGCGTAAAAAAGTTCAACTGCATCGTCAATGCAGAATTGAATACAGACGTTTTCCATCTTATGAGAACGCGATTTCAAACCAGGCTCTTATGCTTTCCGGCGGCTGCAGGAAAATTTCCGTAGAGGCGGCACAAAATTCCCCTCCATTCATGGGGATGGAGGAATCGTTTACACTGATAGAGAGAAGGCGGAAGCGTTCTCTCGCACACTCGAAAGGGAATGTCGTGAAAACGCTGACCCCAACTTTGACGATGCCTTCAAATCCTTGGTAGATCGGAACGCAAGAAGACTTGCACGCGTAGACCCGGCCCTGGAGGATGCTACTGCAGGAACGGTGACGCCTGGCGAAATCAGTGACATCCTTCGGGAAAGCAAAATGCGTAAATTACCGGGGCGAGACGGTAATACGAATAAGATGTTGAAAAATCTACCGAGGAAAGGCGTGGCAACGATCCGCGCCATTGCCAACGCCGTGTTTAGACTTGGTCATTTCCCAGTTCGTTGGAAACATGGAGAGGTGATGATGATTAATAAACTAACCCAAACACAGTACTTTCCCCCAGAACTATCGGCCAATCTCCTTGCTCAACAGCCTGGGCAAGGTGATTGGACGAGTGATTCTGGCGCGGTTGAAAGAAGAATGCGAATTTCTTGAGGTTCTACCGGTAGAACAGTATGGCTTTCGGAGCTTGCACTCTGCGGAGCTGCAGGTTTTGGAAGTCACCAAGTCAATTCTGTCCAATAGAAGGCTAAAACTACGCAACGGCATGGTTTTACTGGACATAGAACGCGCTTTCGATAGAGTTTGGCATAATGGCCTACTACACAAAATGCAGGAGATTGGCTTCTCACTCTACATCTGTAAGGTGATAGCCAGTTTCCTGCAAAGATCGGACAATGTCAGTCAGGGTTAACGGCTCCGTGTCGGACCCCAAGCCACTGGAGGCTGGGGTCCCACAGGGGGCTGTATTGTCACCTCTCCTGTATTCAATTTTCACAAGCGACATTCCAAAAACCTCCAGTACAGACGTCGCAATCTATGCGGACGATACAGCGCTTCTCGCACGCAGCCGTCGCAAAGATTTTGTAAAGCGTAATCTCCAACGCGGGCTTGACAACCTAGTCGAATGGACCGATAAGTGGAAGATCCGGATTAATCCGGGGAAGACACAGGCCATTCTGATTAGCCGCAGAAAACGTCCTAAGGCACGAGCCGCTATGTGTTCATTACAGTGCCTCATGAACAGTAATAGCGTTTTATCAGTCAAAGCGAAGATCCTATTGATCAAAGCCGTTTTGAGGCCGATTTTTACTTATGGATCAGCCTCATGGGGTTACGCGGCAGAAGCTCATCAAGCTTAAATTCAAACTACGGAGAATAATTATCTCCGTAAAGCGGTTGGTGCCCCATGGTTTGTCCAAAATTCCGAGATCAGACAAGCCTTGGAGTGGCAAACCGTTCGCCAATACATGAGAGTCAAGGCCGGGAAAACTCTCGATCTGGCCGCAATGCATGACGATCCTTTGCTCAGAGCTCTGGTGGATTACGATCCAGCAGATCTCTGTACACAGGTTCGTAAAAGACCAAGAAACCAGTTGAAGGTTTCGCTTCACAAAAAACCTGGGAGATGTACCAAGCTAGGTCGTTCGAAACTAAGCGACAAAACGCACCAAGCGCTAGTATGTAGGTTAGGACAAAATCTGTCTCGCACGCGATTTACTACTGGAGGAGGCTCCAGTTTGTTCGTATTTTTATTTCTTTCTCTTTTATTTTTTGTAGCCTTTAGAGATCAGTCTGCGCAGGTAGGAATCGGGTTTTTAGCATTCCTACCTGTATTTCTAGATGCCTTCCGGAAGGTAACCCGGTAACAAAGAGGTCAAATTAATTTAGAAGACTGGGACACTAAAGGGATCATCCCTGACGTCCTAATGTGGGGGGGAGGTTAAGTGGGTAGAACCTCACACTACCCTATGGTCTTGGACCATAGGGTGTCTGGTTTCAGATTCCTCTCCTTGAGGCCGGAACCCCTGAACAAAAAAAAATCTGTTGCGCTGGAACTGGGGAACTCTAAAATAAACGTCACGTCTGTTTATAGACCGTCGAACGCTGACTTATCTAGCGAATTTTTGGACTTTTTTTTGCCTCATGATACTAACTCAGTCGCTGCGGTGGATTATAACGCCAAGAGCAAATCATGGAATTGTAATTATAATACAAAAGTTGGACCTTTCTTGGTGCGGTATGCTAACAAGAATCAGATTGTTATTTTGGCCCCTAACCCCCCACCCATTATTCTGGAATCAAGAATAAGGCCGACCCCTTGAACATCGCCCTGGTTAGTGGGGCTCATCTAACACCAATATACAGTGCAAGCCAGCTTAATCTTCTGATCATGATCCTGTATTCATCGCCATTTCAAACGTCATCATCAATGTTAAGCAGCAGTCTAAAAAAATAACCAACCAAGAAACTTAGAAAAGAACTCGAGACCTTTGAATTTAACACCCATCTCAACGACATTACTGACATTGATCGAGCGATCGATGATCTTACGACAAAAGTTCACAGTGCCATTGATGCTGCCACAGTCACCATCAAGCAGTCCTTTTACAACCCTTACCCGCTTCCGGAGAAAATCAAGCTCCTGATCCCACAACGTAATCGTATGAAAAGGAAAGCAAAGAAGTGTCCTATGCCCATTTTCATAAAACACGCTAATCGTTCAACGAATTATTTCATAAAAAAAAATAGACACATTCAGGAACAAAACATTCCAGCAGCAAATCAGCGTAATGGAAGACAGGAGCCCTGAGTTCTGAAAGCTATGCAAAAATCTTATTAAAAAAACTGGCAGGCAACACCCCCTATTTTTCATAACGGCACTGTGGTCTACACCGATCAGGAGAAGGCAGAGGCTTTTGCGGAGTCACTGAGGCAGCAGTTCACCACCAACGAAGATTTAGCCACCCCTAAACACAATGACTTCATCAACAACTACCCAGTCAATTCATGAGATTTAGTGGATGAATTTCGCAACATCAAGGGACTCGCTGAGACTGAAGACCCCAAAATCGAGGAATTGGAGGTGATTATTCACAATTTGAAAAAATCCAAGGCGCCTGGTGCAGATAAAATTGTCAAAATCTTCTTTAACAAATCAAGACATTTTTGCTGCACCTATATACCAGATGTATAAACCTCCTTCACTTTTCAAAAGAATAGAAAAATGCGTTGGTGGTGCTACTACCCAAGAAGAACGAGAATCTACAGGACCCTTCTTCATATCGACCAGTCTCCCTCCTATCCAGCATTGGGAAGATGTATGAGAAAATTCTTCTCAATAGACTTCAGGCGCTGGCGCAATAACAGGATATCATCCCTCACCACCAATTTGGATTAAGAGAAGCACATTCTACGGAGCTCCTGATCGCCAGATTACTTGAAGATGTCACCAGGAATCTACAAACTCGAAAAATCACCGCTCCCTCCCCAGACATTCAAAAGGCATTAAAAAGGTCTGGAATCGGCGGCATTTATTCAAGTTGTCCAGAGCCGGCTCCACTGAAAAAATAGTTCATATTATCAAAAGCTTTCTAGAAGATGGAATATTCTCCACCAGAATTGGTTCAACGACATCTACTCCAAAACCTCAGTGCGGAGGCATGCCCCGGTGGTCGTTACTTTCCCCATTATTATACAATCTCTACACTTCGGACGTACCAACTATGGACTCAGTCAGTATATCTATGTACGCTGACGACACAATGGCCTACGCAGCGTCAATCAGTCCTAAAGATGTCAAACCAAACTCCAGGAATACATTGATAAGCTTAACTACTTTAATCATTGGAAAATGCGTGTTAACGAGAAGAAAACGCAAGCCATGATCTTCGATTGAAAAAAACACAGAAGTTATGTTACTTGCATAACAACACCGAAATCCGACGGCTTTTCTGGAGGTATCATGTGGACACGAAATTGAAGGAGGTGAATAAATCTTATGCCACTTTATATCCTCTTTCATGACCCAAAAGTAAACTCAACACGACAAACAAGCTAGCAGCTTCAACAAATCTTGATTTCTAAGATGACCTACGCCACTGGTGATATGCGCATGTCTGAAAATCAAGCATGAAAAATACAAACTTTCCAAAACAAGGTAGTGCGCCGATTTGATAGGACTCCGTTGTTCATTAGAACGAGTGACGTTTTCCATGATTACAGGATTAAGACAGCGATCCACACCATTTACGAGTCCAACTTCAGAATAAAAAGAACTATCAGCAAACATTCCAACCCACTGTTGCTAAACCAAAAAAAAAAATGCCACAGTCAAACACAAGCGCTCGCTGTATAAAAATCTGTGGTCAAATTTCCAGCACTTTGATATCATTCCAAAAATCGCTTATGTGCCATTGGAGTAACAAAAAAGTAGAGAGGGTGAATATTCTAACTTTAAGACATTGTAGTGATTGTGATGTTTGATTTTCAAAATTCAAACTTAGTAAACATTATTCACGTGAAGATAATCACAAAGCAAAGCTGTTGAAGAAATATATGGATTATGTGAAAGTTATCGATTCAGCTTTCAAAAACTGAACTAAAACTTATATGCTGCTTCCATGCAAAGAATATACATACAGGATTAGGAGAAATTGACAGAACGGTCGATTATTTCGAAAGATACACGAGTTCGAAAAAAACTGTCTCATATAAAAGTTGTGGGGTTTTTAAAAGTCTTCATATATGTCACAAATTGGAATATAAAGGGTTGAGCATAAAGTTACGGCAGATCAAAGTTGCATTTTTTTAAATGAACCCTGTATATCCTGATCATTCCCTCAATTTTGAGCAAAAATTGTGATAAACATATTGTTCTTAAATTCTACTGTTATCAAGATACAACGATTTGAAAATGACATTGGTGCACTTTTGACAAAATGGTCTACACTTTTTCTGTATGGTTTAGTGAACGCATAAGCATAATAATAATGATCAAGGCGTAAGTCACTTCATTGATGCATAAAGCATAAGAGATTAGGGTGTTTATGGAATCTAATATTTAATACACAACAACTGTCAAACATATAAAAAACATATAATTATCGCTTACCAGTAGCCGCGGTGATCGTTGATATTTTGGTCCAGGCATTCTCCAACATGATTTTATTTTTATGATCTACATGACCCAGATTCCAAATGCATGGAAACTGTTCAATGGTCTCAATAAAAAATCCCTCCTCAAAACTCATCACTCCACTAGACTAATTTCACTCAATTCATTTAAATTCATCCCAATATTTCACTATTTCACCGTTGTAAACGACAAAAATAACAAAAGAAAAAAACCAGTCCGTCCAGCAGATTGTCAATGTCATCAGACAGTCCCTGATCATGCATAATTTAGTGCATAAAAGTTGAAAGTTGGGAACTTTTACGCTTATGCATTATGTTTATGCTTTAATCATTGAGACTTACGTTTTCAATAAACATTGTAGTTTGTATTCATACATTTAACAGTTATGACTTGTGCCCTAGAATAACGCTTTGATCAATAAGTTATGCTTATGCATTCGCTAAACCCGCCATTCAATGTAACTTTTCAATAGCTTCTCTGACATTTGGCACATTTTCGCATTTTTTGACAAGAATTAATTTGATTTCCTTGGATAGCTCTTGGAAAGTTAAGACTAGAAAGTGCAGACCGTTTTTATCTATCTCAAAACGTTTGGGTTTTAGAGCATGTCAAAGATGCAAAATTGTCATTTATAAAACTCGATAACTCGAAAACGGGTAAATTTAGGAGCGTAATGTGTATCACAATTTATGCTCAAAATGAAAGGGTGAATTGAAATAACCATCAATATAACCATAACTTTAAGACTAAAGGTTCATACCGGGCGTCAAAAAAAAACTCTTTTTTTTTTGGTTTTTTGCTAATATTTTTGTTAATTAATGGTAATTCAACAAAAATCCCGCATTTTGTTGAATTACCGCTGGCGATATGGATGACGAGAAACTCAAAAATTTACATAGTTTCTTGTTTTATGTTAGAGGGCGCCACATACAGTGTTGTTCCTGAATTAAATCAAAATTAAATTAGCCATAACTTACTTGTGTCGCATTGTGTGTCATTTTTGACCAGGTAGGTTCTTTATTCAATTTTTCATAAAAAAGTTACTCTTGATATTTGGCGCTGAAAACAGCCGTTTTGGATAAAAACGGGTTAGAAGTTAAACCTGCCTTGGCATTTTTTAAGTCGTTTCAAACCCGTTTTTATCCAAATCGGCTATTTTTAGCGACACATACTAGGAGTATCTTTTTATGTAAAATTGAATGGAGAATGGGCCTGCATAGACTAAAATGACATACAATGCGCAACAACAAACAAAATAAAATTGTTTTTTTTTTTGACGCCCTGTATCTCAGAAACCAAGCCGTTGCGGACCCAGGTTCATAATATGATCTTTTCGTCTTAAAATTAGTCAAAGATTCACCTCTTGAAATTTGTACAAGTACTTAATTTACACCCTGTATATTGAAAAAATGCAACTTTGATCTGGCATGACCTTATGGCCGATTCTGTTTATACCAATTCATCACAGATATGTGGTTTTTGAAAGCCTCACAACTTTTATGTGAGACATTTTTTTCTAAGTCGTTAATCTTTTGAAATAATCGAATCAATATTCCCAAGAGATTAAAACAGATTTCATTGGTTTGATCAATGTAAAAATATCGAAACGTTCCCCTGAAAATAAATGTATTTTCAAATTTTGTTTCTCGGTCACAGAAAAGTGAAGAAACTAAATCATTCAATAAACAAAACATCTCTGACAAGCAATTTTGTGAAATATTGAAAGAAACGAATTGGAACTAGACATCAACAAATTCCGGCCATCAAGAGGATTTTTCTAAATATATCCCGTTACCAAAAAAAGTGTTATGTGCCAAAAGATCTATGACAAATGTGAAAAACAATGATCCATAGTGTTTTCGTGTACTGTGATGTGAGTATTGTATCCAACAAGTTAGTTCAGATAAAACAAGTTCTTGACAAGATTTTCATGATACATATTTCAAATTTTGATGTTGACTGTCTCATAAAATCAATTGATATTTCCAAATATGAATCCTTTAATCAAATTTTTGATGGTTTCTGGGAATTCAATTCTGCATTACTCTCGTCCTGAACAATTTCTACTCACCATGGAATCACCCTGTAGATTTCTAACTATTGATTCTAGGAAAAAAAGTTTCGAAACAGTTGTTGAGAGTGTAAATTGGAATAATTTTGGTTTCATGATATTCAATTGTATTCACTATACATAATTGAATAATATTGGTGTTTTTAAATGTGATAACACTGCAGACATTAGTAAAAAGTAATTTCAATTAGTTTTGAACTATCTTGCAAGAAAATGCCGCATTTTTGTAGTGTTGTGAAGTATTCAAAGCGTGCAGAGAAAGATAAGGTATCTTTCCTCCGTTTTCCCACTGCTCTCAGTTATAAAAGAGATATCCTGATTGCTCTCTCTAGTTTTTTTTTTTTTTTTTTTTTGGGGATCCGGCCCCCAGGAGAGGTACCAGACCATAGAGTAGTGTGGGGCTCGACTCAATAAACCTCTCCACCGCATTAGGACGAGATAATCCCTTCAGTGTCCCAATCTTCTCACCTAATTTGACCTCTTTGGTCATCTAGAAATACAGGTAGGGATGCCAAAAGCCCTATTCCTGCCTGCGCAGTCTGATCTCTAAAGGCTACGAAAATAAAAAAAAAAGAAATAAAAAATACAAAAAAGCTCTTCCAGCGGTGAATTGCGTGCGAGACGGATTTTGTCCTAACTAAAGCTAGCGCTTGGTACGTTTTTTGTCGCTGAGTTTCGGTCGACCTAGCTTGGTACATCTCCCAGGTTTTTTGTAGAGCGAAACTCCAACATATAGTTGGTTTCTTGGTCTCTTATGAGCCCGAACACAGAGATCTGCTGGATCGTATTCCACCAGAGCTCTGAGCTTGGGATCATCGTGCGTTGCGGCCATATCAAAAGTTTTCCCGGCCTTGGCTCTCACGAATTGGTGGACCGTTTGCCACTCCAGGGCTTATCTGATCTTGGAATTTCGGACAAACCATGGAGCGCCACCCGCTCTACGGAGGTAAATATTCTGCGTTGTTTGAATTTTAACTTGATGAGTTTTTGCCGCGTAGCCCCATGAGACTGATCCGTGAGTTAGGATCGGCCTCAGGACGGCTTTGATCAATAAGATCTTTGCGTTTACTGATAGACTGCTCTTACTGTTCATGAGGCACTGTAACACCCATAGCGGCTCGTCCCTTTTGGACGTTTGCAGAGATCTGCTTTTGCCAAGTCATCCCTTTGACAATAACGGCGCCAAGATACTTGACCGCGTTACGAGGGATGAGGTGGTCTGGAGTGTCCTCGTGAGTCCGACTAATCAGAATGGCCTGTGTTTTCCCCGGATTAATCCGGATTTTCCACTTATCGGTCCATTCGACTAGGTTGTCTAGCGCGCGTTGGAGGTTACGCTTTACAATATCTTTGCGACGGCTGCGTACCAGAAGCGCTGTATCGTCCGCATAGATTGCGACGTCTGTACTGAAGGTTTTTGGAATGTCGCTTGTGAAAATGGAATACAGGAAAGGTGATAATACAGCCCCCTGTGAAATCCCAGCTTCCAGCGGCTTGGGATCCGACACGGAGCCGTTAATCCTGACTGACATTGTCCGATTTTGCAAGAAACTAGCTATAACTCTCACATGTAGAGTGAGAAGCCAATCTCCTGCATCTTATGTAATAGGCCATTGTGCCAAACTTTATCAAAAGTGCGATGGTAGCGACTTTACAAGCTACCTATTAACGAAGGTTGTTGTGGTTCTTTTTTTTTATCGTGTTGGTGCGGATGCTAGTGTGTGATCTCTAGCAGTGGCGGATTGCTCAACAGTTGCGCAACACGGCAACACAGTAACACACAAACGGACCAAGACTTCTCACTCGCACACGGGAGTAGACGATAAGACAAAATTAACGACTGACAGTTTAAAACCGCAATTTGAAAAAGAAGGCTGAATGGGGGGGGTCTTCTGCACGTTGCAAAGAAAAGCATTTTTTAAGGGTTTTTTCTTTCCAAGTACAACCAGCATAAGGAAATGTTCGTCTGAATTTCAAAGTCCACGTATTATACCCTTTTGTTTGTGAACCAGCCTGGATAAAGAAAAGGACAAAGTTGTCGTCAATCCAAGGTGAGTTTTTCCAAAGAGGGGTTTTAGTGAAACGTGACTATAAAGGGGTTTTCTTTCTTCAATTCAGGCTAATGGGCACGTATTTTTTCTTACTATTTATTAAACCGTGGATCTTATACTAATCTGGGGCCTACCGAGGGAATTTGATCAAGCAACATAGCAAACAGCTGAGACTTGAATCAAACCAGAATGGGACGTAACATGCAGCAACGTTAACATTCAGCATTCAGCAGTCTGCCGCTGTGTTATCTCATGCTTGTGTTTACGCTTGTACGGTCATGACTACGACGACCTAAGTTTTTTTTTGTTGTCGCGTTTTTTTTTTTAGGGAATCAAGGGGTATTATCTTATTTGGACAACTTCACATTCATAGTTTACATACAACTGCCTTACATTAAATCTCACCTGAACTGCATACTACTGTGCTACATTGAACTGCATACTGCTGTGAGCACTTCAACTATACCTACACAATAAATTCTACAAAATGTCAGAAGAGACACCGGATCAAGATTTACAAGACCAAGCAGGAAGTCGTACAGGTGCGATTCCAAAAGTTTCAAAAGAGGGTGATCTAGGGGAAAACAGCAAAATATCAGATAGAAGGAGAGAGCGTAGACATGAAGAAATTGACAATGGAAGAATCACCAGAACGTCAGACTTTAATGGATTCTATGCATCAGAAGCAGATATAGATAACGAAAAATATCAACTTTACATGGAAATAATGGATAAACTCAATGGAGGTAACAAGGATCAGAGTAGTGCTAGTGAAGAAGAGGATACATCAACGGTCAAGAAAGCTGATAAAAAAAAATGGAACATAAAACAAATAAAGTAAATTGCAGGAAAAGTCTAGAACCACTGTTGTTAGAAACACATAACCCAAGACGAATTTTGAGATCACCACCACCACCACGAGACAGGACGATAAACAGGATGCCTATAGATCAAAACAGTATGCCTACCTTCAATAGTACGAGTAATTTGGATCCTAAAGAATTTTTGAAACGACTGGAGACATGGATGGGAGACCAGCAATTACGAAACCATGAATTTATTAGTTGGGCGAAACGGAGTTTAAGAGGACCAGCTAAACTTTGGCAAGAACTTTTTTGTGATGAGATAGATTCATACGAAGTATGGAAAAGAGAATTCTTGGCGAAATATTGGAGTAGAGACAGGCAACAACGACATCTGATGAAGATTTATAATGGTAAATACATCAAGGGAGATACTTCGGAAATGGCAACATACTTTTTAAAAATGCTCAAACAAATTAAAGAAATAGACGTGATATCATTAAAAGAGGGCATTTAACTAATCATTAATCACTTTCCATTAGAAATTGCAAAAAATCTTGCTGCTTTGTATCCAAAAACTGTCGAAAATATTTATGAGGTGTTGGAACAATTTGATGATTTGGAAAACAGACAATCCAGACCAAGAAGAAATCAATTTAACAATTTTGAAATTAATTTACTGCAAGCAGACAAGAAGTTAGACATCCACTCAACCGCCATGCTTACAGAGAAGATTCCAGAAATACTGCAAATCATTCCTACAATAGAAACAATAATTATAATACTTTCAATTCCAATCAAAATAGAAATAGTCAAGACAATCACAACAGAGGTTATGATAATAATAGGACAACTAGATTTGATATGCATCGTCAGCAGGGAGCAGACTTCAATAGTTCTCAAAGAACACCAAGGGGGCAATACAATGTAAATGTAGTCAAGAGGGATTATAAAAAAGAAAGTTATCAAGAACGGGACAACATTGGAAGAGCTCAAATTCAATATCACAGATATCGAGAAAATGATAACCACGACATAAAGCATCAATATGAAGATGAGCCCAACTATTACGATAAGAAACAGCAATTTGATGATCAGGACCAGGGTGAATCACATAGAAGAAAGCCAACTGAGGATCAAAGGATGAGAAACCAGGAAAACGCATAAGGAAGTGTCTCTACAGCTCCGAAGACACTTGCCGGTATAGAAATGGAGCAGAAAATGGTATTAAAGACACAATTACAAGTCCGTTCCCATCGGGAGAAAACAAGATTACAACAGCTTCAGGGTGGCTGATGGAAATGAAATCTTAAAAATCTCAAATAATGATGATATAATTTCCATAAACTCAGAAAGTGTGGAGTTTGAAAAAATAGAATCAATAGCTCAAGTATACGTGGGAGGATCTCAAGGAAGTCAAGTGCAAGAAAGAATTATCAACTGTGATACTATATTTGTTGATTCAGATTCAGATGTTGAGGTTAAAGACGCAAATAACAGAATACCAATGATTGAAGCAAGGATCGAAGGAATGGATAGCTTGGTTTTAGTGGATTCAGGTTGTCAAGTTACATCCATATCAAGGACATTTTTCCCCAAGATTCAAGAGATGAATAAGGACATCATGATGTTACCAATTACGGGAGTTAGGATCGTGGGAGCTACAGGAAGAAAAAGCAAAAATGTATGTTCACAAGTATATTCAAAATTAGTACTGAAAAAGAAGGAATTTGAGCTGATCTCTTTAGTTGTGGAAGACTTGATTTACGATGTTATTATTGGAACTGATTGGTTACACAAAGTTGAAGGAGAGATTGATTTCAGCACGAAACAATTGGAAGTTGAAAATTTGCTGATACCATTTGTAAAGTACTCTGATGAGAATCCAGAAATGAATAAATTATTGATTCTTCAGGATGAACAGACTGAAAACCAAATAAGTGAAAACCCAGATTTAAAGGAAGAGGTTAAAAGCCTAATATCACAGTTTCAAGGGATATTTTCCGATAAACCAGGAAAAACAAATATTTATCGACATAAGATTAGATTGATAGACGAACAACCATTTAAACCTAGAACATATCCAGTGCCAATAACCCATAAAGATAAAGTTAAAAATAAGATTCATGAAATGTTAGAATGGAGAATCATAAGAAGATCAGAAACACCTTTTATTTCACCGATAGTACCAATAATTAAGAAGGATGGATCAGTAATAATTTGCTTAGATGCTCAAAGTCTAAATAAGAAGATAGAAATGGATTATGAATGTCCACTTCCAGCAGAACACCTCCTTTATCAATATAATAAAAGTCTTTATTTTAGTACTCTTGATTTAACTAGTAGTTTTTGGCAAATTGAATTATCAGAAGATTCTACAAAGTACTGTGGATTTATGTTTGACTACCAAGTTTATGAATTCCTAGTGATGCCATTTGGATTGAAGACAGCTGTCGCAGGTATGTCAAGATGTATTAACATGATTTTCGAGGATTGCAGAGACTCTGTTTCTTGCTATATTGATGATATATTAATCACATCACCATCAGAGGAAATGCATTATGAACATTTAAAAATCGTATTTTATAAGCTGCAGGAATCGAATCTGACGGTCAATTTGAAAAAATGCAAATTTTTCAGAAAGGAAATACCATTTTTGGGACATTTTTTAACCACAGATGGAATCAAGATGACTCAAAATTGGGAACACTCAAACATTATCCAAAACCTATCAATGTAAAAAGCTCACGGGGATTTTTGGGAGTTTGTAACTATCATAGACGTTTTTGTCCGAACTATTCTGAAATACTCAATCCATTATACGATTTATTAAAAAAGGAAACAAAGTGGAAATGGACTAAAGCTCACGATGAAGCTTTTGTAAGGGCTAAAGAAAGTATCATAGAATCAAGTCAACTTTTTCATCCGGACATGGCAAAGGATTTTCACATCGAAACTGACGCCAGCAACATGGCAGTGTCTGGAAGACTTTCACAATATCAAGATGGAAAACAACAGGCGATAGCTTTTTATAGCAGAAAATTATCGTGCTGAAAGGAATTATTACTCTACAACGGAGAGAGAACTGTTGGCAATTGTTGCATGTTTGTTGAAATGGAGAAGCATGATTATGGGTTCCAAAATTATCATATGGACAGATCACAAAAGTTTGTCATTTTTGTTAAATTGTCAACTGTTGAATCCACGATTAACTAGATGGTACTTGAAAATCCAAAACTTCAATTTTGATGTCAAATACTTGTCTGGAGATGAAAATATAATTGCAGATGCTTTGTCCAGATTTCCATTCTTAAATCAAAAAAATTCCAAAGATATTGTAATTGCATATGCAAAGTTGATTGATGATAAATATGTTCTCAAGAAACTTAGAAAAATAGAGGTATATCAAAAGGAGGATAGCATTCTTGGAAAAATAATGGAGAAGCTGAATTCAAATGAAAAAGATACGGAAAGTCAATACACTTTATACAAAAATACTTTGTTTCAATTTACAAAAGCAGATAATACATGGAAAATATGTATACCATCTATGATGATGAAGGACCTTGTTGTTTGCTATCATGAAAATATGGACATTTTGGAGCATGGAAGACATACAAGTGCATGTCTAAGCATTATACTTTTAAAAGCATGAGAGATGTTATTAAGAAAATAGTAAAAAGTTGTGAACTTTGTCAAAAATCAAAAATTTCAAATCAAGCTATAATTGGAAAAATGGAGTCAGTAATGCCGATAGACGAAGAAGACTTAATACTCAATACTCATCTATTCATGTAAAATACAAAAGAAACAATTGTTAACATATGTCAGGCAATATCAAATATACACTTGTTACACACATATTAAAATCTAAATTTCATGAACTCGTCTAGTGAGTAGAAACAATTACTTATTAAAATGGACTTCACTACTGTATAAAATTTATTTACAGGTAACCCCTTTATCTCTGCTGGTAACACCTAAATAACTTGATAGCCCAGAATCTGGGTCCATCCTGGCACCTTCCCAGACGCCAGTAAAGTGGAACGAAGTTGGTCTTATTTCTAGTATCATGATCATGCACATTATCATGTGTTAAATACATGTTGCTTTTCTTTATATATAGTAGGTTTTCAAAAATATATGGACATGGCAGTGTTAGAAGTTGACAATGCTCAAAGGCCTCCCTGCAATCCTCCCGGTAACCCATACCAGTCAGCACCCTAACAGCTCTCCTCTGCAGTGCAAACAATCCATGAGCCCCGGACGAGTGACCCCATGCCAAAAT
The DNA here is from genome assembly GCA_958502075.1 of Orchestes rusci. Taxonomy (NCBI): domain Eukaryota; kingdom Metazoa; phylum Arthropoda; class Insecta; order Coleoptera; family Curculionidae; genus Orchestes; species Orchestes rusci. The sequence goes on along the minus strand of OY293312.1, from coordinate 12,483,182 downwards.
TCCGTAGGATAAGTGTGCCTGAACGAGGGCAAAATAGGCAGTTCGCAGAATCTCATACGATACATTCTTCGATAGGCCCCTGAGAACATATATACCCTTGGACACTCTCGCACTAACTTTTGTTGTATGGGGTCCCCATTGTAATTTGGTAACCAAGGTTACCCCAAGAAATTCTACCTCAGTTATGCCCTCCCACTCATTCAGTGGACGAACTGCAAATAGCATCTGCTGGGTCTTATTTTCATTTAATAGCAGCCTGTTTGTACAGAACCAGAGTTAAAAAAAACTTAATTGCCGTTGATATATTTGGACCTTTGCCTACATCTACAGCCGGAGTGAAACATATTTTTGTGGTGCTGAATGTGTTTACAAAATATATCAAACTTTATCCTATAAAGAAACCAACTGCGAAATGTCTCGTAACAAAATTGAAACATGATTACTTCATAAATACCAGGAAACCTCGTCGTATTTTAGCAGATAACGGAACTCAGTTTACTTCAAATATTTGGAAACAGTTTTTGAAAGAAAATAATGTAAAGGAACTTCATTGCAGTATCAGACATCCACAAAGTAACCCAAGTGAACGACCAATGAGAGAAATAGCTAGATTGTTAAGAATTTATTGTCATAGCAAGCATACAGCTTGGGCTAGGCATGTCGGGAGAGTTGAACTTTTGATTAATTGTGCAGTACATGATTCTACTGGTGTAGCACCGATATTTCTGGAAAAGAATGTCGTACCGGAGGACGAAATCAGGAAAGTTATTGATTTTCCACAACATAGAACAAAACAGACGATAGATCTACGGATAGTCAAAGAGAGGATATTATCAAAGGCAAAGCATAGGCAACACAAACATGACAGAAATAGAAGATTTACTACATTCTCTGTAGGACAATTGGTCTTGTTGAAGAATAATGTAATTTCTTCGGCAGAGGACAAAGAAATCAAAAAGTTGTTTTTATTGTTTGAAGGTTCGTATAGGATTAAAAGTATTGTGGGGCATAACGCTTACGAATTAGAAAATCCAAAAGATGGGTTATTGAGGGGTAGATTTAATATTGTTAGTCTAAAACCATACGTGGGTTGAAGGGGGTTTTCGTTTGGTGGTGCAATGTGGGATGTGAAATCTTTTCTTCTCTCTTTACTTTTCTCAAGGCAGAAAGCGTAATAAGGGTCTTCAATTAATTTTTCAGTTCAACGCAGTTTCTATCAAAATTAATTGGTGGGGCAATGCGACGGTAGCGACTTTACAAGCTACCTATTAACGAAGGTTGTTGTGGTTCTTTTTTTTTTGATCGTGTTGGTGCGGATGCTAGTGTGTGATCTCTAGCAGTGGCGGATTGCTCAACAGTGGCACAACACGGCAACACAGTAACACACAAACGGACCAAGACTTCTCACTCGCACACGGGAGTAGACGATAAGACAAAATTAACGACTGACAGTTTAAAACCGCAATTTGAAAAAGAAGGCTGAATGGGGGGGTCTTCTGCACGTTGCAAAGAAAAGGTTTTTTTAAGGGTTTTCTCTTTCCAACTACAACCAGCATAAGGAAATGTTCGTCTGAATTTCGAAGTCCACGTTTTATACCCTTTTGTTTGTGAACCAGCCCGGATAAAGAAAAGGACAAAGTTGTCGTCAATCCAAGGTGAGTTTTTGCAAAGAGGGGTTTTAGTGAAACGTAACTATAAAGGGGTTTTCTTTCTTCAATTCAGGCTAATGGGCACGAATTTTTTCTTACTATTTATTAAACCGTGGATCTTATACTAATCTGGGGCCTACCGAGGGAATTTGATCAAGCAATATAGCAAACAGCTGAGACTTGAATCAAACCAGAATGGGACGTAACATGCAGCAACGTTAACATTCAGCAATCGCATTTTTCTTCATCCGGACAGACTTTGACTGTAGACAGCACGTGGTGAAGGCACATTGATAAATATTCCAGTGACGGACCAACTGAATTGCTGTGGCCAGCACTGTGGTTGTTCTCAAGATAAGTCAAATCATACCATTATTCATCATTATATATTGTATTCATTTTATCGCATACTTCTCAACAAGTGACATGATAATAAATGCACAGCTATGTGCAAGTTAAGTATTCAAGGTACTGTCATTTGTTTCATTATTTAGTACATTTTCCGCAAAATATTGATTCCTGGATTGATGACTAGTTGGAAATTATATCCACATACCTATTTGTCGGCTGAACTGTAATAATATTGTTAGTTATTTAGATTTTTTAAAAACGTTCTCTTGATGGTAACGTATTATTGTTATATTGTTAAAAATTTGATGCACATATCATTATATACATATTATATTATTTCGTAGTTAAAAACTAGAAAGAATTCAAAGTTATTACTTGTTGTTGAATTCACACTCAAAGTAACAGACAGAAACCCTTGGATGGCGATACCATCTTGTATTAAGGAAGTTGGATCGTTACAAAAGCTTGTTCTATGTCCAGTAAAACCATGCCGGTGCATAGTTTTAGTGCTCTATTGGACAGAATTGACTCGGTGACTTTCAAAACTTGAAACTCCGCAGAGTGCATGTTTCAAAAGCCACACTGTTCTACCGATAGAACCTTAAGAAAGTCGCATTCATCTTTCAACCGCACCAGAATCACTCGTTCAATCACCTTGCCCAGGCTGTTGAGCAGGGAGATTGGTCGATAGTTCTGGAAGAAGGTTTTGTATGCCAGGTTTAATAATCATTATCACCTCCCCATGTTACTAACGAACTGGGAAATGACGGCGTTGGCAATGACGCAGATCATTGCCACGCCTTTCCTTGGTAGATTTTTTAACATCTTATTCGTAATACCGTCTCGCCCCGCTGATTCACGCAATTTGAGTCCCCGAAGGATATCACTGATTTGCCAGGCGTCACCGTACCTGCTGTAATATCCTCCAGGAACGGGTCAACGCTTGCAAGTCTTCTTGCGTTGCGATCTACCAAGGATTCCAACGCATCGTAAAAGTCAGGATCAGCGTCTTCTCGACACTCTCTTTCGAATGTGCGAGCGAACACTTCCGCTTTGTCTCTTTCCGTGTGAACAATTCCCGTATTCCCATGAATGAGGGGGAATTTTGTGCCCCTTTCCGGAGATTTTTCTGCAGCCGCCAGAAAGAACCAGAGCAATGTTTCAAGTCGCGAAGATTATCTTCCCAGCATTGAGAACGATGCTGGAGCGGAGCGCTCCTGAGATCAAAGTTGCTCTTATTGAGCTTTACTCTGTTCTCATTAGATGGAAAACGTCCGTATTCAATCCTGCATTGATGCAGATGCAGTTTAACTTTTTCACGCAGCTTTGATGGGATAACACCCCCTGATCGTTTCCGATCAGGTCGTAATACTGACGCCCGGTTGTGACGAATTCAGAATCGCTTGCTCTAGGCTTTCTGCGGCCGCATCTAGATCCTTGTTAGAATCTATACGTGGGACCGTTAGCATCGAGTCCAGAAGTTTACTGAACTTTTTCCAGTCAGTGACTTTTCCCGTGTTTTTGGCTTGCTCGTTAGCTATCATACCCAGTTTTAGCAAGACTGGGTTATGATCGGACGTTCCGCGATCAAGCGAGCTGATCTTGTGGTGCATCATAACGTTTTCAAGGATTGCTTTGTCCAGTACATCGGGCAGCCCTCTTCCTGAAGGGAGTTACGTAGGCATATCCGGCCCAATGACTGCCGCATTTATAGAGTCCGCGTAGTGCGTGAGACGCTTACCGTTTAAGTTAAGTTGTCTTGAGTTCCACGCGGGGGACTCACAATTAAGATCGCCCACAAGGATGTGGGGAGCACCTCTTGCGAAAAGATCGTCAATATCTATACAAGTGAACGAATAGATGCTTGGGTTGAAGTTTAAGTTGAATAATAATCGCTGTGAGCCATTTCAGAAAAAAAAACTGATTGAAAAAGCACTAACCCCTATATGCACCATAAAAATCTAATCCGGATGAAGTCTTTATCACGATTATCTTCCATTCCAACTTATGAAAATAATCGGGATAAAGTCTTCATCCGGATCAGATTCCTACGGTGCATATACCTCTAAATAACATATTTGTTTGACACCCAGCGATAAAGACAGCGCTTCAAAGTTAGATGTTCTCGAATGGTCAATAGAAGGCTAACTCCAATGGAATACGCCCTTGACAGTCATCGTTGCTGCCGCACGGTGACTGGAGTGTCAACTTTGTTTCGGAGATATTGGAATCAGCAACTTGTTTGTCGGGGTTTCATAGGTTATAAGTGTAAGTAGCAATTTTGCAACTAGTCTCTGGTGTGAAAGCCGCCTAAAGGTTCAAGAAGATATGCAGTGTAGTTTTGTGACCATGATCGGAAGTGAATCTGCTTCCGTCGTCAGTGGAGCCCAAAAAAAAACAATTAGTTCATATTCAAAAGAATATATTTCTCATTTTTATGGGTTTTGTCAGCAAAATTGGCTTTTTTTTTGTTCATGGCACAAAATTTCACTTTTAATGACATTGGAGTGTATGGTGTTGATAATAAGATTTTTGGATTTGTCAACATGCTTTTGATAAAAACCATAAAATAAATTGGAATCAATTGTCACAATAGTGATAAGCATTGGAATTCGCACACAATAGGCATGTTTCAACCAGCCACAAGAACCATCTCAAAAAAAATTATGTGGGCCACTGGGAATAACTGGTTCAAGGGTTCGATGGAGGGTTGAAACAAACCTAATATTTTAAACAGCACTCGCAAAATACCAAACTGTGACAAAGTAACAAAACACTTTTGTCAAAATGACAAGTCAGTAGTAAATATCAAAGCTGCTTTTTTGGAATTCATCATTTGAGCAAAGTTCCAATAATATTAAAACAAGATGGTTCATTACATTATCCATCAGTGTTGAGAAAGGCAATTATTGAATTATTTGGTAGTGTGTAAGATATTTACGCATCAAGATAATAAAAGAAGCAATCAAAAATACATCAATTGCATCTCTTTTATATTAGATTTGTAAATATATATATCACTAAAATAAAACCCAGCGCAGATGGTATTGTTACGAAACATGTTTTGTCCATCCTCATCGGAGAATTGAGACCACAATGCGCGAACTGGATTATTCGGCGGGACTTGCGAAGGTCGACGATGAATCGAGTTGCAAGCGGTACAATTTCGAAGATTCGAGATTGTGAAGCAGGCAGCTATACAATGGGCGCGTTATTGTGCCTGTTTCGGCTAGTTCTTTGAGTCGTGCTTTATTTAAATCGTTGAAAACATCAATTAGTTGTTGTGGTTGTGATATAAATTGTTTGTAAATAGTTAGTGCTGTACATAGTGACTTAAAATAAATAAATTAAAACTGGACAGTGTCTTTTCCAAAGCGAAATTCGTTACAGCATACAATACCTTCACACTGCACTGGTTTAATTTTTTTTATATATATTTTTATGGTTCAAAACCAGAAGTCATCAAAGTAAACAAACTATACGTGATCAGAGACAGCGGAACGATTGAATATATCACACGTGTTGGTTCAATCCACTGTACGTTTTAATGGTTCCTCTTGGTCTAATGACGTGTATAGTTTCTTTATTTCGATGACTCTAGGTTTTGAACCGGCTGTAGTATTTCGAAATATCACGAGAGTTGTCAAAAAATAACCCGGTGCGTACTATCATCAAACAAATAACAATAGGAAGGCTTACTCTTTTGTGTAGCAGCATCAAAAGACAGCCCGCCGAAGCATTTGGAAGCACATCGTTTTCGAGTCAACAGTCCTTCTTATAATAATCTGATAACGTCGGTCGCTGAACAGACTGGCATTCTCGGATCGGGTGGACGGGGTATGGTGTTGGGAACATCGGCACTCCTTGGCTCGGTTTCGCGCGCTTGGCAGTATGATCTTTCTTATTGTCAATTGTTCGGTGCTTTCTACCGTACTAGCGATACAAACCAAGATGTCAGCAAACGAGAACATATGATATGTATGTTCGAGCTGTTGTGTTGTGAACAGATGGCGGAAGATTCCAAAAACACCTACTTATTCAGATATCGTTTTGATGTTGAGAGTTTCAGTTCTGTGTGTGGTTGCCATTTTCTCTGCTGAGGAGTCCTTTCCGTGATAAAATTGTTGCCAGAAGGGTGACCGCTCACATCAATGTAACTCTCATTAATCTTAACATTATTCATCACGGCTCTGTACCAATCCTCCGTCTACCAAGTATAGTTTCAGGGGAAGAAATGAAACAAAAATGTTTTATTAAACCAATTTATAACTCTTCGCACATCTCTTCTAGATTTAACAAAACCTCCACCATCTCCGGCCTATCTTTCGCCTTCTTTCCCACACACCATCTTCCAATGTTGATCAACTTCTTGAACACCTCTTCCCCCTCAGGAACCCTTGAATCTCTCAACTCAAGCACATATTCCTGGGGATAATCAACCACGTGATCCTTCAGGAGACCGGTTCCAACCATCGGCCGCAACCCCGTGGCCAACTCAAACAAAACAATCCCAAAACTGTAGGTGTCCACTTTGGTACTGAACTTCTTGGACCTCAAAAACTCAGGGGGCAAATACGGAAGAGTTCCTTGAAGCTTTGTCACTTGTATGTGGGATTTGTGACGGTCTGGACCTTCTCGGGCCAAGCCAAAGTCACCTGTAATGATTTATCATAAGAAAGGAAATTGGCACGGTTGGTTGAGACTTACCAATTTTTGGGTTGTCTGTCGCATTTAGCAGGATATTGGCGCTTTTTATATCTCCATGTATTAGGGGTTTGTCGCAATGTAGATTGGTGTGCAGGAATTGTAGCCCTCTAGCAGAGCCCACGGCGATTTTGAGTCTGGTACGCCAGTTGAGAGGCTTGGAGGCTCTTATCCGGAAGTCCAGAGATCCTCCTGGCATGTACTGGTAGACTAGACAAGGATGGGCACCCCCTTAAATTTATGAGTTAGACCTCTGTAAACTCAACAAAGGGACTTACCAATGCTGTATCCATAAAGAGGAACAATATTATCGTGTCTGTAAATGTTCAAACAATGCATCTCCGTCACTGACTGCCTCAGATACTCCGTGAAAGACTTTTTGAAGTTCTCATCAGAACTCCAGTCCTTGCCCAACCTTTTAACAGCAACCTCCGTGTACTTCCACTTTCCCTTGAACACGATTCCAAACCCCCCTTTGCCAAGGATTTTGGCAGAATCCCAGTGGTTTGTAGCCACCTCCAGCTCCCAATAAGGGATCAGAGTAGATCCTGAGCTAACAGCAACAAAAGCAGAGACTATCTTGGTGGAGTCTCCTGTGGGAGGTGTATTTTGCGGAGGCAGTGATTCGTTGTTCTCATCACTGCAGTCGAATTTATTCACTGGATTCTTGATGGTTGCATGGTTGAAGTTTTTCTGAGGCACCCTGCTGTCCGGAATGGGCTTTTTGGGTTCAATGTTGTTCTCTTTGATTAGAGTATGGAGTTTTGGGTCGACGAAGGGTTTTATTATGGACATTGCTTTGTATTGGCCCATGGTGTAGAGGAGGTAGAAGAGTTCTGGAAATTTTATTGAAGTTGACTCATTTGCATTCTCGAATATTACTTTACTTATACAGGGTGCCACAAATTCGAGTGGATGCTCGTGGATCTCTATTATGAAAGTAAGAGGGTCGGTTGAATCAAGCTGCGTATTTGTATGCTCAACTGACTTGTAGCTTTCCGACTACTTTCGAGGATATTCCAAAAAATCGAGTTATTGCAAAAACGTTTGTTGACCAAAAAATGCGCACAACAGTTTGCCTCTGCCTCTGTATTTTGAATAATAACAAATTTGTGGCTTTCTGTATTGAGTATCAATTTGTATCCAGATTCTAAAAACTGATTTTCACCATAAACGAAATGATTCAGGTTCTCCCACATCGTTAACAAATGATTTGCAGCAGAGAATCTTCGCCTTCTGCCAGCTTCCAACCGAATCTTCGCTAAATCATGGGAAGAGTAGCACATTTTTAGTCCTAATTCTTCCCATTTATCTTCACTGTCTAGTAGCAAACATAATTCAGTTCGTTCTTCATAGGGCAAGTCACAGATGTACACTCCGTGTGGATTGGTGGTCATTTTGAGTTCCTGAACATATAAAATTCATCTTTAAATGGAGTAAAATCCAAAAAAAAACGTTGCGTCTTTTCGACTTGAGTCAGTATCTTCTCTATGTAGGAAAGATAAATAGATAGTTGTTCCATACAGATAGTTTAGTCAAAGCGATATGGCGAAATTTTGCTTAGGCCTAACGGTCAAATTTTGAGGCATAAAATCTCTAGTCAATGTACAACATTTTTTATCAGGATTTTTTTTCAATTTGCACCAGTCAATTTTATACTATTTGAGGTTTCACTGAAAGAAGAGACTTGCTTTCCAAACATTTGGAGTTTACGTAACGAATAAAGATTGGTACATAGTCACTCGTTTCTTCGATTATTTATATGGAAAGTCACTTATTGAATAAATATAAGTTGCCTTGATAAGTGATTATTTATTCAAATTCGCGTCCAGTTCCGTTTGTGAGAATTTTTGATAAGGTGTGACATACCTATTTTCAAACGTATCTGGTAAAATAGATTGAATTTTCTGAATGAACCATTACTTCTTTCATATCAGATGCTGTATCAAAGTTTTATCAAACTTAAGTTAGACTATTGCTCTACTTTTGTCCGATAGTGTATGTAGATGGATACGCCAATACATTTTTAGCCTCGTGGGTCCATTGTAACCCATAAGTTATTGAGGTGTAAAGATGATAAGATTTCAACAAACACTTACCCTTCAAGAACTGTACAAGTTTTAGCTAAATAAAGTCTTGATACAATCACACAGATGTTGTCAACACTCTCGCACAAACTGAACTAAACAAGTTATAACCAGAGTCTGTTCTTAAATTTGAATGTCAAATAATTCTGACAAAAGTCCCGCCCACTTTTTCGATTGATATCTCAAATATTATCATTCATACCTGTATTTTTCCTGGAAATCAAGGGACAAAGAAGTTTATTTTACCAAGAATGCGTTTTTGAGTACCCGAATTTGGATAAGTGGGCATAAGTGACAATATTGATTCAAGTTAAATACCATTATTATGGATTAGCTAATACCGGGAAGCAGAACCAATGTCGTATCCAAACAAATCACCCTTTCTTATAAGCCTGCATAGTTTGGCCAAATAGGCAATAAAATATGCAAATCATTCACAATCAAGAAAAATGCCAAAAACTTATGTTTTTGATGGCACTCGCTGTGAATAAAGAGAAGTTAAAAGTGACTACTGTTTCTCACAGCTTGTTAAAATCGTACCGCCATGCTGGGTAAAAGTACTTTTCGCTCGGGGCGACTATTGCGATGATCGTTCACCGATCATCGCTGACATTTATCGTTAAACGGCCGTTCTCATCAGTTCTCGCTTGAACGACTTTTCAGACTGTACCTACTTCACGACGCGAGTTGTAATCGTTCGTTAGTTGACACTATGAAATAGTATTCAACGATTATTGTTGCACGATTTGCTTTCAACGATTATCGCAAAAGTCGTCCGGGCAATACGCACCTTCAAGGTAATGATAAGCGATAAGGAACAGTAGTTGTTTTTTTTGTGACAATACGAACGTATGTCTTTCCCATATTTAGGGCTTCTTCGTGAATAGTTTGCATATTTCATTGCCTATCAGGCTAAACTTAGAGCCCGTATAGTCCAAAGAAATGAAGCTTGTAATACTTTATTTCAGTTTATTGAGATGTTTTTTAGACAATATTCATTCACTCATTAATTTGTTCCTTCTTCAGGAAAGACTATAATTATTGGAAAAACATGGATATAAGTATGTGTACATAGTTAGGGTAAGAAAAACTTACCAATTAGAGTAACGTAAAGATAGCACATACAGAAAAATAGAAGATTTAACATGGGAGTTGTTCAATCAAGACAATAACTTGGATCACAGTCAGTATTATACATTCACCACTTTTAGACACAAACATCACTATGACTTGTTAAATACTTCCAGAGTACTGTAAATGTTGACAATTAAACAAAATAAAAGAGTAAAACAAATAATTAAAATAGTTTGAGTTCACAGTAACGACTAGATTGGTGTGGACGGACTAACACACGGAACTAATTTGTTCCTTCTTCAGGAAAGACCATAAGTATTGGAAAAACATAACTAACACCATTATCACTATGACATGCATATTGTTAGCTAGGTTAGAGAACCAATATAAGATATAAAAATGACGGAATTGCAGTAATCTGTAAATGACGTGGCTGCATCTGTGAACATCAGACGCAACTCACTTACTGAGATGGATGGAATCTGTGAGTTGTAATGATGGCAGTTTAACACGTTGAGATGTATGAGGTTGGTGTGTTTATCCAATCTCATATCAGATGCTGAAAGCAACTTTCATATTGGTTCTCTAACCTAGCTAACAATATGCATGTCATAGTGATAATGGTGTTAGTTATGTTTTTCCAATACTTATGGTCTTTCCTGAAGAAGGAACAAATTAGTTCCGAAAGCTCGAATAAACGATAAATGAGAACCCACGCTTCGTACACCGCTCATTTTGACTGCTCCCCACCACCTTTTCCTTCAATCTCTCACACATAAGCAACAATTTTCTTTGTCGCAAAATGGTCACGGAATGGGGAACTTGCTTGAAAAATTAAATAGATTTTTTGTAATGTTGATTTTAGAAAATCGCAAAAAAACGTTTTTTTTCTATTTCGTTCAAAGATGATTTTGCAAGTTATTTAAGTTTCAAGGTTTGTATATATAAAGATATACTGAGCAGGGTGTGACGTCATGATTCAGCGATTTTAGCACATGCAAACCGTCATATCTCCGTCAATTTTCGATTAAGAAGAAAAATAGAAAACACGTGTTTCTTCATTTTGCATGGACTGACGAATCCAGCAATAAAAAAATTGATACAAGTTCCCAAAACGCGGAATACGAATGAGACTCAACTTTCTCTACTAATACTGGTTGTGTGAGGGGTTTTTATTATTTTGATGTTTGAAGTGTGTATAGTGCGAAGTGAAAATTAGAATAAATTTAAAAAGATAAGAAATTTGAGATACAACTGATGTATTACAACAAATGGACACTAAACTGTCGTATTCATGACATAATTTTTTCTTGCTCACAACAAAAAGTGTTATAACCAATGTGCCTTAATTGTCACTTTTGGTGGATTTTTGACATTACGATGCCTGAGCCCGACAAAAGTAGATACAAACGAAAAACTTGTATGTGCACAGATACTTGGAATCATATTTTGAAAAAAAAGTGTTTTGATGATCTTTGTCAAAGTTAAACTAAATTTTTATAAAGTACTTTGAGTCTAGATTCGGTTACAGAGTATAATCTTTAGAAGCGATAATGGTCCTGTTGCTTCCTTATCCTTGTCGTTATTATATTAGAGAATAGGGATTACAGAGTCTCACTCATCATGATAAATCATTCTAGAAAAAAAAATCCTCACTGAAGTCTAAAGTAGGATAAATTTACAGATTAACATTGATTTTCTTCATTTCCTTCATCGAAACTTTGCATACTTGCAATTACCTACTTTTACCTCCCTGGTTCCTTCTTGGAATCCTTCTAGATTGTCAAATAAGTTTTTATGATTGATGCAATATAATCCAGGCTAGGGGGTTCCAATAATGAGGGATAATTGGAGAAGGGTTGACTCATAATCTGATTAGCAAGATTTTATCTATGGATGATTTTTGTGCATTGTGGAAATGATTTCTGAGAGTTTTTTCAATAAGATTTGATCATTTTTATGAAATAGGTGCTATATTTTTAATTTGTTTGAGTAATAAAAATTCAAAGAGATTAGAAAAAATATAATATCACTTTTTAATGGAGTCACTGATATCTATCGGAACCTAAAATATACGATGGATCGGAAAAAGTTGAATTCAAAAGTTTAAGTGTTTTTGAATGATTTAATTCTCCGTTTAGTTCCGTCCAAAAAAAAATAATATTTACAAGTACTGTACAGGGTGTCCCATCTTGGGTAGTTTTGCGGGGTATCTTTGTTCATATTTATAGATAGAAAGTTGCGGTTCTCGCGACAATATCAACACCTTAAAATGCAATATTTTCAATTTTGCCCTTTATCTTAAAAACTTGAAGGGCTATGAAAATTTTGTTAAAGCTACAAAAATAACGGAGATATCTCGCAAAAGTACACAAAATGGAACACCCTGTACACAAACCGTTCGATATAATAACAATATTCGAAGTGTGTCTGAGAATAAAAATCAATTCAAAATATAAGGGGTTCTCCATTAGGCTTTTGACAATAATTAATCAGTTGAACAAAGTTTGATGGTCTGATTTACAAGATCATTTTGAGAAGTATTATGAATTTCATAGAGGATTCGTACTTGAATAATATTTTTAAAATGACGATCTTCTTGGATTTAAAACAGGCATTTGAAACAATAAACGGAGAACTATTGCCAAAAAAGATCCACAAAATTGGTCTTAGAGCCACAATCCACCGATGACTGACATCCTACCTTTCTGGCCGAACACAAAAAGTTAAATTTAACAATAAATACTCGACTACAAATAATATCAATGTTGGTGTGCCTCAGGGTACAGTTTTGGAGTCATTACTGTTCACGTTGTATATTGATGACATCTTTAAGCATATTGGGTTCTGTTCCATAAAACTATTCGCAGATGATAGCATGCTATATATTTCTGGATATGACGTTGAAGATATGCAGCAAAGAATACGAAAGGATCTACTGAACATCAAAAAATGGCTTTGTGATAACAGTATGGCACTAAATATGGAGAAATGCAGATTTATCGGGTTCGGTACTCCTCATATGATCAGAACATTGGAAAGGGAAGTTGAGTTCGTTCTTGGCGGAAAGCAAGTGGAAATTTTTTTAAATTCGACCAACATGCTGATTATGTTGCAGAGAAGATGTGAAGAAAGGTGTACTTTTTGCAGAGGATTGGTGGAAACCTTAGCATGTATATTAAAGTACTTTTCTACAAATCAGTAATTGCGCCCGACTTGGATTACTGTTCAACAATGATGATCTCGTTAACCCGAGAAAAATTCAAGCTGTTACAAAAAATTCAGAAAATTGATTGTTATTTTAACCTGTTATATTTATACACCGAGCAAATTAATTTTGGCCACATTACAATGGGGTCGTTGCACGTAATTTTTTTTATTACATATTCTGAAAATATACTCAAAAATATAACACCCGTATTTTTTCATTTTTTTTTATCGATTTTTAAGGGCATAAACCCATGATGACCCGTTTGCGGCGTCGCTGCTTGGATCCGGAGAAGGAACGTCGCAGCTCTTCCATGGATCGATAACTAGAGAGAACGCAACGTTGCCAAGATGCTTTTTGCTTGGGGTCGAGTGTAAAGCGTGTTTTATTCCAGGTATTTCTCAATTTCGAATTCACGTTCCTGGTTTGAATCAACTTTGCTCTTCTCGGTCTGGACTCTTTTTTTTTCAAGTGTCTTTGACTAGAATTTAGACGTATTTAAAAAAAATAGATGTGAATCAAAACCAGAACTACCAGTTAATAAAAATGGTTGTTTTCCAGATACCTACATCAAGATTTCAAATTCACCATTCATTAATTTCTCACCAAAGAAATAAAAAACTTTGTAAAATTGCGGTGCTACTCGAGCATGTGTTCTACCTCTACCGGCGAGAAGAATTTTACATGACTTTTACTGGTTCTATAGATGTGACAATATGTGAAATATTAGATGACCAATTCAAAGAAAATAATTTTTATTTATCCATGTACCGTTGAACAACTAATGAATAGTTGATACATTTTATAACTCTTTTACGTGTGATAGCTATCATCAAAAATGAAGAAACACATTAATTTTTTTGAAGGATTAAAAAAATACGGAAAATATCGAAACTGATGTCTTATTGAATGAATCCAATATGGCAATAGTGCCGGCATAAACCGTAATAAGGGTTACTGTTGAAGGTCGTTTGTGTTATTTGGGGGTATCGTAATTTGCAGTTTTTGTTGAGTATGCGACGCTCCTGGTAGTTATTTATCAGACGTAGGGTTAAATTCAAAGAATTGTGTCTTTGTATTCATCCCTACGTCTGATATCTTATAGTGCAAAATTGGAGTTAAAGACTTGAAAAAGAAAATAAAAAAAAACATGATTCTTTAGTAGATCACATAAAATACTCGGTAAAATATGCAACAGTTGAAAGTTTTGTTATTCGCACTCACCTAGTCATTGCTTGCTTACGGAAAGTCCCTTCCAGATTTCAATGAAAATGTTTAAAAAAATCGTTATAATTTTTAATAATAATAATTAATAAATTCTTTTATTTCATAATTCAAACAAATAAATACAAATATACGGTGTACAATAAGTCTACTATAGGCCAGGCGCAGTCTAGCCAGAGAGGCTACTCTACTGAACCCCGCCCTAGTAGACAAGTGAGTATCTATCATAAATTCTTAAACATTACTTGACTACCTAAACTAAAACCTAATCGTATCACTCAAACAATTCTAGAAAATCAAATCTTTCCCAAGATACATTTGCCATTCAGTGATTGTGATTGATACCAGAACTGAGCACAAGATAATCAGATTCAGGAGTTTCGGAAGTCACGAATATATGATTTATATAAAACTTTAAACTGTTTCTCATTCAGAGAAGAGAAGTCAACTCTCTCGGCAAAGAGTTGAACAACTTGATGGCGTTTTTAATAAAATTATATTTTGTGTTAAGTTTTAAGTGGCATTTGAGCTGGCACTACGTGGCCGTGATGAAACACATTTGTCAGAAAATCCAGGGGTGTTTCTAGCACAAAGATTTCCATACCATACCGTATTTTAAAAAAATGTCCCGTATACCCGAGACATAACCATATTGACCCGTATGTTGTTATATGAATCTCCGACCAATCGCTGGCGATACGAACACATGAGCGGCGAAAAGAACGGAACTTCCTCTACAGGAAATGGAGGAAAATTATTTTTAAAGGAGGGTGAATCTCACAAAAAATTGCCTGCGGCGCAAAACTCCTACCCTGATTTTTGACCTCCCAAAGAAAATGACCACGAGCCGCCGCCACTGACCAGACTCAGTAGAACGCAAAAAAGCTTATTTTTTAAGGGTTTTACCGAATACAATCAACTATCCTGTGGTATAAAAAACTGTGATACTGTTTCTAGCTTCAAAAGATTCCTTTTAGCGTATGTGGTCTACATTCTTTAGCGTCCTTTTCTCACATTTTTAACATCATTGTTTTTTTTATACACCTATTTTGTCTATATTGTCGCCTTGGTAAGAAAATCGCGTAACTCCACTTTCGGGGCAAATTGACCTTTTAACGCTATCTAGTAGCCAAACATCAAACCCAACTTACCAGAAATTCACGTAACTATCAAATAAAAAAATCCCGTCAAAAAACGATGTCAAGCAAACCACCTATTTCCTATTTTGATTAAGAAATGCGCGTAAGCCCCAAAAGACTCCCAGTTTGCTTACGGATTTCAACGTGGTGTGTAGGTCCTTACCAAAAGTTGTGCCTTGAGTGAAGATATACAGACAATCTTGTGAAAATAACTGGTTCATCCCTAAGGTAGGAGTCTTTTAAGAAATTTATAAGTAACATACTCACTTATTTTGGAATTTTCAAACCGGCAATGGACATACGCGATTTTTTGAATTCACTTTATTAATTTTGTTGTGTACTCACGCGTTTTTCCACCATGTAACGATGTTATGAAAAATAGTTTTTTTTTATAATTATTGTGAAATTTTTGATTATACCTGAGAGGTAAGTTGCTTGGTTTCTAAATTTTAGGATGTCATTCCGAACAAAATTAATTGTGGAATATATAGTTGAAGAAGATGGAATTTTGTCTCCAATCGGAGCACAACTATGTAGCAGTATGAATGAAACTACCCCGAATAAAAACAAACCAGCACTGATAAAAATGGGCTACGCTAGTGAAGAAGACGAATAGCTTAATAGTCCCAATACGTCAAGTAGTTTTAACTGCTTGGAATTGCCTATAGTTTCACACATTAATGATGTTGATACAAGTTATAAGAACGACAATGATGGAGAAAATCTTCAAATTCCAGATGAGGAAGAGGACATCAATAGTAACATCACTGATAGTTTACCTGAAAACAACGACTTGGATGTTTCCTACATTCTCGAAGAAAGCGAATCTGGATCTGGTGAGTGTTCTGACAATGAAGATAAAAGTACCACGGAAGGAAATATACTTGATGACAGCCTAAAAAACATGAAAACTCGAAAGAAAAGAAAGTGTTCAGAAAAATGGCACTATAACATGAATAAATATAAACGTTCCCAGGGTTTACCGTATCAGGGTAAAAAGAAGATTGGGGTTATTTGGAACTATAATAATAATAAGCCACGTGACTTGATTCATCTTAAAACTAATAATTACTATTACAAAATATAAAGTTTATATTATAAAATTGTATTTCTTTCTCAGGCAAGTTTCTGCCAAATCCTTGCAACAACTCTCAGTAAAAAAAGTTCTGCTATTCAGTGTCAAAAAATGACAGAAGATAAACGTCTTAGGATTTTCCAAACATTTTGGAATAACATGACTTGGAATAAGAGGAAACTACAGGTTTAGACTTTGGTTCAATGTGAAAATGTTAACAGAAGACGAGGATAACAAGCCACATCGAAGAGAAAATATTCTATAAAATACTTTTTAAAAGCAGACTTCGAAAGAATTAGATTGGATAAATGAATTGATAATGCTGATGGTAAAAATGAGAACGAGCTAAAATCAGATGTTGTAATAAGCAGGAAAAGTGAAGTCAGACAGACTAAATTTGAAGAGAAAAATACAGATGTTTACCAATTTCTTTAATCATTTCCAAAAATGGAGAGCCATTACTGTGGGTCCTCCTCGAAAAAATTTTATCTCGGACCACTTTGGCGTTCAAATGCCGAACTCTATAATTTTTGTATAAAAAAGTATTGCGTCGAACATCAATTGCAAACGGCATCTATACATACGTTCATGAAGATATTTGAGGATCTTAATTTGTCACTAAACACCCCAAAAAAGGATCTATGCGATGTGTGTGAGGCATATAAGACAAAAAACTTATCTGAGGATAATTATAAAATTTATCAGACTTTTAAAGAAGAGGTGCGTCAAGAAAAATAAATGGACAAATCGAGTAGTGATATGACGTTTATGCCATGGATTTACAGTGCCTGTTATTAAATCTCAAAGCAACAGTTTCTGCGATGTACTATGAAACGAAACTTATAGTACATAATTTTACTATTTACAATCTAAAAACTAAAGAAGGTTTCTGCTTTCTTTGGAATGAAAGCGGAGGGGACTTGACTGCCAATGAATTTTCCAGCATAATTAGTTTTTTTATTGAAGAAGAAATTAAAAAGTGTGACGGCCTTTTACGTGAAATGATATTTTTTAGCGATGGTTGTACGGGACAAAACCGCAATTCAACATTGGCTAATGCGTTTCTTAATTAAGCTGCTCAGCACAATATAATTCTCACCCAGAAAAACTTATTCAAAGGTCACACCCAAATGGAGGTGGATTCAATGCATGCCACGATCGAAAGACAGATCAGAGATCGCAAAATAAACCTTATCAGATCAAATCCGTCTCCATATAATGTCAAATATATCAAAAAAAAATCGACAACCTGAAATTTTATAGTTCAATTCGCCCATGTAGGACAGTGGGCGACCATGTTGTCACTGATATAAAGGCCCTTAGATATTTGCCATATCTTTAAAAATGCCGCTAGGCAGCGGAACGGATACAGAAGAAGAGTACAAGAGAAAAAAAGACCACTAGATGAAATGTACGCAAAAAAGAAGATATCCAGAAAAACATCACCTAAAAACAACTTGGATAGAGGGGAAAGTGGAGAAGAAACCATGATCACGATGATGAGAGAACTCAAAACCCAGAACGGCGAAATGCTTAATGAAATAAAAGAAATGAGAAGAGAAGCGAGAGAAAACCAAATACAAATAACAGAACCAAATTAGGACAACATAGAAATAAAGAAAGAAATGAAAAACTTACATGAAAAAATGGAAAGAGAAAGTAAAAGGAAAAACCTGATAATAACAGGAATAAAAATTGAGTCGACTGACGACAAGATGATAAAAGAAACGATTGAACATTTCTTGGATAATGAAGTCAAGGTCAAGGTAAAGCTACGGAATACTAAAAAAATAGGAGACAATGCCTTCGTAGTAGAGACAGAAAGTTTCTCTGAGAAATTGGACATTCTAAAAAATAAGAACAAGCTAGGAAACTATACAGAAAAAGTATACATAGATTCAGAACTTACACAAAAAGAACTTGAAATACAAAAAAAGATACGTGAAATAGCAAGGGAAGAAATGAGTAAATGGAAGCAAGTCAAAGTAGGTTACAAGAAACTGATTGTTAACGGAAAAATACGAAAATGGGATGAAAAAGAAGAAATATTGGAGGAGAGTTTGAGCACAGAAGATCAAAAAACTAATGAATGCACCTAATAGATGACTTGTCTATACAAAATATACGACTATGACTGTGAAAACAAATACGAAAAGGGAACAAACAACGGAATGACAGATAAACAAGACCAAAAGAAACAATATAAGAAAAATAGGAACATGAAATATCAGAAGTATAACAGGGAAAGAAATAGAACTAGAAGAGGAATTCGAAAACATGGAATTGAAAATGCTAGCAATAACAGAGACAAAAAAGAAGGGACAAGGAGCGATAAAAATGGAAAAAGGCCATACACTTATAACCAGTGAAATAGAAGAGTGAAAGAGAGCAGCAGCGGGAGTGGGATGTATTATACGCAAGAGATTAGAAATGAACATACACAGCTGGGAAGCAATATCGGAGAGAATATTAAAAATAGAAATGAAAGATAAGAACACAAATACAAAAGAAACAATTATAGTAGTATATGGACCAAATGAAGATGACAAAACCAAGAACAAAGACAAATTTTGGGAAGAACTAAGGATAACATTAGAAGAGGCAAAAGGAAGGATATTCATCTTGGGAGATTTCAACAGCAGAGTAGGAGAAAGAGATGAAACAGATAAGAACATAATTGAAATACACGGAGAAAGTACTCGAAATGGGAACGGTAAAAGAATGCTATATTTCTGCAGAATACACGATCTGATGATTACCAACACATTTTTCGAACATAAAGACATAAACATATACACAAGAGAAATGAACAGCAGGGAAGAAAAATCGATAATTGATTACATCCTGGTGGAAAACAAAACAAGAAAACTTGTGAATGACGCAAAAGCAAAAAGAGGACCTGAAATAGGTAGTGACCACTATGTAGTGATAGCCAAAATAAAGGAAGAGAAGGCCAAAAAAATGCAAAAATAAAGGAAGACAAGGCCAAAAAAATGCAAACAAAAGAAAGAGGAGAAGTTGAACAAATGAAACACGAATCCATAAAAACATATAAACTAAGAAATAGTGAAACAGCCGACGAGTACGAAGCACTGGTGACAAAAAAAAATAGAAAACTTGAAAGATATAGAAGATGGAGTAGGAGATGAACTATGGGAGAAACTGAAGAAAATACTGATTGAATCAGCTAAACAAGCTTGTGGAGTATACAACAAAAATAACAACAGAAAACAGACAGCATGGTAGACAGAGGAAATAAAGACACAAATAAGAATAAAAAAGAAGACATGGGAACAATACCTGAATAACAGAACAACTGAAAAATACGACGTATATAAAAAGCAAAGGAAAACTGTGAAAGAACTGGTAAAAGAAGAAAAAAACGACGAATGAAGAAAATTTGGGGAAAAGATGGAGAAAAGCAGGAAAGAAGATCAAAAATTGTTCTACAAAATGCTCAAAGCTACAAGAAAACAGAAAACAAAAGAAACAAACTATATTAAAAATAAAAATGGAGAAATATTGAACGAAGAAAATGAAATAATGGAAAGGTGGAAAGAATATTTCCAAGAACTTCTAAACGCAGAAGAAGTGAACGAAGAAGGGACGGAAACACACGAGGGAACAGAAGAAGAGAATATACGCGTGGATGGAGGAATAGAGTTGAGAGAACTGCAGGACGCCATGAGAAGGCTGAAAAATGGGAAATCTCCAGGATACGATAAAGTCACGTCCGAAATGATGAAGAATATGGGAGAAAAGAGAACAGAAATGCTACTAAGAGTACTTAATAAAGTATGGAGAAAAGAAGAACTACCAAAAGATTGGCAGATAGCACTAATAGTACCAATACATAAGAAAGGAGACAGAAAAGATTGTAACAACTATAGAGGTATAACACTACTAAGTACGGGAATGAAAATTCTGAAACAAATAATAGAAAACAGAATAAGAGCAATAGCAGAACCTACGCTACAAGATGCACAAAGCGGATTTAGAGGAGGAAGGAGCATACAAGACCACATTTTCACGATAAATCAAATCACCCAAAAAGCAATACAAGAGAAGAAAACAATATACATGGCATTCATAGACCTAGAAAAAGCGTTCGATAAAATCCCAAGAGTGAAGTTATGGGAGACACTGAGAGAAAGAGGCATCACAGACAAGATGGTTAGAATAATACAAAAAATCTATACACATAACACCAACTCAATCATAAGTCACAATAAACACTCAGATACATATACAACAAGAGACGCACTAAGACAAGGTGGATGTTTAAGCCCAGTTCTCTTCATAATATACATGGACGGAATAATAAAGAAATGTGCAAAATTAAATATCGGACATAAGAATTTACAAAGAGTAGACATATCTGAATGTGTGTTCGGAGATGACATAGCGATCATTGCAAGAAATGAAAACAACTTGCAAAAGAACCTTGAATTGTGGAACAAAATCATAGAGGAACACGGAATGAAAATAAATAAGAACAAAACCAAAGTAATGACAATAGGAGAAAAAAGAGAAGAATTGACAATTGCAATTGATGGAACAAAAATAGAACAGGTGTATTCATTCCAATACCTCGAAGTGAACATAGACGAGCAGGTTACACAGGAAATCGAAATAAATAACAGAATAGAAAAAACAATGAAACTGTACTACTCGATGAACAATACATTTATAAATAATAAGGAAATCTCTAGAGAAACAAAAACAAAAATATTCAAAACAATTTATCGACCTGTACTAACCTACGGTTGCGAAACATGGGTCCTTACAGAACGCCAGAAAAGTAGAATACAAGCAGTAGAAATGAAATACCTGAGAAGAGTGAAGGGAGTAACCAAGAGGGACAGATTAAGAAACACAAAAATAAGGGAAGACCTTCAAGTACAATCAACATTACAGTACATAGAAGAAAGACAACTGGGTTGGTGGGGCCACCTACAGAGAATGGAGGAGACTAGGACAGTTAGAAGAACATTGGAAGCAAAAGTACTGAAAAACATGAAGAAAGGAAGACCGCGAAGAACATGGGACACAGTTATAGGAGGAATAATTGAGAGCAAAGGAAAAACTTGGGAAGATGCAAGAAAAATTTCGAAGGACAGAAACAAGTGGAAGAAATTTGTGAGAAACTTATAATAAGATAACCGCCCTACACCATTGTATGGTAAAAGGGTTTCAGATAATATATATATACAGGGTGTCCGGAAATTACGCGTCAGGATTTTGGTGGGCGATTCTACATGAAAAATTAATGCAACAAACTTCTATACAATTTTTTCAAAAACTTCAAATTTTTTTTCAAATTACGAATTTTTAATTATTAAAGGTACGGTTAATGTTTAAAGTCGTTTTTCTCGGAAACCGTTAATTCTACGATGATGCAACACGAGCACCTTTTAAAAAAATATTTTGATGCTCTTTACTAATTTGACATCCAAATTTATAAAAAGATTAAAACAAAAAAGTTCCAAGTAATTTTCCTAAGGTGAAGGACAGCTTCAGCCTTTTGTCATTGACGACTAGCGTCAAATTAATAGGGTGAATACAAAGAAACACTAGTGACATGCATGCAAAATTTGGCGAAAATCATTACACTAGAAAAAAAGTTATTAAAAAAAATAAGAAAAAAAAATATTTTTTAACACCCTGTATCTTCCTTAATTTTGAGTTTTTTGAAAAAATTGTATAGAAGTTTGTTGCATTAATTTTTCATGTAGAATCGCCCACCAAAATCCTGACGCGTAATTTCCGGACACCCTGTAGATATTTGCCAACTTGTGAAATTCAATTTAAAATGGGACATACTAATCCTTGGAGTGTATTAAACCAACGATTGAATAAAAAAGTTACTCCTTGCAAGTACGATGATTTACCTCCATTGTACACAAAACGGGGAAAAATTAAAAAGGAGAAATATAATCATCTACAAATTCTGAAACTGAGTCTTTTGAAAGATTATCAGAAATTTTACGATGAATTGCCATTTGAATGAATAAGTCTGTTTATATTTTTTTAAAGCTATTGACTTTCTAGTTAGTTCCTATGACTGTGTTGAATGTTCCTATGACTGTATTTAGTTCAGATTTTATATTGCAATTTGTTTGGAATATATTATGAGTTTTGCATGTTATTTTTTATTTCTGAAAAACACGCAACTCCATTTTTTTGGTATGTTTCAAAGGAGAAAAGCGTAACTTGTTTTTTAATGAGAAAAATTGGACTATCTTAACATTTCCACTCCGAATCATAAATCTGTTATATTTTCCTATAATCATGCAAAATTAAAATAATTCAGTACTGCTGCGAAAGTCAAAACACGTTTTTTTCATTTCCTGTAAAATTTACCAAAAGGGACTTACGCCTAAGGCGACGATATGTAACTATGTATACAGGGTGTTTCTAGAACATGTTGCCAAACTTCAAGGGGTTATACCTTACACAAAAATATTACGACAGACACCAAAATGTCCAGTCCGAAAGTTGTTATCAAAAGAGATACAGGGTGTCAAAGTTGATTTTTAAGTTTTGATTTTTTTCAATTACTTTTAAAATAATCAAGCTATTTTGATGAAATTTGGTATATGAGGATTATTTGATATGAGAAATTCAAATCCGACCTGGGTTACTCTTACTTGTAGGGGGCGCCACCTACACACCTTTTTATTCATTCGAATAGTCAACTTTTTTGTATGCACTCTTACTTTGTTTTTTTATCGGAAACTTGATTTTTCCGTCATATTTACATAAGAAAGGTATACCTTGTAAGAGTGGCCAGGTGTAACATT
This sequence comes from Orchestes rusci, assembly GCA_958502075.1. Classification (NCBI taxonomy): domain Eukaryota; kingdom Metazoa; phylum Arthropoda; class Insecta; order Coleoptera; family Curculionidae; genus Orchestes; species Orchestes rusci. The sequence continues at coordinate 12,459,868 of OY293312.1, read as the reverse complement.
TTTCAAGATATTTCAACTTAAAGTAATCCATGAAGTGTGGTTTTTAATGAACATTTATGAAAATAGACATGGGTGGCGCTGAAAACGGCTTTATCATGCTAATTTTGACAGTTGTTTCAATATTTTTTATTAAAAACAGAAATAAACTCAAATTTGTTTCATTTTAAAGTTCGTTCCCCAATTTACGGTATGTAGGCAAATAATCGTTTGTATACGAGAAAAGTTTTGAGAGTTTGATGTGATGATGTGTATTTGTGGTTTTTCTAGTTCCGTTTCTATGTTGTTAATCAGGTTTAACATTGTGGAATGTCTAAGTAACATGGACTTACCTACACTGAATTTTCAGTGCTTGAAAAAGCGACGACAAAGTCGCGAAACGTCGCACAGAAATAATTGTGTAGTTCGCCTTCTCCCTCTATACCCACGATTATTTACCTATATCAAATTTTTATTTCTCATTTTTTGAATTTTTTTGTTATTTTTTATTTTTCATTTTCATTTTCATTTCCATAAGAAACATTAGACATTGAAACAACTGTCAAAATAGTCATAATGGACAATTTGCACATTTTTTGGAAATATGAAAAATGAAAGGATTAGTGAGTACTGAAGCCATTGATGATTAAAAATCATCATTCGACCTCGAAAAATGTAGTAATCACCGATTAAAGAGCAGCAATCAACATCCACTACGTCACAGAATACACTCTTCTGGCGTATTGACTGAGATGACTCTCTCTCTTTCTCCCGGGAGGGTAATATGGCCCCACTCCCTTTGCGATCATACAGTGAAATTCGCGTCTTCTTTTTCATTCATTTTTGGGTATTTTGGAAACATTTTTTTGCTGGTGACGTTCAAGTAGGTAATGTCTAGAATACGTATATACAATTTCAAGTCATTTGAAAATGTATGCAAATTGCCCATTACACCGTTTTCAAAGCCACCCACGTTTATTTTCAAAATTTGCCTATTAAAACCACATTGCATGAATCACTTTAGGTGCAAATATCTTATTCCTAGCTACTCTTACCTTTCTTATGAAAATATGACGGAAAAATCAATTTTCCGATAAAAAAAAGTACGAGTGCATACAAAATAGTTATGGCTATTTGAATGAGTGAAAAGGTGTGTAAGTAGGAGCCATATCAAGGTCAGATTTGAATTTCGCATGTCGAACAATCCTCATTTACCAAATTTCATCAAAATAACTTCATTATTTCAAAAGTTATTCATAAAAATCAAAAATCAAAATTCATTTTGATACGCTGTAGTATCTCTGTCAATATCAACTTTCGGCAGTTTGGGTTCTATCGTAATATTTTTGTGTAAGGTATAACCCCTTAAAGTTTGGCATCACTTTTTTCAAAACACCCTGTTTATTTTACTTTGCCGTCATTCAGCTGATCATGTTGATTTTGATCATTATATTTGAATTGTATATTGTATAGCTTTTTGCTAAATAAATACTATCATCATTATTGCTATCGGACTTCATCATTTCGGAGATACAGGAAGTGTTTTCATTGGGTAAAGTATCATGAGACCATTCCAGACCATTCCAGTTTGGTCTCATGATACTCCATGAAAACGCTTTGGGGGTGGAATTGGAAATTTATTCAGGTTTTTTTCAAATATGTATCTAGTTTTTGCAAAAAATTGAATTTTCGCACGAAATGGATTTTCCAGGGTTTTTTTAATAAGCGGGAAATCATTTAGTTCAGTAACCATATACATTAGACATTGGGTTAGATCCGGTAGCTCTGATTTTTTGCTGACTTGTTTATGATGAATAATCCAAGTTTTCGACCTCAAGCGCCAAACGCAAAATTGTCAAATTTCCAAAAAAAAACCCAAAATCTCTACCTTTTATCAAGTTTTTGGTAATTTTAACCCAGAAGGACTCGGTTTTCGATTATAACTATGAAACACTTTTTTAATGTTGACCAAATTTTCTAAAATTTGAGATCAGAATGGTCTCTGCAGACCTAATAGTTTACAAGATACCGATCTTCAAAATTTAGTGTTATTTTTTCACACTTGCAAATGTTCACATAATACAACAATATTACATTATAATGGTACCTACCTGGAAGGTGTCTCAAGGCTAGTTACCATAAACATTTATTATTCTGTGTGGATCTCGACCCTCTAGACATATTTTCTTTGGTAAATTCACGCCTTGCTAATTGCGAAAGAGAAGAAGAATTATGCATAATTATTTTAATCTCAATAAAAAAAAGTGAATCAAATACATGTTTGAAATCAACTGAAAGTAGATTTTGCCCTCTTTGAAAGATCTGGTTTAGTCACGTCGGTCACCACACTCAAAACATATTTGCAGTAGCAGGGCTCAACTTAACCCTCAGATGCTAAAAACAATAGAGTGAAAATGGCCGCAGACTCTTTCCAAGTAGGTATAATGTTGTTTTATTACCGCAAAAAATTGGTTTATATAGTCGGTTATTTACACATTTTCAAGTTTGAGAATAAAGCGCAAAATTTTGGAAGCAAAACTTTTGGGTCTACATAGACTGTTCTGATCTCAAATTGTAGCAAATTTAGTCTACTTTGAAAAGTGTCTTATAGATACAATTGAAAACTTAAAATCCCCAAAAACTAAATAAAAGGTAGAAATTTGGGTACATCATGAACAAGTCAGCAAAAAATCAGAACTACCGGATCTAACGCAAGGTACCCCCCTTTTCAGATGACATGGTTACAGGATGAATAGTTCCGTATCAGTTTTTCTATAGCATCTAGAGGGCGATACGTATGCTTTCATTATTTATTGTATATTCATTTTTTTTATTCCAATGTATCAATTTGTGAATAATTGGAATGTGATAAGATAAAACAAAGGTCAGTTTACGATTTTGGAGATCAAAATCACTTAATAAAAGATGTTGGTTCAAAAACATCAATTTTGCTGTTGACCTGTGTGTGAATTGGGCGATTTCGTGACACTGATGTCGGAAAGAGAGCCTTGTTTGTTCTCAAATCAACTCAAATATGCTTTATTGCCACAGTTTAAATACATTTTATGGACAAAGCAGATATAAATGCAAAATGCTAAAGTAAAAACAAAACAAAACATGATAATAGTACACATTACGTGAAACAATAGAACAAAACTAGTACAAATATATTTTCCCAATATTTTGTCAAATTTAAATTTAAATGAAAATTGCTCATGGACAACACTAAACATTGGCACAATTCCAGTTATGTTATGATGACAAGTCAGTAAAACAATAACATAGCAAAATCCACAATTATGAGGAGAACAATAATATGTTGAATATCGAACAAGGAATCAACGATTGCTCACGTTTTTTCGCTTCCCATTCAAAAAATAAACATCATGTGGGGTGAGCGAAATCGGTGAACTCGGAATTTAATTTATCAATCCGAAGTCATCTTGTTCCGGCCCTGCAGCATGTAATTAATTTTGATTTAAATATCAAACAAGGAACTTGGGGCTATTAACATTATTGCAACCAAAACGTGTTGATATCCATTTTCTATTCTCAAAATGAACAACAGTCGAGGTGCGCGACCTCGGTGCATTTTGAACTTTACCTCACTAGTTTCCGCTTCGCTTGCAATAAAGCAATGTTTAGTTGGTATTATTCACAAACGAAGTATCCAAGTGTTGTATGAATTACCAAACTAGGCGATTGTTGACCCCTAAAAAATATGAATACTCCAATGTTCACTGAATGTCCTAGAACAACCTTCACTTGACCAATGAGATATTGTGAAACTGCCGCTAACCCAAACAGAGAAATGAAACTATTCCGAGAAAAACTCATTTATAGACCAAAAGGTCTTTCCAGGAAGAAGGTTCTTGTTTCTTTACGGAAGCTAGCAGATGTGGGAATAGATTTGAGGTGAAGCGGGAGATGATTGTATAGCTTCTTGGCGTTGTGAATGATAGCATTTTTTGTTAGATCGGAGGAGGGAAAGGGTAGGTAGATATCGAGACACGAATTCCTGGTGGGATACTTATGCTGTGGCTTTTTAGGAGAGGTGATTTGATGTTTACGTATCAAACAGGCTGTTTCTAAAATAAATAGAGCAGGAAGCGTGAGGATGCTGTATTTTTTAAACTAATGTTTGCAGTGAGCCTTGCTCTTTAAACCGAATACATAGCAAATTGCTCTCTTTTGCAACTTGAAAATGCTGTGGAATTGTTCGATGGTGAAGCAACCCAAAAAAAAAGCCGTAGCGGAGGTTAGATTCAAATAAAGAGAAGTATGTGAGTCTGGCAGAGGAAATATTCAGAACTGAACGAATTGCGAAGCAAGCCGAAGAGAGCTTTTTTGACAAGAAGTCGATATGAGCGGACCACTCAAGATTGGCATCTATATTTAAACCCAGGAAATTCCTTTACACTGGTAGCCATAAGTCACACCATCAATCGGCATTACACTATCCTACACCGAAGTAACAAACACACCTATTATTGCGTCTGAAACATTCAAAATAACCAAACATAATTACACTGTTCCAAAGAATTAACCTCGGAATTAACGGAACACTTTCAACCTCACCAAAACTTAGACCCTGCATCTCGAGATTTTTAATAAAAATGGCTAGGACTATTCGAAAGAGGGGCACTAATAATGAACTTCCTGAAAATCTCACAATAATTTAACAAAGGATGGTCTAGGTATGAAATCTTGAACTTGGCAAAAATGACCAATTTTTTAATAAATCATGAAAAATTAGCATTTTTGCCAAGTTCGAGATTTTATAATTGGAGCATCCTTCGTTAAATTAAGATAAAATTTACAGAAAGTCCATTATTACCCTTATATTGAACGTGAAAAAGAAGCACTAAACAGTTTTAGAAAAAAAATCGCCAGGACACGTGAACAAACAAATGGATTCAAGTTTTTAAATGCACAATCAATTCTTTGATAACTGATGCGGTAATTCTTTGGAGCAGTGTATGTATGTTTTGTTTACATTTTCCAAAATACTATTAACAATTAGTCTGGATATTCAATAGAACATTTTGATGTAAAAATGGGTACTAATCTACTAGCAGGTATATCTCGTTCTAAATTTGAAAAAAAAACACATCAAAATTCGAATTGAAATTTTATCATAAAAAAAATATCAAATTCTCAGATCAATAAACAAGAATTATCAATCTGAGATCAAACTAATAAACACATCAAACAAACAAACAACTATATCTTCAACCTCAATGCTGCCTTTCTTCTTTTCGAATTATTTGAATACAATTTTTTAGCATCGAGGAAGAATTTTGAGGCAGTAGATGGAACATTTCTAAGGTCTGTTCCTCTCAATACTCTATTTACTTGAGTGCAATAGTTGCAACTGTTAACTTTGATGAAATCTTGGAAAATCTGTTTTTTTCAATGTTTCATTGTGTGTACAATTTGTTTGCAAAACATCCAAAATATGATTTTCCACACCATATTTGTTCAGATCTCGATTCAAGATATATTTTGTAATTGACAGAGCTTCTTTTAACTTTCGAAAAAATGAATCCTTGACGTATTTCAAGCTGAACTTTCACTTGGAATATTCTTTCAATCTTATAAAGTCTTCAGTATCTTCCCATTCCTCAGTTATATTTTCTTTTAGAAGTGAAGTTCTGCAGCAGGAATGTTTTGATATTTTTCGTGACACATAGCCCCCAACATATTTGAGTGCCTTCAGTTCTATTGATTTTAAAGTTTGTTTTTTCACAACTTCAGGAACCTGGCAATATGTTTCCTGGGTGATCGCTTCTTCTTATTGCAGGCCCTGAAAAAGCAGAAATTTATATTGTGTGAACAAATTGAGAAAAGAAATTGTACAAACCTGAGTTACTAATCGTTGAAGGGTTATAAAAACCTCAGAATTGTCCTCCTCACAGTTGGCACCAATTGACTGTTTTGATGTTATTTGATTCAACAACAAATCTTTATAATAAGAATTGAAGTTTGTTGGTGTTGTTGGCAAAAAAGTTTTCCAATAGATCCTGGTTGAATGTTCTTGGCATCATATAATCAAAGCCCAGGCCCCTCAGCGTTGAAACCAGTTGAATGAAGTTCTTTATGGTTTTTAATAATTTTGGAAACTTGGAGATTTGTACTTTGATCCCTTTCTATCAAAGTAGAACGTCCCTATTTTATCTATAGCAGTTTGCCAAAAATGCAAATGCTGTGACCCACTGGTCACTGCACTCTTTAATGGATTGTTACCATCAAACGAGCTACCATTCAAGCTATCAAATAGCTGATCAAGAAATTTCAGTACAAGTGCAGTGTCCTCCGCCCTTTTTTCTCCAAGGAAAGTACCCCATCCTCTGTAGTAACTGTTGTCCCTGAAAATATTCAAGTGTTATGTTTTTTCATCGATACAAGAATACAACTAGAGTGGATTTTTATGTCAATTATTATCAATGAATTTCAATAATACTATCATAATCTTAAGCAAAGATATTGATAGCAACAGCTACTGAGTTGCTGAAAACTTGGGTGAATTTCGACACCTTCATTTTGTTGATCTTATCTGGATTAACATGCCCATATGTTATTTTGGGCATGAGTCTGAGGCTTGCAAAATCGGGGTCCATTTCATATCCAGTGTAGATATCCCTTTAAATAGATGTGGAACATCAAACAATGGTATCACTTTTTGAATATCAATTTCAAAGTGATGCTTGTAGAATTCTCTTGTTTCGTGAACGAGACTATTAATTGCAGCCTGGTTATTCGACCCCTGGTCACACACAGTCGCAACAACATGGAGGCCAATGTCAGTACATTTTCTGATGATCATTTTCAAAATGTTTGTGATGTCTTCTTTTTTGGTTGCTCCTTGTACAAAATTGTAATAGACAGGTTGCTTTCATCTGCGCCTGATGCCACGTAACATGAAAACCTACAAAAGGATTTGCTATTAAAATTATGAATTATTAAAACACTCCAGTTATGTACTAGAGGACGTAATTTTTATTTTTCGGTAGAACTTTAATCAATTTTATTTTGAGGTAGAGTCATGTGCATTAATCCGTTGGACAAAAACATTTTTCCTGTGTAAGCCTTGACGATTACCTATTATGTTATTGTGGCCATTGTCTATCTGACGAGAGTGACAAGTTACCAAACAAAGATGAGAACATCCAAGTTATTTCATGCTGGTATAAGCTTACTTCAACTTGAAACTGAAACACTAAAAATTGTGGAATATTATCATATTGAAGACGGGATTGCAGTGAGACAAGTGGGCGAAATTATGAATAATAGACCAAAAATCTCCTCCAGTAAAAAAAGCAATGCGCTAATGGAATATCCGCAAGAACACCCATTTAGCTTAACATAAAATACTGTTGTTACAACTAGTTTTTCTGCATCAAAAGGAATGTAAGGGATAAATTGAACGATCCATAAAAATATATGCGATACATTGAGCGAAGATGTCCTTAGTAGATTTGTATGATATATCGATGTTACAAAGAATTACCGAAATCTTAGAAAGAAATGAAGCCATGACTAAATATCAAAGTTTAAAGTTTTGTAACATTTTTCTCCTTATTATTCATATTTTATTATTAGTTCAATAAACATCAGTTATAACAATATGTGACTGATTTATTTATGTTGTTATTGTCGTTGATAATACGATATTCACAAAAAAGCTATTAACATCAATTATTATTATCCATGTTATTACTGTCTATAACATATATTTATGAACTTTGATGTGGTGACAGGAAGGTTCACACGGTACCAATTTTGTCCAACAGATTAATGCGCACGACTGTTGTGGTATGTGTTGGTACCCATTTTAAATAAAAAAAAATACCACAAAACAGAAAACCGCATATCGCCGCAGATTCCCGTCTAGTATGTCATGGAACTTACAATTATTGAACAATATTTAATATTGAAAAAAAAAACATACAGATTTTGGGTCTATGATGAATCTATAAAAAAAACAACTACAGTCTATGTTACCTGAGCATGGTTTGCAATCTTATCACTCCTTTTGAAGCCAAAGTCCTCAAAACCAACCACAATTTTGTCCGATGTATTTGATTGAAGACAAGGCTGAATGCTCATTTCATCAAACATAAGAACACAATATTTATCCAGGGGGTTTTTGAAATGTCTGCATTCTGCTTTCAAGACTGAAAACACTTCATTGTGCAGTCCTGGGCGAATTGGAATTCTATCGAGGAGTTTTGTTAATGTCTTTCTGGAGGGCATTGCGAAGATATTTGACATATATCTATATGCATTTGCACTTTGTATGTAAAAAGATATAGCTAGTACTTTGTCCTCCAGAGAATATCGCCTGCCTTTTGGTTTTTTGTTTTGATTCTCCACTTGGGACTGAAAAAATCTAGCTCTCACTCTAACCATACTTGAAGCCAGATTCAGAGGTTCAGAAGCTTTTTGAACGCATCCAAGTTTTTTTTTGAGAGACTGCCTAGTTTTGGTAGTGGCCAAAGCTTTTCTTTTATAATAAACTGCCCTCTTGTACAAATGTTTCGCCTTTGGTGAGAGGTCTTTCGTAGATGAAACATTTATTTCTGATATCAGTTCAGAACATTCTAGAATAAGAGAAAACCTATTTTAGACATGTCAAAAATGACTCATTTTTGAAGAAATCATGAAAAATTGGTCATTTTTGCCAAGTTCAAGATTTTATATCTAGACTTCCCACCTTTGTTCAATTAGAGTGAAATTTTCCGGAAGGATATAATTTTTGTCCCTCTTTCGAATGTTGCTAGCCATTTTTATCAAAAACTACACAGAAAAAGGTTTTGAAAATTCTCCTTTTTTTGAACGTGAAAAAACGACACTAAACAATTTTTTGGAAAAAATCGCCAGGACAAGCAAACTACTAAATGGATTTAAGTTTTTAAATGCATCATCCTTTCTTTGGTAACTGATGCAGGATGAAAGTTTAGGCGGTTTCTTTGTTTTTGTCCATGGGTGTATAAGATTTCGTATGAGGGACTATTTGAAAAATTCTTATTAGGAATTACATTCTAGTATTTTTCTTTGCAAAATTTAACCCAAATACTAGGTAAGTCTCTTTGTGAAAATATTTTGAACTGAGTGTTGTGAAAACCGTAAGTAAGTGAAAAAAAATATATTGTTACTAGTAATACATACTTCTTTGTTTTCTGGAGGTGGATTCTATTGGGTCTGAACCATCAGTGTCAAAACGAAGTTGACTTCTTTTTGTAGAAGGATCAGAATCATCCATCACAACCTCTTATATATATATAACATATAATAATTAGTATTGAAAACGGTTTGCATACCTTGTAGACATAAAGATGGCAATACGCCTCATTTCAGTCTTCCATGAACATCAATTTCATTTTCATGGAAATGAAGGGAGCAAACTATGAAGCATTTATGAACTTGCTCAGGAGTTGATTCAGTGACTAAGCGTCTGTTTCCACACAATGAAACTCACATTTGGAAAAGCTGTTTTTGCTTTGCAGGATTTGGAAACATGTGTTTTGAATGTGCACTTTTCAGGCAAGTAGGGATGCAACAAAAAGAAGGCATGCTTCTTTGCAACACTACAATAAAACAACAGAAACCTCAATTACCAATAAACACTATTAAAATATACTTAAAAAGGTGTTAGCACGACAATAACCATGATTCTTGAAATTACTTTTGACTGGTTGACTAATTGACTCATATTTTGTGTAAGGAGACCAAATATTATTATTATGATTACAAAACTCGGGTCCACCAGTTTTCAGTTTTGTTTGGTTAGGTATTTTGACTTCGAAACTTATTTAACTTGATCGTAATGTTACAATTCCCCTTCAAATCTCAATTATACCTATATTATGTCTTCGAACAGTGAACATTGTATCATCTTTGGAAAAAATCATAATATTCATCAATCATGGCAAAACTTACCTAAACTCTTCTGGCGAATAAACAAAACACAAGTTTAATCAATAGTTTCTATAGTCACAATGCTCACAATAGTCACAATCACGAAAACACGAAAAGACTTCTCGACGCTAGACGTATCTAAGGACGAATGTCGAACGAAATGACGCCATTTGAAATAACAGCGGGTGTTCGTTTGGTGTATCCATGGTGCATCGATTTTTCTGACAGTAGATTCGTAGCGCAGCGCCCCCGGTGCATTGCGAGTAAAGTATTCGTTGTCGAAAAATGCAAATGAGAGAGAGCGGAGCATGGGTAAGTGTCAGTTCAATACTGTCAATATTACATAAGTCATACAACAAGGTTAACTATTATTATGTAGTGACAAGAAACCAGTATAGTACGTTCATCAAAGCCTACCTCTACATCCCCATTATCACAAGTTAAGCCTCTGTGGAGGCTTACTAAACCTACCAGAAGATGTCACACCGACATTATCATTAGCTCCTCTTTGATTCGCTGTAATATCTGAATCAAGATTTATATTATGATTTTCGTCATTATCTTACTCTAAATAACATTTTTTACCTTCATCTTTCTCCTTTTTCTTTGAGAATAGGAATGAGGAATGGTTATTTTCGTTTATTTCTTTCTTCATTGGCTTGACACAGTTTAGTTTTAGAAATTTTCGATTTCTAAAGAATATCTTACCATTACTTATTTCTATTTTATAAGTCCTGTCTCTGACACGTTTCAGTACAACAGCTGGTTGCCATAAGCCATTTTATTTTAATTGGACAAATACATTAACACCAGCCCTAAGAAGTTTTAATGCTTTAATATTCCTATCATATTATTTTCACACATATTTTGGTTGGATACTAATGACTTATTGTAATCAGAAAAATTTATGTTTTGTGGTTTAAACATGAAGTTTGTAGTGGTAGAATCGATTTTAGTTTCTGAGACATCAAAATTTCAGATGATAGATTAGATAGATAGATAGATAGAAACGTCTTTTTATCAAACGCGGCGAAGGGCAGCAATGCTGTTAACTTAACCGAGCATACATATTACTAAACAAGAATATAACAATAATAATAATGATCAAGTATAATATGTATAGAAGCAAAATGAATGATGCAAATACTTGAATATAATACGTCTAATATCTAGCCAGCAAAAAATCCCTAACCTTTGACCTAAAGGACGCTAAACTGTAAACATTACGAGGCAAAATATAGTGTATTAACAGAAATAATTGGAATCTACATCGAGGCGTTTGAATATTGTTGGATATTGTTGAATTTCATTGGTTCTCAATTATTTCTATTGATGTTTAGCGTTTTCAGCTGTTTTCCTTATAAAATTGTGGTTTTTTATACAATTCTCCTGATTCACATTTCAATCGATGCTATTCTTGACAAATTTTGTATTATATTATTGGTGTTTATGTGAAATGGATGAGAATTATATTGATTTTGAGACATAACGAGGCATAATATAGTATATTAACAGAAATAATTGGAATCTACATCGAGGCGTTTGAATATTGTTGAATATTGTTGAATTTAATTGGTTCTCAATGATTTCTATTGATATTCAGCGTTTTCAGCCGTTTTATAAAATTGTGGTTTTTGGTACAATTCTCCTGATTTCAATCGATGCTATTCTTGACAGATTTTGTATTATATTATTGATGTTTATGTGGAATGGATAAGAATTATATTGATTTTGAGACTATACGAGGGCAAAATATAGTGTATTAACAGAAATTATATATATCAATTTTTTTATAATTAAATTCATTGTATACCTTAGGTGCACTATATGAGAAACTAAGTTGAAACAAAGCAGTCCTGTGTTTGGGTAGATTTATTCAGTTATTGTGACGTGTAGACCAATTATGTGTCGAAGATCTGTGATGATATGATGAATATCATATCATTAATTTTCATATTCCTATACAATAATAATGCCATTTAAATATACTTGTTATCGTCAAGGGTTCAGAAGTGTTCTTGGCAGTATGAATATTACGCTCTGCCATGCCATTCAACTGTGCCTAAGTTGGAGAGCTTACCACATGATCGAGAAAGATTTGATGCAGAAAACTTTGAAAGGTGAGCTTTTGATTCTCCTGCCATTTTCTCTCCATGCATCACACTTCATTTCTGTCCTCTCCCCTCTTCCCTTAAGTGTACAACACTTGATAGTCCAAGGCTGACTTGATTGTCTTTTTAAGAAAAAAATTGTGTATTGGATATTTTTTCATTGAGTAACAGAAAGTTTTTCCTCTCATTTCAGAAGCTCATAAGAGTGTTTCAGCTCAAAAAGTGAGACCTTCAATGAGCCTGGTTCTTCAACAGCTGAAAAACGACGCTGAATAAACTTAGTTGTGAAAAATCATGTTCATTGAAAAAAAAATGCAACATTGCAGCTTGTTTTTTCAACAAAAAACAAATTTTGAATATTTTAATTATTTCGTTTTTAGATTTTCTATTTTATTTAAAAAAAATATTTTCTATGCGAAATCACTAGCCCGCTTGGTACTAGCTCAGGCTCAGAACCACAAATTATTGCGGTGAACTGATATCCTTTACACTGACTTATTTGTAAGTTGTCTATTATTTTCAGGAATCTTCGTAGTACACAAGAAAAACCAAGAAACAAAAATTGATCCAATCTAAAAAGAGATTTTATCGATTCAATCTTGCCTGATCAGAACAGGATGAGTTCAAAAACGGGCTTATAAAATCAGAAAAATATAAAAAAAGGCGATATCATCGAGTATGACTTTCGTGAAATTGCAGTGCTAATTTTTTCCAACTATTGAGGCATGCATAATCAGAGAAGCATGCAATCTCAGTCAAAACTATCAGTACTTCCAAGAGTTTAGATGAACTTCTAAATAAAAATCATCACTGCAAAAACTGCTGAGCCCAAATTATCTGCGGCCGTGACAGTAGAAAATGCCCATCCAAATTCATGGACATTTTAAGCCCATTGTGTGCTTGAATATTTCCGGATAGTAGAATAACGAAGGATCTGAGTTGCAGACGAATGAAGAGCGCATCATTATTAAAGAAAATATAGGCAAGTTTGCGCATGGAGATCTATTATTTATTTTGAGACCGCCAGTTTTTTTTTTCATTGTTCAAAGACGACAATGTGCGTTTACTTCTGATAATGATCACAAAGACTTATATGTATAGAGGGTGCGCCAAAAGTTCGTTGACGGGATATTGTCGGTTTATAGAAGCACAATTTTTTCAATTCGTTGCCGAGGCATGATAGACAGACCTTAAGGCTACACACCCAAAATAGTTTCACTCCATCCGCATTGCGTATACAGGGTGATCCATATCAGAGTTACATGTTTTTAAATGGCACCTTCTGTATATTATTCCATATTTGAGTCGATCAGTCAATTTTAGATTGACTTTATGAACCACACATGGTATCTCGAACGAACCGTTCACCCGCAAATCCCTATTTTTTGAAAAAGCAGATGTTTAAACAAAATTAATATCGAATTGATTCTGAGAGTTAGAGAATTGGGATTTTTTGGTGATGCTAACCATGAAATGTGCTAATGTAGACCGTGTGTACGAGCTCCAATTATTCTTTTTGAGTTACGAGAAATCGTTATGCCAATTTAGAAAATTTCAATCAAGGACAACTTGATTTTTTTAAATGAAACCTACTAGCTTTTTTATGCGATCAAATGTAGAGTCTTATTAGCTTCCTGGCGATATATGGTTGTTAGTATCTATCTCTGGTAGTTTTCTTGCAAATCTACATTTTCCTATTAATTCGACGTTTCTATCATTTCTCAATACTGGGTAGGTATTGAGATCAAGTAGGCCGTCGAAAACAGATAATATAATTGATTGAAGTTATAAATGTTATTATTTATTATGGATCTGAATACTGGATCATTGACAGGAGACCAAACATCAGAGAAAAACAAAACAAAAGCAGTATAATTATTAAAACAAGATATTTCTAGATGTAATGCCACTTTTTGATGAAAATGACGAGCACTATTCGAAAGAGTGGCAAAATGAAAGTACTGAAAATTTCACATCAATAACTGGACAAAGGATAGTCTAGCTTACTACAGAAATGTAATACGGTTGAGAGTTCATTTTATCACAACATTCATTGGTTTGTGAATAATGGGTCGGTATTTTGAACATTTTTTGTTATAATAATTATTATACTGCCCTTGTTTCCTTCTTTGGATGTTCTGTCTCCTGTTTATGATTTAGTGTTTAGATTTATGATACAATATTTGAAATTTCAATACTTAGTCTTTTTTCCACGGCCTACTTGATTAGGTAGGTACTGAGAATTGAAAGAAAATTCGAATTATACGGAAAATGAGAATTTGAAGGGAAACTACCAGAGATATACACTAACAACCGTATATCACCAGAAATCTTATGAAATTTTACATTCGATCGCATAAAAAAAATAGTTAGTTTTATTTCAGTCCTGTGTTTGGGTAGATTTATTCAGTTATTGTGACGTGTAGACCAATTATGTGTCGAAAATCTGTGATGATATGATGAATATCATATCATTAATTTTCATATTCCTATACAATAATAATGCCATTTAAATATACTTGTTATCATCAAGGGTTCAAAAGTGTTCTTGGCAGTATGAATATTACGCTCTGCCATGCCATTCAACTGTGCCTAAGTTGGAGAGCTTACCACATGATCGAGAAAGATTTGATGCAGAAAACTTTGAAAGGTGAGCTTTTGATTCTCCTGCCATTTTCTCTCCATGCATCACACTTCATTTCTGTCCTTTCCCCTCTTCCCTTAAGTGTACAACACTTGATAGTCCAAGGCTGACTTGATTGTCTCTTTAAGAAAAAAATTGTGTATTGGATATTTTTTCATTGAGTAACAGAAAGTTTTTCCTCTCATTTCAGAAGCTCATAAGAGTGTTTCAGCTCAAAAAGTGAGACCTTCAATGAGCCTGGTTCTTCAACAGCTGAAAAACGACGCTGAATAAACTTAGTTGTGAAAAATCATGTTCATTGAAAAAAAAATGCAACATTGCAGCTTGTTTTTTCAACAAAAAACAAATTTTGAATATTTTAATTATTTCGTTTTTAGATTTTCTATTTTATTTAAAAAAAATATTTTCTATGCGAAATCACTAGCCCGCTTGGTACTAGCTCAGGCTCAGAACCACAAATTATTGCGGTGAACTGATATCCTTTACACTGACTTATTTGTAAGTTGTCTATTATTTTCAGGAATCTTCGTAGTACACAAGAAAAACCAAGAAACAAAAATTGATCCAATCTAAAAAGAGATTTTATCGATTCAATCTTGCCTGATCAGAACAGGATGAGTTCAAAAACGGGCTTATAAAATCAGAAAAATATAAAAAAAGGCGATATCATCGAGTATGACTTTCGTGAAATTGCAGTGCTAATTTTTTCCAACTATTGAGGCATGCATAATCAGAGAAGCATGCAATCTCAGTCAAAACTATCAGTACTTCCAAGAGTTTAGATGAACTTCTAAATAAAAATCATCACTGCAAAAACTGCTGAGCCCAAATTATCTGCGGCCGTGACAGTAGAAAATGCCCATCCAAATTCATGGACATTTTAAGCCCATTGTGTGCTTGAATATTTCCGGATAGTAGAATAACGAAGGATCTGAGTTGCAGACGAATGAAGAGCGCATCATTATTAAAGAAAATATAGGCAAGTTTGCGCATGGAGATCTATTATTTATTTTGAGACCGCCAGTTTTTTTTTTCATTGTTCAAAGACGACAATGTGCGTTTACTTCTGATAATGATCACAAAGACTTATATGTATAGAGGGTGCGCCAAAAGTTCGTTGACGGGATATTGTCGGTTTATAGAAGCACAATTTTTTCAATTCGTTGCCGAGGCATGATAGACAGACCTTAAGGCTACACACCCAAAATAGTTTCACTCCATCCGCATTGCGTATACAGGGTGATCCATATCAGAGTTACATGTTTTTAAATGGCACCTTCTGTATATTATTCCATATTTGAGTCGATCAGTCAATTTTAGATTGACTTTATGAACCACACATGGTATCTCGAACGAACCGTTCACCCGCAAATCCCTATTTTTTGAAAAAGCAGATGTTTAAACAAAATTAATATCGAATTGATTCTGAGAGTTAGAGAATTGGGATTTTTTGGTGATGCTAACCATGAAATGTGCTAATGTAGACCGTGTGTACGAGCTCCAATTATTCTTTTTGAGTTACGAGAAATCGTTATGCCAATTTAGAAAATTTCAATCAAGGACAACTTGATTTTTTTAAATGAAACCTACTAGCTTTTTTATGCGATCAAATGTAGAGTCTTATTAGCTTCCTGGCGATATATGGTTGTTAGTATCTATCTCTGGTAGTTTTCTTGCAAATCTACATTTTCCTATTAATTCGACGTTTCTATCATTTTTCAATACTGGGTAGGTATTGAGATCAAGTGGGCCGTCGAAAACAGATAATATAATTGATTGAAGTTATAAATGTTATTATTTATTATGGATCTGAATACTGGATCATTGACAGGAGACCAAACATCAGAGAAAAACAAAACAAAAGCAGTATAATTATTAAAACAAGATATTTCTAGATGTAATGCCACTTTTTGATGAAAATGACGAGCACTATTCGAAAGAGTGGCAAAATGAAAGTACTGAAAATTTCACATCAATAACTGGACAAAG
This sequence comes from Orchestes rusci, assembly GCA_958502075.1. Lineage (NCBI taxonomy): Eukaryota > Metazoa > Arthropoda > Insecta > Coleoptera > Curculionidae > Orchestes > Orchestes rusci. The sequence continues at coordinate 12,443,227 of OY293312.1, read as the reverse complement.
GATAGTCTAGCTTACTACAGAAATGTAATACGGTTGAGAGTTCATTTTATCACAACATTCATTGGTTTGTGAATAATGGGTCGGTATTTTGAACATTTTTTGTTATAATAATTATTATACTGCCCTTGTTTCCTTCTTTGGATGTTCTGTCTCCTGTTTATGATTTAGTGTTTAGATTTATGATACAATATTTGAAATTTCAATACTTAGTCTTTTTTCCACGGCCTACTTGATTAGGTAGGTACTGAGAATTGAAAGAAAATTCGAATTATACGGAAAATGAGAATTTGAAGGGAAACTACCAGAGATATACACTAACAACCGTATATCACCAGAAATCTTATGAAATTTTACATTCGATCGCATAAAAAAAATAGTTAGTTTTATTTCAGTCCTGTGTTTGGGTAGATTTATTCAGTTATTGTGACGTGTAGACCAATTATGTGTCGAAAATCTGTGATGATATGATGAATATCATATCATTAATTTTCATATTCCTATACAATAATAATGCCATTTAAATATACTTGTTATCGTCAAGGGTTCAAAAGTGTTCTTGGCAGTATGAATATTACGCTCTGCCATGCCATTCAACTGTGCCTAAGTTGGAGAGCTTACCACATGATCGAGAAAGATTTGATGCAGAAAACTTTGAAAGGTGAGCTTTTGATTCTCCTGCCATTTTCTCTCCATGCATCACACTTCATTTCTGTCCTCTCCCCTCTTCCCTTAAGTGTACAACACTTGATAGTCCAAGGCTGACTTGATTGTCTCTTTAAGAAAAAAATTGTGTATTGGATATTTTTTCATTGAGTAACAGAAAGTTTTTCCTCTCATTTCAGAAGCTCATAAGAGTGTTTCAGCTCAAAAAGTGAGACCTTCAATGAGCCTGGTTCTTCAACAGCTGAAAAACGACGCTGAATAAACTTAGTTGTGAAAAATCATGTTCATTGAAAAAAAAATGCAACATTGCAGCTTGTTTTTTCAACAAAAAACAAATTTTGAATATTTTAATTATTTCGTTTTTAGATTTTCTATTTTATTTAAAAAAAATATTTTCTATGCGAAATCACTAGCCCGCTTGGTACTAGCTCAGGCTCAGAACCACAAATTATTGCGGTGAACTGATATCCTTTACTTTGCAAGTTGTCTATTATTTTCAGGAATCTTCGTAGTACACAAGAAAAACCAAGAAACAAAAATTGATCCAATCTAAAAAGAGATTTTATCGATTCAATCTTGCCTGATCAGAACAGGATGAGTTCAAAAACGGGCTTATAAAATCAGAAAAATATAAAAAAAGGCGATATCATTGAGTATGACTTTCGTGAAATTGCAGTGCTAATATTTTCCAACTATTGAGGCATGCATAATCAGAGAAGCATGCAATCTCAGTCAAAACTATCAGTACTTCCAAGAGTTTAGATGAACTTCTAAATAAAAATCATCACTGCAAAAACTGCTGAGCCTAAATTATCTGCGGCCGTGACAGTAGAAAATGCCCATCCAAATTCATGGACATTTTAAGCCCATTGTGTGCTTGAATATTTCCGGATAGTAGAATAACGAAGGATCTGAGTTGCAGACGAATGAAGAGCGCATCATTATTAAAGAAAATATAGGCAAGTTTGCGCATGGAGATCTATTATTTATTTTGAGACCGCCAGTTTTTTTTTTCATTGTTCAAAGACGACAATGTGCGTTTACTTCTGATAATGATCACAAAGACTTATATGTATAGAGGGTGCGCCAATAGTTCGTTGACGGGATATTGTCGGTTTATAGAAGCACAATTTTTTCAATTCGTTGCCGAGGCATGATAGACAGACCTTAAGGCTACACACCCAAAATAGTTTCACTCCATCCGCATTGCGTATACAGGGTGATCCATATCAGAGTAACATGTTTTTAAATGGCACCCCCTGTATATTATTCCATATTTGAGTCGATCAGTCAATTTTAGATTGACTTTATGAACCACACATGGTATCTCGAACGAACCGTTCACCCGCAAATCCCTATTTTTTGAAAAAGCAGATGTTTAAACAAAATTAATATCGAATTGATTCTGAGAGTTAGAGAATTGGGATTTTTTGGTGATGCTAACCATGAAATGTGCTAATGTAGACCGTATGTACGAGCTCCAATTATTCTTTTTGAGTTACGAGAAATCGTTATGCCAATTTAGAAAATTTCAATCAAGGACAACTTTATTTTTTTAAATGAAACCTACTAGCTTTTTTATGCGATCAAATGTAGAGTCTTATTAGCTTCCTGGCGATATATGGTTGTTAGTATCTATCTCTGGTAGTTTTCTTGCAAATCTACATTTTCCTATTAATTCGACGTTTCTATCATTTCTCAATACTGGGTAGGTATTGAGATCAAGTAGGCCGTCGAAAACAGATAATATAATTGATTGAAGTTATAAATGTTATTATTTATTATGGATCTGAATACTGGATCATTGACAGGAGACCAAACATCAGAGAAAAACAAAACAAAAGCAGTATAATTATTATAACAAGATATTTCTAGATGTAATGCCACTTTTTAATGAAAATGACGAGCACTATTCGAAAGAGTGGCAAAATGAAAGTACTGAAAATTTCACATCAATAACTGGACAAAGGATAGTCTAGCTTACTACAGAAATGTAATACGGTTGAGAGTTCATTTTATCACAACATTCATTGGTTTGTGAATAATGGGTCGGTATTTTGAACATTTTTTGTTATAATAATTATTATACTGCCCTTGTTTCCTTCTTTGGATGTTCTGTCTCCTGTTTATGATTTAGTGTTTAGATTTATGATACAATATTTGAAATTTCAATACTTAGTCTTTTTTCCACGGCCTACTTGATTAGGTAGGTACTGAGAATTGAAAGAAAATTCGAATTATACGGAAAATGAGAATTTGAAGGGAAACTACCAGAGATATACACCAACAACCGTATATCACCAGAAATCTTATGAAATTTTACATTCGATCGCATAAAAAAAATAGTTAGTTTTATTTAAAAAAATCAAGTTATCCCTGATTGAATTTTACTAAATCGGCAAAACGATTTCTCATAACTCAAAAAGAATTAAAGCTAGTACGTACGGCCTACATTGGGTCACTTCATGGTTAGCATCACCAAAAAATCCCAATTCTCTAACTCTCACGATCAATGCGATATTCATTTTTTTTTAAAACATCATCTTTTTCAAAAAAAGCGATTTGCGGGTGAAGGGTTTGTTTCTACCATGTGTGTTACATGAAATCAATCTGAAATTGTCTGAGGAACCCAAATATGTGATAATATACAGGGTGTCCCAGCAAGGGTGGCCACCGGCCATATCTCGGAAACTACTAGACCTAAAAGTTCAGGAAAAAAAAATGATTACTAAAGTGGCCACGAGAAAATGCTGGAAAATATTTTTAACTTCGAAATTTTGCCGCTAGGGGGCGCAATCAAAGCTTAAATATTAAAATTCGAAATTTCTCCGGAAATTTTCAGATTGAGGTATATCTTTATCAACATGGTTAGAAAACCTAGACAATTTCAGGTCTTTTTGGTACAGGGCTCATTGGCGTACCGATCTTCGTGTGAGTAGGGGAAGGTAGTGAAAGTGTAATTGTTCAAGTGGCTGTAACTTATAAACGACTTGTCCGATTTTGTTGCGTATAGGCTTGTTTGGAAGATAAATGTGAGTACTTTCGTATATCGTATCCAGTGATGCGTGATTGTCTCCAGAAAAGTTGCTAGAAGGGGTAACTTGAATTAAAAACAGTGTTTTTCATTTTACCGCAAAAATTTAAATGGTATGGTATAATTCTGATAATAATAACTAGTCCAAATTATGTAAAATTTATTGTTTAAAGGTTTTTAAGTTTTAAGTTTAAGTTTTTTTAAATGGAAAAGGCAGGTAAACTGACAAATGGATCGAAGTTCTTAAATGCACCATTACTTCTTAAATAACTGATGCACCAGCTGATGCAAGATCAGAGATCAACCAAATTTGAGGCCTTTTCTATACATATGACCATACCCATAGGTACAGCTGGTTCGTAAAAAAACTGGTATTGCTCATAGAAATGTTCAAAAAATTGAGCAGTGTAATATTTGTTTTGACAAAACAAAAAAGTATGACGTCATATTTTCACCAGGTTGATACTTTTGAATATTTTTTTCAAATGAATCCTCACATGAGTACAGGAACTAAAGCGAAAATATTGAATTGATCGATTGTGTGTATCAAAATTTGCAAATCAACCTGATTCAAATCAATTATTTACATATATACATCATAACATACCCAAACTTTTCACTTGAATGACATGTCACTGTCGTATAGTTTTGTCAAAACAAATATTACACTGCTCAATTTTGTAAACATTCCTATGAGCAGTACCAGTTTTTTGGCAACAAATTAAATGGTCAGTATTTCAATTTTATGGACAGTACTCTTTGGCATTATTATATTTCCCTTGGTCAGAATGATAATAAATGGTCGGTTGAAATAATGAAGGGTCAGTAACATAAAGAAGTGGTCAGTAAAAATAATAAATGGTCAGCATAATAATAAATGGTCGGTTGAAATAATTAACGGTTGGTAATATAAAGAAATGGTCAGTAAAAATAATGAAGGGTCAGTAACATAAAGAAGTGGTCAGTAAAAATAATAAATGGTAGATATAAATTATCAAGAGTCAGTATCATAAAAAAACGATCAAATAAATTGGTAAATGCCTGGTGAAAATAATGGACAGTCCATAAAATTAATAAAGCGACAGTAAAATAATGAATGGTTGGTCATAAATTTTATTTCGTATAAATACAAACATTTTTACAACGGAACGAAACACAACTTGGTAAAGAGAAAACACTCTGCCTTTGTCATGATGAAGTAGTCAGATAGGTTCCTTTGAGAGGCGGATTTAGTTTGGGTTAGTTAGGGTTAGTCTGTGTTGGTGATAGAAATTGATAAAAAATATGCAGCGGCTTGTTGGTTAGCACTAGGTTAACATTACAATTTTTATTATATATCATAATTGACGTGTTCTGTATATACCGTACCATTTAAATTTTTGCGGTGAAACGAAAATAACAGTTTTTAATTCAAATTACCCCTTCTAGCAACTTTTCTGGAGACAATCACGCATCACTGGATACGAAATACGAAAGTACTCACATTTATCTTCCAAACAAGCCTATACGCAACAAAATCGGACAAGTCGTTTATAAGTTACAGCCACTTGAACAATTACACTTTCACTACCTTCCCCTACTCACACGAAGATTGGTACGCCAATGAGCCCGTACCAAAAAGACGTGAAATTGTCTAGGTTTTCTAACCATGTTGATAAAGATATACCTCAATCTGAGAATTTCCGGAGAAATTTCGAATTTTAATATTTAAGCTTTGATTGCGCCCCCTAGCGGAAAAATTTCGAAGTTATAAATATTTCCCAGCATTTTCTCGTGGCCACTTTAGTGATAATTTTTTTTTTCCTGAACTTTTAGGTCCAGTAGTTTCTGAGATATGGCGGGTGGCCACCCTTGCTGGGACACCCTGTATAGGGGGTTTTATTTAAAAAAATGTAACTTTGATATGAATCACCCTGTATACGCGGTGCGGATGAAGTGGAACTATTTTAGGTTTCTAGCCTCAAGGTCTGTCTATCATGCCTTGGCAACGAATTTGAAAAATGTGCTTCTATAAACCGACAATATCCAGTCCACGCACTATTGGCGCACCCTGTATGTATGTTTGAAGTCGACCTTGTGTGATAAAAAGATACCAATTAGTAACTTGGTAGGCTTTGCTTGTGATGACAAACGTTTGGAGAATACAGTTCTATATTTTCCTGGCTGATTTGCCAGAACTAGCGTAGGTGAAATGTTCGTGTCACATGATTGTCCTAGCCAAACCTGTCTAGAATTCCCTAGAAGCGTTAAAGACCTCATGAGAAATATAGAAGAGCACAGTTAAGCCAAAGTTTTGGCAAACAAGAGCAACTCAAATAATTTGTGTTGGGACTGAAATCCATAAAATAATCCTACGTGGTCAAACAAGAAGGCTCTTATTAGAACAGTGTTGTTCAAGGGTGCTCGAGCAATATGATCCTTTGAGGAAATATTATCGTGTCCTATGTTTTGAGGATCCTCCAATTACCAATGATCAAATTTTGAATGCAATTGACAACAAAATTACAGAAATGTATCTAGAATTCATGGCCCATACTCTAAATATGCTTAATATATTTAATACAACTTTTCAGGCTGAAAGCCCTGTATTGTATAAGCTCAAACCATCAGTTGTCGACTTATTGAAAAATGTATGTAGTAACTTTCGATAGTTAAATCTGTTGATGTACTACATTTTGACCACAGGAATCCTAGAAACTTTATTTTAAATCGCTCTTGCGCGTGCAATAGGAAACAGGTCCAAAATAGTGTAAAAGGAGATAAGTTGATATCTTGATCCTTTATCAATGATCTAAAGCTTTGCAAACGGAGACAACTATACACTGAGTCGAAAGAGCTTTAAAAATAATAGTTCCCGAGGTGTTATTCCATTTATTCGTGTGAGAGTGAAGATATGTCGAGATAACTCATGTCTCATATTATAAATTTTGTAAGTATGTTACGCTCAAACCACCCTTAGCGGAATTAAACAAAAACAAAAAAAAATTAATGAGTCTCAGCTAGACGTCAATCACCTTTCCCATCTGTCTTCCGTAATTTGGGATAGTAGGGCCGCCAGCTTTTAAACAGTGGAGACGGTGGGGTTCGATTTAATTTTGAGAGCGCCACGTGGTTCTTTTACCTACCCTCCCAAATGATGGAGTGTCGTGCCGATATTCCGCTAACCACGAAGTGCAGAATGTCAGTTTGTTTTGATAATGCAGGGAATACAGAAATGAGAAAAGTTATTCCCAAACAGTAGTCTATTACGCCAAATAACAAAAAAATACCAATCGCAATTGGAATCAAATGGCAATTCAAATAATTCAATTTACTAACAGTCATTATAATAATAATGCGATAATGTGTTGGATATTCCACGGAAAAATCATCACTGAAGCCGCCACCCAAACATGATCATGTCTGTTTACATTCGGCGCAAGTAATTATGAATACTAATTTGAACAAGTCACAACTGATACCGCATTATTCGTTACATCCAAAAATTTGACAACTAATATGTTACCAAACAACAACAAAAAAAATCCCAATAAACCAAATATATGCACCTTAAAGGTACGAGCCAATAGATAATACGCAATTAATATCGTAGGCTCAATTTAATTCAATTAAATGAGTATTTATTATGTTTAGCAATAGTAGTTGATATAGTGCGGATCCGCCAAAAATCCAAGAATACGTAAGTAATGATTAAATTGACAAAAATTAGATTGATTTCAAGATAAGGTGATGAATATTTCTTTAAAACTTGCGTGACTCCTGCGTTGAACGCCCAGGCTCAGGTAGGTTGATAGGACTCCAGGATAATAACCGCAATCCAGGAAATGGTCGAGGTGTCAGGTTGCGATGGTTAAGGGTAGATGGAAAATTGTTGACCCAAAATAGAACCCTTCAGTTTGAGGGTTCTTAAGAATCCAGAGGTAAGTGAACGCAACGGTTGAACGAATCCACCCCAAATCCAAAAAGATGAGTTCGCGGGGTAGCGTTCTCCAGCCACGCCCACTGCACGACGCTCTGAACTTCCTAAAAGAACACCCAGTTCCACCCCAAGGATCACAAAGAAAACAGCAACAGAACTGTGCACTAAAGATGGAGATACCCCAACAACATACCTGATGTTAAACGGGTCGAAGTTTAGGGTTTCCCTTTGAAACTCAATTGATCCCACTTCAGTGTGGAGCGGCCGGTTGTAACAATCCACAATCATCCACGATTAATGGCACACACAACACAACCCAATGGCCACAGGTGCTCCACTGCTTATTTATCCTTCCAGGAAGACAGGACTCATCCACAAAGGTCCAAAAGCAAGCAAGTTTAGCGATGAGAATCACAAGGGAAATCTGAGTACTGTCTAAAAATGGAGGCCCAGTACCTTCGAACTAGCCGGAAGTTCTCTAGATTCAGCGCATGAGACAGGAAGAAACCCATCCCCATTTCACCAGTGGGGCGGTAAATAACCTTGTCCTTGTCTAAAGTAGCAAGGGAACCCTTCCAATCAAACAGAGAAAAATCCACGAATTGTGGTACCGGGGACATTTAAAAAAAAGGTAAAATCCTCAATAACCCAGTAAAATAACAAGACGTGACAACGTCGTCAAGAACCAAGCTGTAATTATCTCTCCTTGACAAAGAATCACGCACGACGAAAAGCCAAACCTCACAATCTGTGACATGTTTACGTTCGTGATTCGGAATAAGATGATTTCAATGAATTTGAATTACAGGATTAATTACGCAATAATCAACCAAAACTACCACATATAAGTAAATAATGGACCAGTTTTAATGCTACAAATCGTTCTTTTAATAACAATTGAACATGCATTGATGCTGTAAGTCAAATCTCCATAATATTAGAATTAACTTAACTATTGGGCTCAAAATGAAAATTGACCGTTACAAGTAAGGAGGTAAGTACAGTTGCCTCCTACAGCACAAAGACAATAGTTTTTCTATTACTATAATTGTTCAGTTAACACATACTGGATTAACAAGAGCCGGTGTTTTTTTTTAATAAAAACGCACGATCTATCTGTGGGCTTGATATATTAGAAAAGTGTGGTTATGTCTTCTAATAGAACACAATTTTTGGCTTAAGTTCGCGCCAGGGCTATTATATGTCAAGGTGAGTATAATATGGTTTATCTCCTTGTGAATTTTTTGCTGATATATCCTGCACTGTAGTAGGACTTCTTTTAGATACTTAAAGTTCCCTTCACACTATTTGTTTTTGAAATCACCTCCTTTGCGTTTAAATCTATTCTTTAGTAAGATGACATGGTGTGAATAATCACAAGACTATTCTCGAATTTCTTGGAAAAGGACTTGTGCGGGAATAAATGAGTGTCAATTTGACACTGATTTCAACGTTTCCGGTGAATTAAATTGGCTATTATCCAAGCCAAGAGAAAATAAACTCCCATAAGCGATTTCAAAAATATGAAACGTTTGTTCAGAGATTAGAAACGGGACGTTTTCCTCCACACGGTCGAGGATACGAGTCTAGAAGTCACGTCATGAGTGTGCAATCGTTTACGTCGCGTCATCTTGTCTAAGAAAAAATGAGCTGTAGTAATAATGGGTCCTATGATTGAACGTTCACGTTAACTTAACGTATCTGTTAAGATTGTTTACTAATGCAAATGTTCCATTTGATAACAGCGTTACCATGGTGCTATGTACATGTTAAGATAACGTAAACGTTCAATCATAGGACCCATAATGTATGTTATTTTATCACTTTAACATAATAATCTACTACATAATAGTATATTTTTCATCAACCTACTGTTATAATGTGTTTTAGGAGGCTTTTCCGAAGTCTTCTTTGAACAAATGCTGATGCAAGAAACATCTATGCCTTCTTCGTCGGTTTTTTGCTACACAAATTCTTCGGATGACCTCAGCGTTCCAGGATGCAGCATTACTGGACAATAATGGATTTGTTTCAAATTTGTAAGTGAGTATGTCATTATTTTCTCAATTTATCCTATTTCATTTTGTATGCGAAGAAATCCCGTAACGTGATTCCAGATGCTATCCCGAAGTCTTCTTTTAATAACATGTGATGACATCAAAGGATCATCACAGCCTGTAGCCCCAGTATATGTGGTAGAATGTGTCTTATCCGACAGGCAACTTCCCAGGCAGTTACGCAGGTACTTCACGAACAAATCGTCACGAAGTTTGGATGTCCCCTAACGGACACGGGACGCAATACACCGGACGACCGTTTAAGGAACTTATATAGAAAATGGGGATTACTCATCGGTTGACCCCAGTCTACACTCCGCAGGCAAACCCTGTAGAACGAACCAACGAAACAAACAAGACTATGATTGCTCCATTTTGTGACGATAACCACCGGAAATGGGATGCTTACCTGACCGAATTAGTTTTCGACCTCAACAGTTCCGGACAAGATTCCACCGGATTTTCGCCTGCTTTTCTCAACTTTGAGCGAGAATTGGATCCTGCGAGAGCTGGATACCGTGTGGTGAGATTGGAACCAAATATTAGAACCAGATTCGGAAGCTTCACCCGACCACATTATCACCTATTCCGAACGGGTGAAGCGTCTCCAGGAAGTCTACGAATTAGTACGTGTTAACTTAGGACGAGTGTTCATCACACAAAGTCACAACTATAACCTGCGACGACGAGGTTTGAGATGTCACGTGGGCGATAAGGTTATGAGGAAAGAACATCCACTCTCATCAGCCGCTAAGGGCTTTGCAGCCAAGCTTGCTCCAGAGTTCTCCGGACCATACACCATGGTCAGTCATTTCTCCTGTTGTATATGACGTAAAAGACAATGACGGTAGAAACTCCGGCGTATCCACGTTCAAGACCTAAACCTGCAAACTAAACTGAATTATTTCTGTCTTAACAGGTAGAGGCCATGTCTTCTCCAAAAAAATTCAAACCCCGGATGGAAGACCTATACAATCCGGTGCAGGACTGTTTGGACCGCACACACCGGCTAGAAGCCGACAGGGACAGAGCCCGGTAGGCCGCGAGGCGGCTGCGGCATCGTACATTTTTTTTAAGAAAAGTTCACCCACAAATAGTACAGAACAGTTCCAAAATTCACCAACAATCAACATCGCATTAAATACATTCCATGATGAAGTACTTCCAGGAACCTTCACCAATGATATTAAAAACCCTGAAGAACAAGAAGAAGTGATGCATATTGTATCAGATATCATCGAAGAGTTTTCCGAATTTGATGATTCCGATGCAGATCTGGACTTCGAGCCTCTTCAGAAAAAGCGAAAAACCAATTTCAAATTAAAAAACTTATATGATGATGTACCCAAATTTTTGAGCATAATTATTGTGATTGATTCAATTTATGCTTTTGCACCACAAAAGAGTCCAGCTATCGAAACTTGGCAAGAAAATGAGGAAGACCATGCAGAGAGGTGATACTCCAATACCACAGAACAGAATATCAAAAATTATTCAACATCCTGATGACCACCTGCAAAATATTGAGAAACAGAAGGAAGAAAGAGCTGGAATGGGATGATGATATATGTGGGTTTATTTTTATTTTAGTGGATTTATAGTTTTAAGTATAGTTTTCATCGGACATTATTATTCAGTACATGATTGATGGTATAAGGGATGAGTCATCTCACAAAATTGATCTAAATGGAGCGAGGAATTTTTCAGATTTTAAGGAAAATATAAAATTATATGATGAGATCAAACTAAAGGAGAAAAAGAATAATCCAGGCAGAAATGAAGAAAAATCAAAATGGAGAGGAGGTGAGATGGAGGTTCTGGATCGAGTTCTGGATACAGGAAGGATGAAAGAAGATATAAAAACAAGATTACAAGAGAGGAGAAGGATAATCAACCTAATAATTGTTTCAATTGTGGCCAAATAGGACATAGATCTACTAATTGTCCTGATAAATCAAAAGGTGTCAAATGTTTCACGTGCAATGAGTTTGGTCATCTTGCACCGAACTGCAACAAGACGACAGAAAATCCAGCCCAAAGAAGAGGAATACATACCGTGGAAGTAACAGTTGTCCCGAAGAATGCATTGATAGTGTTCATCGAAAACGTATGTATTGTAGCATTGTTTGATACTGACAGTGACATTAGTACAATACGAGATGAAGTATATTGATATTCTTCAATGATTTTGAAATCATTTTCAACACAAACCATTTAATCAAGGAGACAATCAAAATTCATGGCATAGGAATGAATAAAGTTGAAACTTTGAGATATTTTCGCCAAGAAGTTAATATCAATAGCGAAGCAGTGACTTTGACGTTTTATGTTATTCCAACAGAAAATTTGAGTTATTGAGCTATCGTTGGCAGCGACCTTTTGGATAATATGGAAGTAAACATTAAGAATGGAGTCGTAGAAGGATATAGGAAGAAGAAGCATTTTCTGATGGAAATTAGAGTGGCCAGAGAAGAAGAGGAGATATTCAAAATAAAGAAGTTAGGAATAAATTGAAGGAATAGATTGAGAATTACCAGCCTAACAAGGAGAAGAGCACGGAAATTAAAATGAAGCTTGTTCCAAATGCTGTTTATCAAAATCCAAGACGACTTTCAATAAAATAAATGATGATCAATGCAGTGAAAAAGTTCAGGATCTATTTGTTAGGAATTAAATTAAAAATCATCATCAGATTGTCCAGCGTTCCAGAAAACTATGAACAAAACAAATTTGACACGTGTTGCAAGATGGGTTACTACTGGAGGAATACACGTATGAAATAGAACATCGAAGTGGCAGCCGCATAACTCATGTCGATACATTAAGCAGATATCCAGCAGTGATAGTGATTGATAAATTGACCTGTGAAGAAAGTGGAATGGTTCAAAGACTTCGACTAGCTCAAGAACAAGAAGACACAAGATGTGAAAGCTTTTAGGAACATAGTTGCCACAGAAGAATACCAAGATTTCATACTGAAAAATAATATTTTATTCAAGTACAATGATGGTTTGGAATTGATAGTAGTTCCTAAACCACTGCAGATAGAAATATTAAAGAAGGCACACGAAATAGGACATTTTGCAGTAGCGAAGACGGAAGAAGTTATAAAAAAAGAATTCTACATTCCTAAGTCGACGGAAAAAGTTCAAGCTTATATCAAGAGTTGTGTTACCTGCATACTAGGAAATAAAAAGAAAGGTAAAAAAGAAGGAATACTACATCCTATCGCGTAGGGTGAAGGTCCACTCAACACCTATCACATAGACCATTTAGGACCACTGCCTTCCACTAATAAGAAATACCAACAAATCTTTGCTGTAAAAGATGATCTTTCAAAATTTGTATGGTTATACGCAACTAAATCAACAACATCGCACGAAGCTGTGGACAAGTTGAAGCACCAACAGAAGACTTTTGGTAACCCAGTAAGACTGAGAAACTGCCTTAACATCGAAGGAATTTCAGGAATATTGTGAAGACGAAAGAATTGAACATGTTACTATAACCACGGCCGTACCAAGAGGAAATGGACAGATAGAGAGGATTTATCAAATCATAATTCCAATTCTGACTAAGTTGAGCATGGATGATCCCAATAAATGGTTCAAATATTTGGAAAGGACTCTTTAGAAGTTTTGGTTGGAGTAAAGATGAGGAATAAGGAAGACGTATTGATTTATGAACTAATAGAGAAGCAAACCATCGAGATGTTTAACAAGAATAGAGATGAGATCAGACAGGACAGTAAAAGACAGATTTTGAAGGTTCAGGAGGAGAATCGAAAGCAGTATAATTTAAGAAGGAAGAAACCACGTGCCTACAAAATTGGAGAGTTGGTTTCTGTTGAACGAACTCAATTCGGTGCTGGTTTAAAATTATGCAAAAAGAATTTAGGACCGTATGAAGTATCTTAATTGAAATTCAACGAGCGTTATGAACTAATGAAAGTAGGCAATACGGAGGGTTCGAGTCGAACATCCAGTTGTGCAGAATACATGAAGCCGTGGGTAGTGAATCTTAGTGAATCCGTGTCGGATTCGTCGCAGGACGGCAAAGTGTGGGTTTATTTTTATTCTAGTGGATTTATAGTTTTTGGTATAGTTTTCGTTATTTATGTTTATTTGTTCTATCATCTGTAGCGGATTTCATGTTATTTCTTTAAATAAGAGTTCAACATCATTTTGAATATGAATGCTGTAAAAAAAGAGGTTCAAAAAAGAGAATTAAGACGAGTATCAAGAAGAGCCGTGCCCTGTAGATACATTTGAAGAGTTGAAGACGTAAAAACTGTATCTCTCTGATTTTCTTCAACGAGAAGAACCAGAATTTGTACGAAGCCTCATGTGAATAATTATTATTCCACCTGCCATTTGAAAATAGATTGATATTCAGTTGCTGTGATTTGATTTGAAGTGAGTACTTGACTTCAACTTTATTGAATCAGTTCATAGATTGATGAAACACAAACCTACATATATGTTAAGATAATATGAATAAAATGGTTGTCCAAGTCTGCTTTGATAAAAAAAAAAGAAGAAAGATTAACAGTCACGAAGTCTGAGTTCAAAGTAGCGCTTGTAACCTCCTTGCACTGGTGAATGCCACAAAATTGTTCATCAAAACTTAGTGACCTGGAAAGAGATAAAATAAGAACTTCTTTCTGGACAATGACATTTGGTGAGAGAAGACTTTTTTTTTATTCGCATGTATAAAAATTTAGGGTAAAAACCAGAGTACAAGAGGCATAAACGTCGAAGAGAAATTATTTCATAAAATACTTCATACCAATCAAGAACCAAGAAGATGAATCTGGAAAGATTCTCAGTGAAGATCTGCAAGTTTGCAAAACGATGTATTTACATACGCTTGGCCTCAAGACTCATGAAATGATAACCTCACATTTAGGGGAAAAGAGAAATTCGGAAAGTAGTTTGGCTAAGACCAAAGACGATAGAAGTCTTGTTGCCCGAACCATTTTGATTGCCCAAAAACTAGATCATCAGACTGCTGTTATCAATCACATTAATTCGTTCAATCCAGTTATACATAACCCAAATACATATCAAAATTTTTTGTTACGAATTATAGTGTCCAATGGTTGATGATTTTCATTTTTTCAGATTGGTCGTCTTCGATAAAACATTCGAATCTCTTCAGAATGCTGGTAATGTCTGCGTAATGTGGCATGAGGCTCTCAGAGGAAAAGCCGCGTCTGACGTCGCATCAGCATACTACAATGTAATCAAAAAATTAAGCTGTGAGATAACAAAGGTGACGTTCTGGGTTGACAATTGCTCAGCCCAGAACAAGAACTGAACACTGTATTCAACCTTCGATTGCTTTGTTGATTCAGATTGGGGACCCAATGAAATGAAATGACATTGAAATATTCTGGACATTCTTATATGGCGGCGGATTCAGTTCATGATCGAATAAGCATGGAAATGAAATAAAATCCAAATATATATATCACTATGACCAACTATTGAACATGATAGTACATTCATCTAAAAAGACAAAATGTTTGGCTCTGAATATCTCAGATTTTTTTCCTTTTACTGATGGTTGCAAACAACGTAAAAATAATAATATTCCACTTCTTGACACTATTAAAGTTGTACAGTTTTGTAAAGGCTCCACAACTCTGTTTTATAAAAAAAAACATTTGTGATGATGTTTTTATTGAATCGTCCTTTTTAAAAACAAATTCGAATCAGAGTTACCTTTGGCGCCGTATTCAGAACCTCTTGGAATAAATACCAAAAAGAAACAAACAATTCTAATCGCACTTTGCCCTTCATTTGATGACGAGAGAAAAAAAATATTTTGGATGCACCTACCATAGAATGATCAGTCACGAAATTTATGTACGGTTTCAGAAAAATTAATATGAGATTTTTTATGTATTCATCAGTATTATTTTTGTGATATTTTAAAACTTGTACTTCCTATTAATAAAGTTGTTTTCAAATGATTGTGTTATTTATTACAATTCCAGTACCAACTACTATACTCTACTCCATGTATTTGTAAAAAACTTTGAAATATGCTCACTAGTAACTAAAGTTGCCAACTACTACTTATTTTTAGCTATAGGTGATTACATTTTTTTACTCTGATCAAAACATATTTTTTAACAATTTCCTCCTCCACTTTTTAGTTCTATTTCACAATTTCTGGATTCTCCATCAAAAATGATGCCAGAATTCGTCAATAACAAATTGGCAAGTTTTATACATAAGAAAGGCTAAAACAATTTGGGAAACACGCTCTCCCGCAAAAAAAGCAAAATCGTAGTTACTAGTTTCTACCACAGTACGGCTGCGGTTTTATTGGATCCTTTGTTCGTTTTTAGCAGTGGATTTTCATTAAAATATATTCACCGTTTACCTTTGATTCTAGTTCCATTCTCATCCCTTGCCTATAAGTTTGATTAGCCTGTTTTGTTCATGGATCTTTGCTATCATTATTTTTCATCTTCAACAATTCATTTCCTCCTAATTCAATTAACTTTGATGACTACGTTAAGTTAACGTCTACGTTCAATCATAGCCCCCATTGTCTTGGTCATGTCATTGGTCATCTGTCGAAGGCCATTCTGATTGAATCTCTCACGGTCAAAGTTGCTAACAACTATAATCGGAAGAGATTCTGGTCATCTTTTGACGGATCTTGATGTTGGACACCTTATTTTAACCCTGGAGTGTTTAGTTGTGTGAAATTAGTTTCCGTTTTGCCGTTACTCCAGAGTTGTGCCTTTTTCAGGATTTTTGACTAGAGGTGAGTCAGATTGCTCTTTTTGCACGTGACCATGCATGACTAAATGGCTATTTCTTTGGAATAGATTCAATTGTTGGGTCAAACCACCGTAACATCGAGGTGGACCGACATAAATGCAGCCAGAACACTTCTGCGGGAAATAACTTGAGAAAAAAAAACCTTATTTTTTATAAGGTAATCTCATTGGTTCTCCTTATCATTTTTCTATTCCATAACAATCTACATTCTATTGTCAAAGTGACAAATTCTCAAGTACTTTTCGTAGTGTTCCGTTACAAGGCAGTGGCTCTCCGGGTCTTTTGAGCTTGGGCATATTTGCACGCTCACACAACAACTTGATTTCAGCTAGAGCTATTTTCTAAGAACGACTGGTTTTGGAATTTATCAACCAATTAAAAGCGTGGCAAATTTTGGCGCCCAACGTGGGACCCTTTAATCATTTAAGCTACCTGAATAACCGTTTTTTCTCTGCCGAGCTTGTGATTTTAACCCAAATACTTGGTGATTTTTCATTGTTGACTTTGATTTGTTTTTTGAATTTGAATTTGATCTTGAGCTATTGTATTTGATTGCGGATTTTTGATATCACTTATCGACTTTGAATTTTCAATTTGATGGCGGTTATTGACTTTGACAATTTATTTATTTCATTGCTGGCGTATTCTGATAGTGACCTTTTTTTTAACATCTCTTTCACTTTACTTTTCTCAGACGTATTTTTTTTGCGTTATGGTTTACAAAATGGATGTGCATTAAAAGGGAAATGCTTTTGCATAAATTCTTGATCCGAGGAATTTCCGTTGAAGAAAATAAGACTGTCGAACAATTGAAAACGTCTCTACGACCCTTGTTGAGGTTAGTGAAAACAGGTTACAGGTTTTTTTAAACGGCCTCCATATTCCTTGAAGATTTCTGAAGAGAAAGTTCTCATTGGCAGGTTGCTGGTTTCAGCCAAAGTGGCTATTGATTCTCTTGCGGGTGACCGTAGTCCAAACCGAGTTCTTTCGATCCAGTCAAAGCTAGTACATATTCTCAAACGAACTGATGATATCCCTGTCTCCATTTCAACTGACCAAGAACAAACAGACCTTGTCGAACTGCTTGTGGACAATTTAGCAGCTTTGGATTTGTTGGAAAATGTTTCTGGTGTTGACTCTTCTTTATATGATAAACCCAAAGAAGAGAAATCTACGGATGCTCGTGCAGGTTCTCCATTGCACAGCACTTGTATAAATAGGACCATTCTTTCCCCTGCTCCAAGTTGTTCAAAGTCTCATGATGTTGAGAAGTGTAATTTGAAATTCAGAGGTGCGGTGAAGCAGCTGTCAGTCCATGGTTTTCTGGAAAAGGCTGAGGAACTTCGTAAGGCTCGCAACGTCAGTGAGAAGCAACTCTTCCATTCGGCTATTGACCTTTTCTCTGGCAAAGCTTTCGATTGGTGAAGGGCAAACAAGGACAGGTTTTCTACTTGGAAGGATCTATCGGATCTATTGCGCAAGCATTTCGAACCCCCGGACCATTGTTCACGTCTTTTTAAGGAAATTTTGGAAATGACCCAGGACGTTTCTGAGAGTATCGTTGATTACCTTTCCTGTATGACCATGGTGAGTTGTCCCAAGAGGCTCAGTGAAATATTCTTACTCGGAATTCATGTCCCTTTTATTCTCACCAGTTGCCGGTCTTCACTACCTTGGATCAGCTGGAAGAAGCATGTCTGAAGCTTGAGACGAAGAAGTACCGTGCTGAGAGAGTAGTTAGGGCAAAGCCGATTCGGCCTCAAATGTGCTATGAAATGGTGAATGCGCGAGATGTGACGTCATCCGTCGTCGGCGTGTTGTGTGGGGGTTGGGGTGGGGTGTGGGGGTGGGGGTCTTTGCGACCTCTGGACCATTTCCCAAAATGGCCGCTAGGTGGCGCCACGATACGGTGGCGCCACGATAGCGCGACCGTCACCACGTGCGCGTGACGTCATCCGTCGTCGGCGTGTTGTGTGGGGGTTGGGGTGGGGTGTGGGGGTGGGGGTCTTTGCGACCGTCACCACGTGCGCGTGACGTCATCCGTTGGTGGGCGGTGTGACCGTTGGTGGGGGTGGGGGTGGGGGTGGGGGGTTTGGGATGACATTACATTTTATGAACAGTTCATGCTTGAAGAAATTGAATATTGTGGGTAAGTGTTATCATCGTTCAGTTCTGAATTTAGCTCGAATGCGCGGTGTTCTTATCAATAACAAACGAGTCTCAGCACGCGGTATTCTTATCACCAGTAGACAGCATGTGGTTTTCACGTCACACTCCTCTTATCAACAGTTCTAGATTTAGCTCGAATGCGCGGTGTTCTTATCAATAACTGACGCCTCATGGTCTGCAGAAAACTATAGTTTGATATTTATCCATGTAAAATTATCTCATTTCAATTTTATTCATTTTTTCAGAACCAATCCATCAGTACGAAAATTCAATGCAAATAATTGTGGACAATTGTCAATCGAATTTCTATATAATAATATGACATGATCGAGAGCCATCAGTAACGTTGAGAGTGTCATCATGACTAGAACTATAACAATAACGGGAAATACTTCTGTGTTGAAAGCAGAATTCAATCCACCCATATTTTTGGATGAAAATAAAGAATATTTTTTGGGGTTGGCTGATTTTGAATCGTTTATGAGTATACCTAACATACAACCGGGTAGCAATAAAATATATTTAGCGGATAAAGTTATCACAATTCCAGAAGGAACTTACGATTTAAAAGATATTGAAACATATATTAATTCTGTAATTGATGACATTTTTGGAGAAAAAGTTGGGTTTAAGATGAAAGCAAACCCCAATACATTAAAATGTCAGCTTTATTGCACAAAGGAAATAGATTTCACACCAAGTGACTCCATAGCGAAAATATTGGGTTTTAAGAAACGAAAAATTGCATCAAATGAATTTTCTGAATCGGATGAAGTTGTTAATATATTTAAAGTTAATGCAATTTGTGTTGATTGCGACATTTGCATTGGATCATATAGTAATGGTCTACCCGTTCATATAATTCATCAGTTTTTTCCTTCTGTTCCTCCAGGGTATAAAATAGTGGAATCACCATTACCAATACTTTATTTCCCCATCAGCGTCAAGACAATCAACAACATCACTGTTAAAATAGTAGATCAAGACGGTGATTTGATTAATTTCCGAAACGAGACCATAACAGTTCGATTACATCTTAAACATTAGAAAATATTATGGTTATTGAATACAACTATCGCTATTTCAAACAATCGCCATATAAAAGGGAGAAGCTGTCTATAGAAACCAGTCCAAGACGAAACTCCAACCAGTTAACATCACAAGAAACCAGCCCAGGACGAGACTCCAGCAAGTTAACATCACAAAATCACCAATTTCTTATATCTCTGGGGTTAAAAGTATTGAAATAATGGATATATTAAACGTTGATGAAAAATTATATGTAGATAATTCAATAATAAGCTCTGAGCTTCATTCATATCAACCGTTTGTCTCTTCAAAATTTGAATACAATGATGAAATTCGCATACCTGTTCAAGAACTTGATATATACACACTACCTTCAGGGAGTCATCTTTACATTGAAGGTACCTTGACCAACAATAAGGGTGCCTATTCTAAAAAATTACAATTTGTCAACAATGGTATAGCTTATTTGTTTCGAGAAATTCGCTATGAACTTAATGGAGTTACTATAGATTCCGTAAGAAATGTTGGTTTAGCTTCAACCTTGAAGGGTTATCTTTCATATAATACAAATGAAAGTCTAAAGCTGCAAAATGCTGGATGGTTTCCAAATAGAGATGAAAAGGAAAACATTTTAGTTGATGATAAAGGAAAATTTAATGTATCTATACCTTTGAAAATGTTGATGGGATTTTTTGAAGACTATAAAAAAATAATCTTGAATATGAAACAAGAACTGGTTTTGATCCGAGCCAGCGATGATGTTGATGCAGTTTTATATGTTGAAGATATGCAAAATCCGTCACCCGAAGCGGAAAATCCAAAAGTTACATTTGACAAGATCTATTGGAAAGTACCTCATATTCAAGTTGATATACCACAACAACTAGCTTTAACACAAATTCTTGAAACAAATAAAGATCTGTTACTTGGATTTCGTAGTTGGGAAATTGTTGAATATTCCTCACTACCTGAAGCGACCCGTCATACTTGGCCTGTTAAAACAAGTAGTAAACTTGAAGCACCTCGTCATATAATAATTGGTTTTCAAGAAAATAGAAAAGGACACATCATGAAAGATGCTAGTCAATTCGATAATATAAATCTCTCAAATATTAGAGTATTTTTGAATTCTGAAAGATATCCATATCATGATTTGTATTTGAATTTCAATGATAACAAGTTTTCAGCTCTCTATGAAATGTTTGCAAACTTTAAAAATTCCTACTATGATATACCAAACGAACCAATTTTCAACCCTCAAAACTTTAAAAATAAGTGTCCAATCGCACATATTGATTGTTCCCACCAGAAAAAAACACTTCAAACAGGTACTGTTGTTTTGAGAGTTGAATTCGAGACAAATAATAATACAAAAAAGGATACATCAGTATATTGTCTGATTTTACATGATAAATTATTTAGCTACAATCCTTTAACAAAAATAGTCAAGCAATTGTAATACGCATGTTCTCAAATAATTATATAAACCATTTTATTTCTCTAAATGATGTTCAGTATGTCTCGAGAATTGAAGCTCTGCTTATCTTACCATTTAAAGAGATCGAAAGAATTGAAAAACAAATTCAAGATTATAGTGGTGAATAGCAGATGATGGTGAAATTCTCACAATTGAAAATATGAAACTACTCGTTTTGGATGTACAAGGATTTATAATTGAGAACAAAAAATTTATTCCTAAAGAACTGGCTGCCTATGATGGAGAAAAAATACGTCATTATATATTTAGATGTCCCTTTTCTATGGAACACTTGCCTCCAGAACTGCGTAAACAAGCAAACTGGTTGATGAAAAATCATCATTGTATTTCATGGAATGAAGGATTTACGCAATCACATAAGTTTTCCGACATTGTGAAAAACATAACAAGAAACGTGGATCATGTGTACGTGAAAGGAAAAGAAAAGGCGCAATACATTGGGAAATATTCATCGAAGCCCGTTATCGAACTTGATGACAAACCACCTTTATCGTTGGAAAAACCACATTGTCTATACCATTTATCATCACCCGCAATGTGTGCACTTACTAATGTTTTTAATTTGTATAAAACATGTTTAATGATTGAATAAATCACATTTTTGATTACATTTTTTATTTTATTTCAAACACCTTTTTATAAATATTTACAGGTAGGTATTCACAAATTTTCAACCCTCAAAAATAAGTGTCGAATCACACACAGTGATTGTTCTCATCACAAAGAAACACTTCAAGCAGGATATACTGCTTTGTTTTGAGAGTTGAATTCGAAACAAATAATAATACAAGAAGGATTCATCAGTATATTGTCTGATTTTTACATGATAAATTATTAAGCTATAATCCTTTGACAAAAATAGTCAAGCAGTTGTAATTCGCATGTTCTCAAATAATTATATAAACCATCTATTTCTCTAAATGATGTTCAGTATGTCTCCAGAATTGAAGCTTCGCTTATCTAACCATTTAGTATGAGAATTTTATGGTGACTTACAAATAAAAGGTTCTGTATTGATTGAAAATAAAACAGTTCAATAATGAATACTATCAAAGAAGATGTGGTGAGTGAGCTACACAAACCAGCCAGAAGATTTTTTAAAAGAAGAGCAGTAATTGTAAAGGGGATCAATGATCTTTTTCAAGCAGATTTAGTTGAAATGCAACCATATTCAAAAATAAACAAAGGATATAGATATATTCTGGTTATAATTAATGTGTTTTCAAAATTTGTTTGGGCAATTCCTGTCAAAACAAAGACTGCTAAAGATGTAACCACAGCCATGAAATTAATTTTAAACAGTGTAAAAACACACCCTAAAAATCTGCAGACTGATCAGGGAAAGGAATTCTATAATACAGAGTTCCAAGATTTGATGAAAAAATTCAACATCAATCACTACTCAACATTTTCCAATATGAAAGCTAGCATCGTAGAGAGGGTGAACAGAACATTGAAAAACAGAATGCGGAAAAAATTCAGTTTGCAGGGAAACTATAAATGGTTAAAAATATTACCTGAGATAGTATCAGAATACAATAATACCAAACATTCTGTTATTGGAATGAAACCTATACAAGTATCTAAGGAACATGAGAAGCACCTACTATCAAAAGTTTATGGTCGCATAAAAACAGTGAATCCTTCCAAATATGAAAAGGGAGACTATGTGCGAATAAGTAAGTTTCGTGAGATGTTTTCAAAAGGGTATACACCTAACTGGTCAAATGAAATCTTTGTGATTAAAAAAATAAAAATCACAAATCCAACAACCTACATATTGGAGGATCATAGAGGTGAAAAGATACAGGGTGCATTTTATAAGGAGGAGTTGCAAAAAGTTAAACATCCTGACGTGTATTTGGTAGAAAAGATTCTAAGACGGAAGGGAAATAAAGTTTATGTTAAATGGTTGGGCATGAATAATTCACATAATTCATGGGTTATGAAAAATAATGTATTGTAATATCTTGTAATTCAATAAAAAACACTTGCTAGTAGATAATTCTTTTATTTCTATACAAATATACTCCTAGAATGGGTAGCATGATACAAAAAAATGAATGCAAAGATTGATATAATAGCGAATTCTATATGATTTTTACATTCAAACGAATCAATAAGTACATTCCAGTTTGTTGGTTTTTAAAATTTTCATCTACAAAATAAAGTCTTAACTTAAAAGCTAAATATGACAAATTTTTAATTGACTCATCAATTTTTAGCCAATCAATCCATTATTAACAATTAATTTTTCTCAGTTTGATGGTCAAGAGTCATTATGATTGGTTGATATGCAAATAAACGTTTCTTGTATATTTGAATCCACTTGTATATACAAGGTATTGTTAAAAAGGCGCTCAGAAACAATACTTTTGCTGGAAGTCCTGTTGTCATTGCTAATTTTTATACTAAGGGATATATCGTGGCAATATTTATGTGTTCTAGTGTTCTTGTTTTCTTGTTGTCTTGTTTTCTTGTGTTCTAGTGTTCTTGTTTTCTTGTTTTCTTGTTGTCTTGTTTTCTTGTTTTCATGTTTTCTTGTGTTCTTGTTTCCTTGTTTTCTTGTGTTCTTGTGTTCTTGTTTTCTTGTTTTCTTGTGTTCTAGTGTTCTTGTTTTCATGTGTTCTTGTTTCCTTGTTTTCTTGTGTTCTAGAGTTCTTGTTTTCATGTTTTCTTGTGTTCTTGTTTCCTTGTTTTCTTGTGTTCTTGTGTTCTTGTTTTCTTGTTTTCTTGTTTTCATGTTTTCTTGTATTCTTGTTTTCTTGTTTTCATGTTTTCTTGTGTTCTTGTTTTCTTGTTTTCTTGTTTTCTTGTGTTCTAGTGTTCTTGTTTTCTTGTTTTCTTGTGTTCTAGTGTTCTTGTTTTCATGTTTTCATGTTTTCTTGTGTTCTTGTTTTCTTGTTTTCTTGTGTTCTTGTTTTCTTGTTTTCATGTTTTCTTGTGTTCTTGTTTTCTTGTGTTCTTGTGTTCTTGTTTTCATGTTTTCATGTTTTCTTGTTTTCTTGTGTTCTTGTTTTCTTGTTTTCATGTTTTCTTGTGTTCTTGTTTTCTTGTTTTCTTGTTGTGTCCAATCACACACACAGTGATTGTTCTCATCACAAAGAAACACTTCAAGCAGGATATACTGCTTTGTTTTGAGAGTTGAATTCGAAACAAATAATAATACAAGAAGGATTCATCAGTATATTGTCTGATTTTTACATGATAAATTATTAAGCTATAATCCTTTGACAAAAATAGTCAAGCAGTTGTAATACACATGTTCTCAGAAAAGAAAATGACTAGATTGAAGGCTATTTGTGATTGACAGCTCCTTGATTTTGAAATCTTGTGCCAAATTGAAGCCCTGCATGTCTATTACAATGATTGTTTCATACGAATACCAGGATTCATGGACTTTGTAATGAGTTCTCAAATAATTAACGAGTTTGATAGGTGGTCTCAAGTTTCCATAACCATCAAAATAAAACGCTTAATTTTCATTTATTATGTATGCAGTACAATGGGTTCCATGATTTTGTTAACTTTCTAGATTCAAAATACCACATTCCTTCACTTTAAATTTTTTTTTTGGGGAGGTTGTCACACATAAATACACCTCTTTAATGTGAGATATTCAATATTTTCACATATTTTAGTATATCGTTATTTGAAAGGGATCTCTGCGAAAATATTATTTGATTTTTTTTATGGTTTTTTTCTTGATAGTGCCTCCTTTGTAGGGTTTAATGTATAATCCACCACCCTGCTTGGAAAGTTTTTCCATTTCTTTATTGTGTCGATGTAATTCTTCGAGTTGCTCCTTTGATACTTTAATATCATTAACGGCCTTAGCTATTCCAGCTGCACCACCGCCTAAAGCTCCTAGTGCACCCAAAATTGGAAGTAATAATGGGAGAAATCCACCAATTTTTTTGGGGGGTTTGATAACTCGTGTTTTCTTTTTTCTTTCGGTTCTCTTGATCCCCATTTCAAGTTTCCGTTTACCTTTCATAATTCCACTTACTGTTAGAGCAGCAATTCTTTCTCCTACCGAGGAATCTTTTGCTCCAACTCTCTGCCAAGCTTTATCTGCTAGAGCTTTATCCGCTCGATGTCGTTGAGGTAAATCAGTTGTTTGTGAGTATGCGATATCGTGTTCTCGACACGCAGCATCCAATGGATTGATACCAGACTCTCCCCTATTCAATCTTTCTTCTAAATTTGTACCAGGACCACAAAATTGATAGCCAGGAATATGAAGCTCAACAGGTAGTCTATTAATCAGAGTGTTTATTAAACCTCGACCTTCCCTCTTGGAGTGTTTGGAGGAAGTGTACTTTCGTGAAGCGTGTACAATCATTTTATACCTATAGAGGTTTGTGTGTATCATTTAAATACTATTTTCAGTTTAAAAATTTGCAACACGATTGTCTATCGATTTCATGCTATCTGATCAATATGTCCATCTGATTAATGTATAAATACTTTTGCAAAAAACAATTCTGTTTATTGATATCTAGAATGCGGATAGAAAAACAATCGTTTTCCTTACCCATCACAAACCATGATGTGAAGGATTTTACGAAACCAATTCAAAAACATGGTGATTTATTTGGTGGGGAATCGAAAAGATGTCTCATTGTTGGACCATCTGGTTCAGGTAAAACCAACGTGATGTTGGCTTTACTTGAGCATCCAAATGGAATAAGATTTGCAAACGTGTACCTTTATTCAAAATCATTACAACAGCCAAAGTATGAATATTTAAGACAACTATTGGCACCCATGGAAGAGATTGGATATTTCGAGTATGAGAGCGATGAAAATATCATTCCTCCTCATGAAATAGCACCAGAATCGGTCATCATATTTGATGATATACCATGTGGAACACAAACTATAATAAGGGACTATTTCACACATTCGAGACATAAAAATACAGACTGCTTTTTTATTTTTCAAGGTTATTCATCAATTCAGAAAAGACTTATACGTGAGAACGCTAATTTGCTAATTTTATTCAAGCAGGATTCTATGAATTTGAATCATATATATAATGATCATTGTATGCTGGATATATCATTTGAGCAATTGAAGCAACTCTGCGCACACTGTTGGAAAGAACCTTATAATTTTCTGGTTATTGATAAAGATTGTGAACTGAATTGCGGAAGATATAGGAAAAATTTTGATTCATTCATATATCTATAAAATGGATAAGCGGTTGGCTGAGGAATTGATGAAGTCAAGAAAAGCTGTCAAGGATAAATATAATAGTCTAAAATTAGCTATGACCACTACACAATCACAACTAGAGCAAGCTTACAAACCAATAACTCAACCGCTACAACAACTCATTTCCAAAATAAATGAACCTTTCAACATAAAGGAAGAATTCAAAGAAGAAGAAGAAGAACCTGAAACTTCTATGTTTCACACAACACCATTAAAACCTAAACCAAGTTTTTCAAGATTATTTTATGAGACATCAACACCTACAAGACCTACAAGAACTGGTAGAACTCCTATTCTACCGATGGAAATACCATCATTTTTTGATACAAGCCTTGCATCTGTTAGCCAGTTACCATCTATACAAGAACCTAGTCAGTTACCTAATACTATACAAGAACGTAGTCAGTTACCAACTATACTAGAAACTAGTGTTATAGCTCAAACCAACCCCTTCGAAAGCTCGGAAAATCAAAATCTTTCAGATATATTGGAACAGTCAAGGCAATCGGTTCAAAATTTAATCGACACGCAACCATATGAAATATGGTTAAAAAGTTTTGATCCACTACCAAGAGATTATATTGATGCTAGTGTGAAGGATACTGAACATAATTTTGATCATTATTATGGAATAGTACATGACATAGATACTGATAAATTCTATTTGGGGACCACACTTAAATTTGTAGAAATTATTGGAAAAAATGTGAAAGTAGATGGAAAAATTTATGATGGTACAAAAGGATTGTATGAATTACTATTTAAAAAATATCCTAAAGACTATGAAGATGAGGATTTGGATAATTATATGGATATTTTAGCTAAAACCAATGCATATCGAAGAAATAATGATCCAAATGAACGTGTGCAGGGAAATGGATCATCAAAATATATAACTATAATAGGACCATACCTACAAAAACATGGCATAACAAAAACACGACACATCAAACCATTATATTCTCGTTTTTTAAAGAAACTAAAACCTCCAATAACTAGAATGCGAACGGGAAAGGGGTTGTGGAATATCAATAAAAACGATATAGATTATGTTTATTGGGATAATATCAACGAACTTGTTGATAGATTGAGACTAATAACAGCTTCCATGAGAGCTGGTCATACTGGTCATAATAATGAAATACTATCAATAATCGAAGAGTTACGTGAAGCTAAAGTAATTGCATAAATACATCCTCAAATACGTAAAACGAATCAATCCGAAAATGTCACTCAACAAGTTCGGTTCTCATTTATTCAAGAGAGATGAAACAGAAAACAATATCAAGTTATTTAATTTTTCTGAGGTTAATTTATCTTATGTAATGGTTTTACCATTTATTGGTCGCTATACACCAACAGAAAAAAATTTCGTGTTGATGCAAGATGGAAGAACTTCATACCGTTTCCCATTTGAAAAAGGAATCATTTTATTCGGTGAATATCCTAAAAAAGACGTTTCCATGTTGGTTAATGGAAAAGCAGGAAAGCTGGAAAATAGATCTATTAAGAAAGGTGATTTGATAGCGTTTAGACGTGAAACGGATAGTGAAATAACAGAATTTTATGGTGAATTACAAATAAAATGCCCCGTAGTGATTGAAAATAAAACAGTTCAATAATGAGTACTATCAATGAAGATGTGGTGGATGAGCTACCTACACAAACCAACAAACAGATTTAGATGAAATGTAGCCATATTCAACAATAAAAAAGGATATTATACCTAGATATATTTTAGTTATGAAAAAACCACATTTTCTATACCATTTATCATCACCTGCAATGTGTGCACTTACTAATGTTTATAATTTGTATAAAACATGTTTATTGATTGAATAAATCACATTTTTGATTACATTTTTCATTTTATTTCAAACGCCTTTTTATAAATATTTACAGGTACGTATTCACAAATTTTCAACCCTCAAAAATAAGTGTCCAATCACAGTGATTGTTCTCATCACAAAGAAACACTTCAAGCAGGATATACTGTTTTGTTTTGAGAGTTGAATTCGAAACAAATAATAATACAAGAAGGATTCATCAGTATATTGTCTGATTTTTACATGATAAATTATTAAGCTATAATCCTTTGACAAAAATAGTCAAGCAGTTGTAATACAACCAACAACAACTCAATCGTAAATGATGGGGCACCTAGAAACCGCAAGACTATTCATACAATCAACGCGACGTCGGTCGGCTCACCACATTCAATTATTGGCATCTGTCTGCGGTTTTCTTATCAGTAACAACGAGTCTCAGCCTGTGGTTTTCTTATCAGTTCACCGAATTTGGTTAGATCCACTATAAAGAAGGTTCGACATTCCGCATTTAGCACTCAGTTCACCGACTTCGGTTCCACTATAAAGAAGGTTCGACATTCCACATTTAGCACTCAAGATGTGGTTAGCTCACACCGGTATCGGGACTAGACGATTACATAATCTGGTTTCCGCTGTAGAAAGCTTGTCACAACGATTCCGAAATTTGCAATTTGATGCTGAACACGAGGCTATCTATGGTTTTCGGAGATTCCATAGCCAGGAGGAATGTAGGAGGATTGCTGAAAAATACGAAGAAGCTGCCGACGCCTGCGATCTGTTCCTGGATACATCAGACCTGCATAGTTTCCTGCAGACCATGAAGCGTCTAGATTTCGAGGGCTATTTAGAAGATGTTGAAAAATTTGTTCCTATTTTGAAATAAATACAGTTGAACAAGAGTGTGTGTTTTACTCAGTTATTGATAAGAACACCGCGAGCTAAATTTAGAACTGTTGATAAGAGTGTGTGTGTGACGTGAAAACCACATGCTGTCTACTGGTGATAAGAAAACTGCAGGCTGAGACTCGTTACTGATAAGAAACCCACATCCTGTCTACTGTTGATAAGAGGAGTGTGACGTGAAAACCACATGCTGTCTACTGGTGATAAGAATACCGCGTGCTGAGACTCGTTTGTTATTGATAAGAACACCGCGCATTCGAGCTAAATTCAGAACTGAACGATGATAACACTTACCCACAATATTCAATTTCTTCAAGCATGAACTGTTCATAAAATGTAATGTCATCCCAAACCTGGCACCACGCGGTAACTCGGCACTACGCTCCAACCGAACACCGCGCCCAAACCCAGCACCACGCCACACTTTCAGCCACCAAAAAGGGTACGTTTTTCTACTCCAGCAGATCCGGAACTACCTCACCAACCCCGACCCGGATGTTCCCGCGAGCAACACCATGCCGAGAACCAGAACCCATCGATTGTCCAGAATCACCGACCGTGGAATTTCCCCGGCGCATTTACCCCACGTGCCACTGCTATGGATGCCCTTACGCCGGCATGACACACCACTCGACCTTCATACGGGCCTATTATGTCTAAAAGTGCCACCAAAAGTATTAATAATTTTTCTCCCGGTTTTCTTTTTTTTTCTCAGCTAAAAATTGGTTTTCTTTTTGTCAAACGCCGTAATTTCCTATTGTGGCTACTTATAGTCGAGACTTGAGTCAAAGTCAGACTTGACAACGACTTGAGATCAGAAATGCCGACTATAGACAAGGTTAATTGATATGTAGAGGTTGCGCCGTAACTAGGGAATCGGAAATCCACGAACGATAAACCGAATCGATCCCGTCACCAAGCTCCATTATTGACATTCCTGTCATCGGTGTGTCATCTTGATGTCATAACATGTCCGTATTTAAGGGTCTTAACACTTTTTTTACGGAGTGTCGGCCGTTTTTAAACGTGTTTGAGGGTAAGTTATAACACTGCTTTTGGTATA
This sequence comes from Orchestes rusci, assembly GCA_958502075.1. Classification (NCBI taxonomy): domain Eukaryota; kingdom Metazoa; phylum Arthropoda; class Insecta; order Coleoptera; family Curculionidae; genus Orchestes; species Orchestes rusci. Next base: position 12,413,043 of record OY293312.1, on the reverse strand, counting down.
CAGTGAAATATCTTATCATTATCAAGTGTGAACCATATTCTATCTTTTTTTTGGATGTGTATTTGAATTTCAGAACCGGATCGGAGCCGACTGACGTCATTTTTGTCTGAATTCTGATTCGTCCGAAACCCGAACGTATAACGACGCAACCTTACTACTATCAATTAACCTTGGACTATAGATAAATCTTGGTCTCTGTATCATGACAACTGGGCATGCAATACTTGATTTATTTTCATCTGTGGAGACGTTTTTGTCTTTCGAAATGTATTTATGATACATTAGTACATAACAAATTCTGAATTACCGAAACTCATTATTCTTTGTACAAAAGAACAAAATAGTATTATTCTATGTTGAAAGTGGTTTTATTAGATAGGTACGTGAATCATATTCCGATTAGAAGTTTTTGGCATTGATCAGACGACATATTATTACTTTTTCCTATGAAATGTTTGTATTTTTCGCCACTATCAATAGACAAAAAAAAACACAATATCTTCACGGTTTAAAAAAGTCGTCGAAACACTACGAAAAGAGATCGAAAAGGTACGACGTTTGAATTAACGGAAAATACTACAAAACATCAAACCCTGTTGATATTTTATGGAAAATAAACATGTCAAATAACTAAAATGACGTTATGATCTCAGAATTGTCAGTTGACACTCAATGTCTTCTTTCAAAAATGATTAGAAAAAAACACGAAAAAGACAAACGTATTTCGAAAATGAGTACTCAAGCCCTGTTTTACCAAGAATTCACGAAGCTTCGACTATAGTACAGACGGAAACTTGAGCTTTGAGCCTAGCTTTGCGGAATGCGACTCAAGTCTGAAATTGAGATCCGACTAAAGGTACGAGCATAAGTCATTTTCCCGTTATAATTCGAGCAATCTTCTTTTTCCGGTATCTTGTTTATTTGTCTTTCGGAAGACCCCGTATTTTCCCTAAAAATAATAAACATCGTGAAATAAATAATATCCTGCTATTAACGCTTCGATCGTGATATCCAAACTTGGACTATAACGCATCAATAAAACAATTATTCAATTTATCCAAGTCACGCTTTCGGGCGAATCGTACGTGAAATTTTGACAGTACCACAGCCGTCTCCCACCAAACGACGCAAAAGTGGAGGTGCCGATCCGAGATCGGAGTCCGCAGCAAATTCAGCATTGACCCGCGAGCCATTGAACCCGTAACAAGTGGGTTAAATACCCGACCCACTACGAGTTTTTCAAGACCGCGTTTTTCTAATTTCTATTCGATTGCCACGAGGTAAGGCTTTCTGAACCCGTGAATGTGACTGATTTTGTCGAAATTCTCTAAAGTAAAGCCGCGTTAACGTAAAATAATCAACCGGGTGGGATAAAAATAATACTTTTCAAGTTACGTTCCGGTGAGTTTTCTTGAAAAACTCATGGGGTTTTGTTTGCTTGAATAATGTGCTTTCAGGGGAACGAATTTTGCCGTGGGATATTTCAGACTAAAGTTCAATATCGCATTTGAAGCCGGACTATTGTAAATTTGAGTGAACATCCTTGGTATATTTCTGAGGGAACAAAACTAAATACAGAGAGGCTTTTGGAGTTACCGCGCGAGCGAGAACATTTTTTTTGTACGTTAATTATTCATATTCTTTCGTCACCGGAAAACAGACAGTCGACGTCTGAACCATTTCTATGCCTTTGACCCGTTTTTCTCCTCGTGGAAATAACCCGGACGCGTCAGTTTTCTCGATACATTCTTCTCTACGTCGCCGGAAATGTCTAAATTTTTTAAACCGCTGATTTACTGTTAACTATTTCGCCGTGAAAACCCGACCCGTCGCTAAAATACCTTCGTTACACAGCACCTTTTCACGTTCTGTTTAGCCGATTTGAGCTGATTAGACTACGTTTCATTTTGCTGCTTTTTCGAATCTCCGCCGGGAGAAGTTTTGACTGATTCATTTTCTCTACTAACATTTTTAGATTATTTTTATTTATTTTTGCTGATTGGAAAACCAGCTTATTGTTAAGTTTTCTTTTATTTATTTCATCGACTGGTTGAAAACCAGTCAAAATTGTTATTTTCTTTGTTGGACAAATAGACTGATTGCTTTATTTTTATTTACACCGTGTTTTCATTCAAAAGTTCAGTTGCCCATTTCAGAACGGATTTTGCGGAATTTTGGAGATATTGAACGCCTGGACTTTTTTCACTGTATAAAAGCTACTCAATGGGCACTGTGGGCCCTCTACCACGTAAATACAGGGGGTGGCGCCCGAGCTTTATTTAACATCAACGATTTCCTCATCCCCGTCGGAAATCGATTCCGGAAAATCTCGGGGAGCGTCACAACACTATAGTACAACCCGTGTAATGAGTTCGGTGAAACTCATTCCCTGTAGTTTGGTGAGTCTAAGGGGACAAAGGGGTGAGGGTTGGTTTTCTGTCCTATACCAGACCACCTCAGTCTACTCAATCCTGGCTTGTTCGGATTTGTCAAGCACTGGGTTTTTGCCTGGGCAGCTTTTGTAAGACGGGTACACAAGGTTCTCTCAGGAGGTTACGCAATGCCGGTTAGGGATTGCACATGACACCGTCAGAATTTCATCCTGCAATGGTTGGATCATGTTGGATCGGTGAGGTCTGTTTTTTTTTGTTGTCCTTAGTCAGTATTCTTGTGCATTTTTGTTCAATTTTCTTGATCTCTCATATCATCTTCTTTTCCCATAGTTTTTATTCTCAGTTCACACTTATGGGTTAGTGACGCATATCACTACTTTTATCGTCGGTCAATTCTTTTAGGAATTTTTCCTCCTATCGAAGGAGAGAGGGAGTTGTCACGGGTGAAATTTTCACTACGAGTTATTATGGTTTTATTGGATCGTTTTTGTTCGTTTTTAGCAGTTGATTTTCAATCAAATATATTCATTGTTTACCTTTGATTCTAGTTCCATTTTTATCCCTTGTCAATAAGTTCGGTTAGCCTGTTTTGTTCATGGATCATAGCTATCATTAGTTTTCATCTTCAACAATCCATTTCCACCTAATTCAATCAACTTTGTTGATTAATAGTGTTGCCGACGTCTTTTAACCAAAAAATCCGCTGTCAACTGTAAAAAATCCGAAATTATCCGAAAAAGTCCAATTTGCACACGGGGTGTGAACAAAACGTGAACATGCTTCGTTTCGTATGAAAAGCACCGACAAAAAGTAAAATTTTCATCTGTCACTGTCATTAAAAAATAATGAACTGTATGGCACAGGACGGAAAATTAAAAAAAAAACTCTTCCTTCTTGCTATATTTTACTTTCACAGAAAAAACTAAAAACAACAATAAACAATCATGTGTTTCTAAACATGGGACGCTTTTTTGGCTTTTAATCTAAAGGTACTTTAGGTAGGTCGGTATATGGTACCTGAGGTTTTACAAGAAACAAAACACCAAACGATACTGAAAATCTAATTTTCAAAAATGAATAAAACAAATATATTAACAAACTCTTCTTATCAAACTAAACTTGGGTTTCGAAAAGGAACATTATTAAAGCATTTATAAAAGTCGTCCGCTTTTTAACCATCACGTACAAACCAAAAAAAATTAATAAAGGTCATAGAAAAAATCCTTAAACCTAAAAAATACATAATAATACATACGTACAAACAACATAAATTGTAAATAAATTTATAATATTAAATATGAGAATTTCTCTTTTATCAGTCTTATTTTATTAGGTTTTTTTCCAAACGTTTGCATTTAGCATGGAATTTGATGGCATAAACTGACACCACTGTTTTCAATGCAATCTTTTGTTGCTAAAATGCCCCTGACATTTTCTGTTGTGAGTAAATTTCTTTTGTCCGTCTTGATATTGAACAGGTCACTAAATATCCTCTCCACACAAGCGTTGGAAAAGGGTAAGACTAAAAGTAAAGAAAATATTTTTTCCAAGTTTGGGAATAGCTGAAGATCTGCCGCATTTTTTAATCTAAAGACATTACTCCAATATTTGTCGGTCTCGTTGGAGTTGAGGCCTAACTTTTCGAAATCTAGAAGGGCATGTCTTCTCCACTCATTATCAGCTTGCTGAGGATCAATATAAGTCTTCAGAATTGGTAATCTCCCAAAAATATCTGTTAGGCTATTGTGGTCAAATGACTGAGCAGATTTCGGCTCAATAATTTCCAGGTTGACATATATTTTATCCTGAAACTGGAATCTGTCTTTGATTTGACTGACTAGCTCAATATAAAAAGACAAAATAAATGTTAAAAAATGTTCACAGTGCTTTTTGTCAATGTTGGGATCATTTTTTACTTCCGAAAAACTATTAGTGGCAGATCTACCTAAATATATCTTTTCTAGTGGCAAAAAATGTTCTGGATTTTGATGGTTTATTCTAAATATATCACTATGTTTTCTGATCACTGCCGCATCCTTATAATTAAGACATAACGTTTTCAAAAGGTTTTCTGTTTCAAGCTTCACTCGATGTAATAGAGGTTTTTCGGACTGGAATAGCAGATTGAATTTTGTCATTAGATCCAGACTGTATGATAAGAATTCTAAATAGATTTTTGTGAATGTGATAGTTTTTAACATATTGTCCGTAATATAGGACGGATCCTCGAAAACACTTTTCCTCAAATATGCTTGGAGGGGATCAAATTGTTCTAAAACTCTATCCACACACGCTTTTTCTGACAACCACCTAGTCTGGAATGGAGATAGTATTTTATGCAATTCCACCTGAAAGAAATTTTGAAATTCCTCAAATTTTTGCTTTCTTGCAGGGCTTCTGTTGAAGTGACTAGCTATCAAGTATTATCGGTATTTAACGGCGACAGTAACGTTTCTACTTCTCCGTGTTTTACAGTCGATTTAACAAGTTAAAACTGCGAATTAATTTTTGAAAGTGGTATGGGTGATAGTAGTGATTGAGCTAAAGACAATACACCAAAAAGAAATGTGAAAGCTGATTATAAAACGATGGAAAAGAGAAGTTTGTCAATTGGTTCTGGTGATCAGCTATCTTCAAAAGAGATAAAAAGAATCATTGGAATCTCTAATGTAAACAATCCAGTCCCTGATAAAATCCCAGTAAAGAATGTTAGCCAAATACCGGGGATATCTGAAAAGAATGATGCTTTTATTGGATTTGCTGACGTTGAGATACCTTCTAATTCATTTGATATATTCAAACCTAGAAACTCAATAACAATGCGATCTCCACCATTTCAAAAATTTGATTTTAATTATGTAATCAATAACGATGATGAAGAAGCGACTAATGGGAAAAGACTTCGATCTGAAGAAAGTCCAGCAGATCCAGAGAATACAATGAAGAAGCAATGTGACAGAAATATATCTAGACAGCATATTATCCAGAATGACAGCAGCGACGTTTCCAGGGACAGTAAACAGGAAACAAGTAAGGAAAGCAATAAGCCACAAGGAAAAGACAAATTGGATATTGTATATGAAGTCTTCTCAGCTCTTGACATTATCCAAGAAGTGACCAACGAAATCGAAATTTCAGAAACCCTTAAAGAGGACCAGACATCTCTTAGGAATGCAAGTAGTCAAATCCATAAATGCCTTACACTGTTGATATATAGAATAGGAGAGCTGGAAAAGGTTAACAACATCAAGAAAATCGATTCAGGCAATACAGCAGAAGAAATCACACATCACAAAGAAGAAAGAGTGAAGACATATGCACAAGTAAGCACTAGCAATAAAGAGAATCATAAACAAATAGAGACCACTAACAGAAATCAAGCAGAAAATTGGACTACTCCTAAAATCGATAGAAAGCTGGAAACAATGGTCAGCATAGAAAATATAACTGATTCCAGACAAACAATCCAGAAATTGAAAGAGAACATTTCTCTTAAAGACGTAGGGGGGCAGTTTAAAAACGTCAAATATCTAAAGAATGGATCAGTCATTATTGAAAGTCACGATGTTAAACAACAAGAAAGTTTGAGACAAGTTCTCAGAGATAAAGTCTCCATTAAGATAAAAGAACAGCAAAATCAGGATCCTATGTTCACAATCACTGGAATAACGAAAGGAATACCCACCAATGAATTCGTAGATGACATCATCACACAAAATGAGGAGATAGAAAAAGATCTGGGCTTTAAAGTGAAAGACCACATCAAAGTGATCACTAAACGATCATGTAGGAACCCGAGTAAAGAAAACTGGATATTACAAGCACCAGCATCCATTACTAAGTGGTTTTTGAAGAGGCAGCGCATAAACTATGATTTCGTAAAAGTGTACGTACAAGAGCACATAAACCTGGTAATTTGCTTTAAATGTTGTGAATTCGGCCATGTATCAAAATATTGTGATAACAAACTATGTTGCCAGAAGTGTGGAGGTGAACACCATGGAACAGACTATGGGGAAAAATACCTGAGGTGCCCAAATTGCATTAAAATGAAATATTCCCCCTACGATAGCCAACATTCTGCACGAGATATTCATTGTCCAGTGTATCAAAGAAAATTGATGGAGCGTCAAAAACAAACAAATTACCATTCAGAAAACTTCCCAGATCCGTCTTTTTTACGCCAGTAGCAAAAAAAGTGTCACCCTTTTGTGAAAGTATTATTCACCAAAATACACAATCCAATAACCGCTTCAATAAGACACAAAATTCAAATGCAGAACATAAACATCCAGAGGTCATCTCAATCATCCATCAAAACGTGCAATCACTGGGAAATTCCCTAGACTTGGTCAATGAATTGGTGGGAGCTCATAATGATTGCAGAGTGATATGTATCTCGGAACATTGGAGGTCAAAGGAGGAGCTGAACTATATGGGTATCACGAACTTCAAACTAGGAGCAGCTTTCTGTCATCCCAGTGGGCAGCATGGAGGAAGTGCTATTTACATCCATCAGAGTGTTAAACGAATGCGCGAAATAAATCAAGTGAATAATCTATCTGTGCAGGGTGAATATGAATACGCGGCAGTGGAATGTGACTTCGATAACATGCAAATAGCGATAGTGTGCGTCTATAGACCTCCAGCTGGTAATGTAAATAATTTTACTTGTAGCATACATAGGATTTTGTCAATTATTGCATCAGGTGGAAAGAATATTAATATTGTGATTTTGGGAGACTTAAATATTGAACTTTTGAAGGATAATGTGCATAAATTAGATTTAGTATGTGTCCTAGAATCATATGGTCTCAAACAAACGATTTTTGAGAATACTCGAGTCACATCTAATTCATCGTCGTGTATTGATAACATTTTCACAAATTCTATTTTTATGAAGTCAAGTTTTGGATACAGTCATATCTGATCATACGGCACAAAAAGTGACTTTTCAAAGCAAACCACTGAATCAAAGGCCCTTTAGTTATAGAAGGATCTTCTCTGAAGAAAATAAAAGTCACTTTTTGGAGTCTTTAGAAAGCGAAAAGTGGGATCAAGTATATAAAATACATACAAGCAATGTAAATCAACAATGGAAATCCTTCATCGATATATTTAGTTCAGTCTTTGATCGTTGTTTTCCACTAAAGAAAATCATATGTAATACGAAAAAAAAGTCTAGATATAATTGTTCGCCGGAAATAGGAATTTGTAAGAACAGGTTGGATAATCTACTGATACTGTCCAGGTATAATAATGTGTATAGGGACGAGTACAAATCTGTTAAAAAAGACTATGATGACATGCTTAAAGCTAGTAGGGCAAATAATTATGCAGAGCGGATACAAAACTCAGAAAATAAGTCAAAATGCATGTGGGCAATTTGTAAAGAAATAACAGGTAAATGTCAAGTATCAGAAATCAGCAGTGACCGAGATCCAGAACTTCTATCAAATGAATATAATAATTATCTAACATCCATTATACCAGAGTTGACAAAATCAATGAAGTCAACTCATTCTAATGTTCCCAGTAATATACCCATTAATGATCAGTCAATGTTTCTGTCACCGATTACAACTACTGAGCTGTGTCAGTTGGCCAACAGACTCAAAAACAAATATTCTAGTGGTATAGATGAGATACCAACAAGTATTCTCAAAATGGTAGTACCTGCGATTAAAAATATCCTTTGCTACCTAATCAATAATATATTCAAAGAAGGAGTTTTCCCTGATCAACTCAAGATAGCCATTATCAAGCCCCTATACAAAAAAGGTGATCCAAATAATATGGATAACTAGTTCGTACTTTAGCAGACGCTGGAAGTACTCATAAATGTTATGAGTCATGGATTTGTGGGGAAATTCATTAAAAAGGAGGAAAAATTCCTCACAATTTTTCGCCTCCGGCGCTCCATCTGTCCGGACCCAAAGTCCTCCGCCTCCCGCTTTTCATTCTCATAAATCAGACAGCCCTACTTAAGAACCTAACGAGGTAGGTCCGTTAACCCTACTTTCCCCATGAGGTGGATTTTGAAAATGAAACATTGTTTCAGGGTTTTTCTTTCCTTTTTTTTGTTGCTTTCATTCATCCTGGATCATTCTTACTGATATCTACACGTCGATACAATATTACCATATTGATGGTATGCTGGCCAACTATTCATTTGGGTTCATATCTACATGGTGTCTAAAGACTATCACCTTGTCGTGATGCAGCTGAAGTTTTTCACAGGAACGGCACTCTGAGTTGTTGGGGTTACCTGCACCGCCGAAGTGAACAAATCCGCTCCACGGCTGATGGCCTTGAGGCAACAGCAGCAATAACAGGCCAGTTTTTCCATTAATAATCTTGTTATCAATAATTATTCTTCATATAACTTAACGATTTTCTACATAAATTTAACGTGTAAACCTCAACCACTTTGCTTTTTTAATTCATAAATATTTTTCAAATAACTCTTCCATATCAAAATATCAAATTCTTTTGTCATATTCATTCTCATTGTCTAATTTAATAATAATTCATAACATTTACCTATAATAACTGATTTATAACATTTATCTGTATAACTGAATGGTACTTATACTTGCGCCGTACATTGACATACACATTACTACGTCCCAAAAGATACATGAACATTTTTCACCCCGTAGTACCGGGTAAATGAGACGTTAATCAACCATTTTTCTAGTTTGTGGATCTTTGAATTCTTCTTCACTACATAAGTTTCTCTTTTAAAACCGTATCTTTTTGAATATTTTTTTGATGATAATGAAAACATGTAAACTATTGAACTGTATTACACTAGGTAAGTGAAAACACCGGGTTGGTGTGGAAACCACCCTTATTTTCATACATTTGTTCAACATTTGTACATAACTGTAAATAAATGTTGATCATAGTGTTTTGGTACACCCAGTGTTTTCTTCCAATCCAAGCATCGCAGTGATTTGTTTTACAAAAGGTTTTTTTGTTTACACCTAAAAAAAAGTTGCACCCTCTTAAAACTTTTAATTGTCAAAACGAAATCCTACTCTACCACCCATCGCCAACGACTACAAGAGCTGCCGCAGCCCATTTTATTGAAGCCAACTGGGAAGATAAAAAGGTAGGCCATAACGAAACCCCTTCGAATGTGTTCATGGTATCAATTAGGTAGGTAGGTACTCAAATTTCTTATATCTTTTAAGAAATCCAAAAATGATTCTTATTCATATTATTTTAATACATTGTTGTATCAAAAACACGGCTTTATTAATTCTTGCAATTTTGAATTGTAGTTATACCGTCCGTTTCATGAAAACATAAAGCACTTGACCCCCCCTACAAAAATTTCTGCGGGCGCCCTTGGTTATACCCAAGATTCTATGGAATACAGTTTCAAAGCAACGTTACCACTGAACGAGACAGACGACGCACCAAAGGGTATTTAACCCGAAAAGTTGGCCATTGATCAAAAAACGAAATTCAACATATCAACCAACCTATACCACGAATTATTTGTATAAATCTGAGTGTATTTGTCCGGGAGAATAGGGCCGTTGCCATGCGCACTTTCGCATAACCCGCGCCAGTCCATACTTGTTCATTGTATTGACTTGTTGGGTGTTTGTGCTGTTATGAATTTTACCTGATTTACTTCATTTCTCCAAAAATCTTCGTTGGAGCTTATGTTAATATGTAGGGATTCAGGTAAGGACAACTTATTTCGATTATAATCTTCAATATAACTGTTATATTTTAGTTGGAACAATCCGACTAAGTTATAAGTCCATTAATAAACCCTATGTCGCCAACTGTCCTCAAAATCCTAATTCATGGACCAATCATTATACAGTGTCTTTCAAAAGTCCCGGAACGGTCTCGTATTTCACGAACGGCTCAAAAAAAAAGTACAAATTAGTACTTGGTGGTTTTAGGACATGCCTGATCCGATGGTGATATCCGCAATGTTGCCACGTTTACATTTTTTGAGATAAAGTGAACAACTTTTTTTCCAAAATGCAAAGCCCATTCAATTTTTATTGCAATGAATTGGGCGCTCGGTTATTAAATCCTCCAAATATCAAAGTATTTCACAAACGGCTCGAAAAAAAAAGGAAAAACTAGTACATGGTGGCTTTAGGACAAGCCTAATTCGATGGTTATATCGGCAATGTTGCCAAGTTTACATTTTTAAGACCGTTCCGGGACTTTTGAAAGACACTGTATTTAAAGCTCCGCTACCAACCGGGCAACTGAGTGAAGAAGCACAGGCAGCCCGTAACAAAGATTTTTTGAATTTATAGAAGAGCATACTCCAGAAAAACATCAAGAAAAAGTACAAATGATGATGTCCTGAACAACCCCCTTATTTTTTCGGATCCATACATAACCAGCCTTCGTCAACTTCCACAAAAAAAACTTTTAAAGTCCCAGAAACAGGATGATGATTCGACTGGATGCGATTCTTCAGAGGTCTCTGATGATAGTTCTGGATCTGATTGAGTTTTTATTGATATCTACTTATTATTCTTACTTCCCATAAGACTCAATGTAAACATGACCCAATACAAAGCGTCATATCTCCTTTGGGAAAAAGCATATCAAATTGACCAAAAAAGCAAAATGTTCAAAATAAATGAGACTTCAATATTTCAGAATAGGAGAACTTTCATTTCCACCAGGAAACTCTATAGAGTATTTTGAATTTCCAGCACATTCCACCCAATGCTAATCGCATTGCATGTTTGAGAAAAAAAAATTCATACACTGTATAGTTTCCTAGTAGAAATTAAATTTCTCCTTTGCTGAAAAATCTTATATGAAGTTTTTATTTAAAGTATTTTAAGTTTTATTTATCCAGTACATCCTGTTTTTTTTGGTTAATTTGATTTTTTTTTCAAAGGAGTTATGAAACTCTGTATTGGGTCATGTTCACATTGCGTCTTATGGGAAAATAATCGGTGTAACACTTCTAATGCCACTGAGAATATATTTGCAAGCGTAATGGAAAGTGTCGTGTACTTGATATTTGCAAATTATATTTGTATAGGTTTGCGTCCTTAAGTTGGATATAACAGATGCGGGTTAGTGGGGAGAAGGACGGTGTAAAACAAAACACTCAGTTATTGATTTCCCGACGTTTCGGTCATTTATTGTGACCTTTCTCAAGGGCTAGAAATATTAAAAAACTAGAGAACTTGGTTAGGAAGTCGAGTAGATTTGTCGAACATATCCAAAATGAATTCATAAAAAACTATAGTGACACTCATATACCTACTGAAGTTAAAAAAAAATTGTCCTCGGGCCTGGGGTTCGCTTTACCACTGGAAAGGAAGGAAATACCTATTCCTACAATAATAAAAGATCTGGAACATTGCATATCATCTAAACCTTGTTCGGATGAAACTAACGACATTCTCAGATTGGATTGTACTAATATCATTTCGAACTATTGTAACAGTCATAATAGGGATAATAATCACGATCCACTTATTAAGCAATTCAAATCCACACGACATTTTCTGAAAGAGCATGATGATATCTTGATAACTAGATCTGACAAGGGTAATTTGACAGTGATCATGAATAAGGAGGAGTATGTCAACGGAATGGTGAACCTACTGAATAACCATAGTACCTTTAAACGCATTGATAGAGATCCCACATCAAGAATACAGGACAAAAGTAATAAACTAGTGGAGGGTCTAAGGAAGAATCAACATATTTCTGACAATATGGCGAAGACTTTGAAAAGATACAATTCCCTACCCCCGAGAATGTACGGACTTAGAAAAACACATAAGAGGGATTTCGCATTGAGACCTGTGGTAAGTTGTATTGATGCTCCAACATACAATATTGCCAAATTCCTCCACCACATTCTTTCACCTGTCACCTCAACTTTTAAATATCAAGTTAAGAACTCATTCCACTTTGTGGAACACATTAATAACATAGAGCTACCACAAGGGTATATCTTGGTGTCTTTGGATGTGGTGTCTTTGTTTACTAACATTCCTAAAACATTGGTCATCGAAATTATCCTAAAACAATGGAATTTTATCAGAAGTTACACGGACATTCCTAAGACGGATTTGCTGGATTTAGTCAGGTTCAATTTTGTGGAAAGTTACCTAATGTATAACAACACATTCCATGAACAAATAGAAGGAACACCCATGGGCAACCCTTTAAGCCCTACATTGGCAAGCTTTGTTTCATGAAAACATAAAGCACTTGACCCCCCCTACAAAAATTTCTGCGGGCGCCCTTGGTTATACCCAAGATTCTATGGAATACAGTTTCAAAGCAACGTTACCACTGAACGAGACAGACGACGCACCAAAGGGTATTTAACCCGAAAAGTTGGCCATTGATCAAAAAACGAAATTCAACATATCAACCAACCTATACCATGAATTATTTGTATAAATCTGAGTGTATTTGTCCGGGAGAATAGGGCCGTTGCCATGCGCACTTTCGCATAACCCGCGCCAGTCCATACTTGTTCATTGTATTGACTAGTTGGGTGTTTGTGCTGTTATGAATTTTACCTGATTTACTTCATTTCTCCAAAAATCTTCGTTGGAGCTTATGTTAATATGTAGGGATTCAGGTAAGGACAACTTATTTCGATTATAATCTTCAATATAACTGTTATATTTTAGTTGGAACAATCCGACTAAGTTATAAGTCCATTAATAAACCCTATGTCGCCAACTGTCCTCAAAATCCTAATTCATGGACCAATCATTATACAGTGTCTTTCAAAAGTCCCGGAACGGTCTCGTATTTCACGAACGGCTAAAAAAAAAAGTACAAATTAGTACTTGGTGGTTTTAGGACATGCCTGATCCGATGGTGATATCCGCAATGTTGCCACGTTTACATTTTTTGAGATAAAGTGAACAACTTTTTTTTCAAAATGCAAAGCCCATTCAATTTTTATTGCAATGAATTGGGCGCTCGGTTATTGAATCTTCCAAATATCAAAGTATTTCACAAACGGCTCGAAAAAAAAAGGAAAAACTAGTACATGGTGGCTTTAGGACAAGCCTAATTCGATGGTTATATCGGCAATGTTGCCAAGTTTACATTTTTAAGACCGTTCCGGGACTTTTGAAAGACACTGTATTTAAAGCTCCGCTACCAACCGGGCAACTGAGTGAAGAAGCACAGGCAGCCCGTAACAAAGATTTTATAATTTATAGAAGAGCATACTCCAGAAAAACATCAAGAAAAAGTACAAATGATGATGTCCTGAACAACCCCCTTATTTTTTCGGATCCATACATAACCAGCCTTCGTCAACTTCCACAAAAAAAACTTTTAAAGTCCCAGAAACAGGATGATGATTCGACTGGATGCGATTCTTCAGAGGTCTCTGATGATAGTTCTGGATCTGATTGAGTTTTTATTGATATCTACTTATTATTCTTACTTCCCATAAGACTCAATGTAAACATGACCCAATACAAAGCGTCATATCTCCTTTGGGAAAAAGCATATCAAATTGACCAAAAAAGCAAAATGTTCAAAATAAATGAGACTTCAATATTTCAGAATAGGAGAACTTTCATTTCCACCAGGAAACTCTATTGAGTGTTTTGAATTTCCAGCACATTCCACCCAATGCTAATCGCATTGCATGTTTGAGAAAAAAAAATTCATACACTGTATAGTTTCCTAGTAGAAATTAAATTTCTCCTTTGCTGAAAAATCTTATATAAAGTTTTTATTTAAAGTATTTTAAGTTTTATTTATCCAGTACATCCTGTTTTTAATGGTTGATTTGATTTTTTTTTCAAAGGAGTTATGAAACTCTGTATTAGGTCATGTTCACATTGCGTCTTATGGGAAAATAATCGGTGTAACACTTCTAATGCCACTGAGAATATATTTGCAAGCGTAATGGAAAGTGTCGTGTACTTGATATTTGCAAATTATATTTGTATAGGTTTGCGTCCTTAAGTTGGATATAACAGATGCGGGTTAGTGGGGAGAAGGACGGTGTAAAACAAAACACTCAGTTATTGATTTCCCGACGTTTCGGTCATTTATTGTGACCTTTCTCAAGGGCAAGAAATATTAAAAAACTAGAGAACTTGGTTAGGAAGTCGAGTAGATTTGTCGAACATATCCAAAATGAATTCATAAAAAACTATAGTGACACACATATACCTACTGAAGTGAAACAAAATTGGTCCTCGGGCCTGGGGTTCGCTTTACCACTGGAAAGGAAGGAAATACCTATTCCTACAATAATAAAAGATCTGGAACATTGCATATCATCTAAACCTTGTTCGGATGAAACTAACGACATTCTCAGATTGGATTGTACTAATATCATTTCGAACTATTGTAACAGTCATAATAGGGATAATAATCACGATCCACTTATTAAGCAATTCAAATCCACACGACATTTTCTGAAAGAGCATGATGATATCTCGATAACTAGATCTGACAAGGGTGATTTGACAGTGATCATGAATAAGGAGGAGTATGTCAACGGAATGGTGAACCTACTGAATGACCATAGTACCTTTAAACGCATTGATAGAGATCCCACATCAAGAATACAGGACAAAAGTAATAAACTATTTCTGACAATATGGCGAAGACTTTGAAAAGATACAATTCCCTACCCCCGAGAATGTACGGACTTAGAAAAACACATAAGAGGGATTTCGCATTGAGACCTGTGGTAAGTTGTATTGATGCTCCAACATACAATATTGCCAAATTCCTCCACCACATTCTTTCACCTGTCACCTCAACTTTTAAATATCAAGTTAAGAACTCATTCCACTTTGTGGAACACATTAATAACATAGAGCTACCACAAGGGTATATCTTGGTGTCTTTGGATGTGGTGTCTTTGTTTACTAACATTCCTAAAACATTGGTCATCGAAATTATCCTAAAACAATGGAATTTTATCAGAAGTTACACGGACATTCCTAAGACGGATTTGCTGGATTTAGTCAGGTTCAATTTTGTGGAAAGTTACCTAATGTATAACAACACATTCCATAAACAAATAGAAGGAACACCCATGGGCAACCCTTTAAGCCCTACATTGGCAAGCTTTGTGATGAACGACTTCATTGAGACAGCTCTGAACAATTTACCGTTCGATGTTGTGTTCCTTGGTCTGTATGTTGACGATACATGTTTAGCAATACCTAAGAATGAATTGAACACAGTACTGGAAACTTTCAATTCTTATCATCCCAGACTCAAATTCACTGCGGAAGTTGAGGTGAATGGTGAGATTCCTTTTCTTGATGTTATGGTGAACAGAAGTCTAGTGACTAACAAACTTACCACCAATTGGTACTGTAAACCAACCAGTTCAGGTAGAGTCCTTAATAATTCCTCCTGCCCCACATCGCACAAGATTGCTTCTATCAAGAATATGTACCATAGATCGAAACAATTAAGTCACCCTTGCACCATCCGGACAATGAAATCAAGATCAAACAAATTTTGAGAAACAATGGCTATCCATCTTATTGCATTAATAAAGTCATCCACCATACGAAACATGCACATCCTAATAACAACGTCAGCAACGGAGATTGTAGATTTTTTAGAGTGCCTTTTGTTCCGGAATTATCTTACAAACTGAGGGACCGTGTAAATGACGTACACAGTAGGCTGGTCTTTTATAATACAAAAACGGTTGCGAGGTTGTTCTCAAATATAAAGACAGAGTAGGGGTTGAGATCAGAAGTAATTTGGTATATCAAGTACCGTGCAGGGATTGTGATAAAACATATATAGGTCAAACCAAACAACACTTGAAAGTGAGATTACAACAACACAAAAACAGCTGCTTTGGAAAAAATGTTGTATAAAAAGAAAAAACCGCTTTGGCAAGTCACCATTTTGATCATGATCACTCGTTCGATTTCCATGGTGTAAAGGTTCTTGATATGGAGACAAATCACCAAAAAAGGTCAGTTAGTGAAATGATCTGGATAGAGTTGACTGATGACACGATTAATCTCAGAACCGACACATATATAAGGGGATTCTCACTAAATATAAGAATAATTTTACACTTTGACCTCATGACTTCGCCTTCAGTTTCTTTTTTGTTTTCTTTATGTGTGTCCCTTTCTGTGTTTTTACTTATTTGGGTATGTGTATCTTGAGTGTTTTGATCCACTGTGTAGTATACTCGTTTCTGTCGTTCCATCAACATAGGCAACCTACGAGTCTTTGTGTCTAATAATTACAATGTTGTCACGTTGACGCCCAAGAATTAGCACTAATGTATGGCAGTGGAACATTTATTTGGTTCTTTCTTGTGAATCTAGGATTAAGTTTGGCATCCATGCTTTGCGGTTTATTGTTAATAAAAAAAACCTATTGTTCCTTAACATTTTTGATCTGTTTGTGCAAGTCACACTAATGTGTTGTTGGTATTGATGTTTCTTTTCATATTTATAACATGTATACTTAGTTTACTTTCTCTGTATTTTACCATCATGTACATGTGTTTATTTGTTATCGAACACACTCAATCTGATTAAGTAAGTACCAATCGTTTGTTTATTAGATTAGGAATAAGTGTGATATTGTGGTTCTATTTTGTTTTTTTTTCTCTCTATTAACTTTTGCCTTTTTTTTTCAACTTTTTAACTAGAGCACTGTCTGTATTGTCCTTTTTTCTTAATTTCTAGCCCTTGAGAAAGGTCACAATAAATGACCGAAACGTCGGGAAATCAATAACTGAGTGTTTTGTTTTACACCGTCCTTCTCCCCACTAACCCGCATCTGTTATTTGCAAATTATGTTTATTCCGATTTATCACAACTATTCTATTTTGAGAGTCTGAGACTAAATATTCCTAATCTTATAATAAAACTTATAATAATATACAATTTATTTATTTTCTCATCTGTTGAGAAGCGGTAGAATGAAAAAAATAAATGAAAATATTATTGGCCAGGTTTTGTGCTGAAGTACCCCATAGCGCGACGGTCCACTTTGAAATCCATGGATTGAAATATCGACGCAAAATGCCAATGAAATGCCCTTATAACAAGTAGAACTGGTTCTTGATCGACATTACGACAGTGATTCGTGAGAATGGCACTATTGATTTGAGTCGGCTCTACACAATTCAGGAATAGGTGAAAAGTAGTTGCAGCAAAATATGGCGAATGATATAAAAGTAAATTATTCAGCGTTGCCACAGGTAGCTCGATCGAGTTACTTTTGGCTCTTTCGATTTAAAAAATACTCGGTGGCTCCCCTTCATTTAGTTTGGCTTTTTCATGAATAATATGCTCATGTTATGTTGCACTCCGATAAACATCAATAATATTGTCGATGAACTATGGCTATTATCAGAAAAGGATCTATAATTGGCCTTCTTCAACGTTGCCAGATAGCTGTTTGCTCCCGGTATTTGATTTTTTGTATTCTGCGCTGACAGACGCCCGTCACCCGTCAATGACCGTGGGTCTACATTAATCCGGTTTGTCTGTTGTTGCTGTTCTTCATTTATGATCACCAACCATTCCCCTTAGAACTGCGTCTCCAATGGGCAATGACAGTACCTTGTTTTTAGTTGGCCGAACAACGGTGAGAGGCGCTGAAAGATTTGACAGTTGGATGACAGTTTATTGACAATACAGAAGACCCCATTGATCCTGAATTAAGTAAGAGGTTACATTAAAATATTATCTCGAAGTGGAACTGTCAAATTTTTGCTTGGAAAACGGAAATCATATGCTATCATTCACATTGAGTTTGGCGTAGGCGTGATCTGGAACACAAATTCGATGTAGATGGTAGCATATGTTTCCCGTGTTCCAAACGGAAATTTGACAGTTCCACTTCGAGATGAAATTGAATGTTGATCAGTCAGGCAAGCTAAGCCAACTCCAACAGTATTTTCTGTAAGTGTATTTTTGGTAAATAAAGCAAATATTGAAATAAAAGTTTGAACTATTTGCACTCATCAGTCAACCAACAAATCAGTAAACCCCATCTTTTCCGATGTTAATTGGTCAGTGTATCAACATACAGGTGTTTGGATTGTCTTGTTTAAGAAATTTTCTAGTGTACTGCTTGTAGTTCTCAAAACAATGATTGGATATTCTGAACTGTACTTAGAACATTGATATTTTTGTATACAAATTCAAGCAGGTATGAGTATTTTCCGTTAAACTTTGTGTAATTAGTAATTTTAGCGGATCTTTATGAAATGTCCTTGAATAATGTCATTTTCTATTGCCGAATAAATATTTCAGAAAATATACGATGCCTAATTGTTTCGATCAGTGTAAGTATAATCTTTAATAATATGAAAAATATGTTTATTCTTTTATGACTAAATTGTCTAAAAGGGAATTTCCCGCGAATAAGTTTTTGGACAATTTGCCTTAAATTATCAATAATAAAAAATATGTACTACATACCTACTATGAATGGACAAAATATGAACAAAACTGAAGAAACCGCCTAAAATTTGATAAAACTTTGATCCTGCATCGGTTGTCAAATATGTTATGTTGCATTTGAAAACTTCAATCCATTTGTCAGTTAACGCATCTTGGCGATTTTGGTTAGTGCCTTTTTGACACAAGTTCTTTTTGTTTTGATAAAAACGGCTATCACCATCCGAAAGAGGAGCAAAAATTATGTACTTCCCGAAAATTTCACAATAATTGATAAAAGGATAGTCTTGCTATAAAATTTTGAACCGCCCCTCTTTCGAATATTGCCAGCCATGCAATATTATC
This sequence comes from Orchestes rusci, assembly GCA_958502075.1. Classification (NCBI taxonomy): domain Eukaryota; kingdom Metazoa; phylum Arthropoda; class Insecta; order Coleoptera; family Curculionidae; genus Orchestes; species Orchestes rusci. The sequence continues at coordinate 12,393,893 of OY293312.1, read as the reverse complement.
AAAAATCACACAAAAAAACGTTCATTTTTTTGAAAAAAAAAGTCAAAACACGTAAACTGACTGACAAATGGATTAATGTTTTTAAATGCACCATTGCTTCTTTAACAACTGATGCATGATCAAAATTGTATTGAATTTGAGGCCGTTCCATTAGTGCAAGTCATATTTTCAATGTATATAAATAAAAAGCGAATTTCAAAAGTCCCGCCTATAACCTGTCAGCTGTGAATTTCAAAAGTCCTGCTATAACCTGTCATCTGTCACGTCAGTGTATGAAGGTACAGCGCCCCTCACCGTAGTTCGCACATATAAAAACTTCGATCACTTTTACTCTATTGGAGATGTTAGAATTTCATGAAGTAGGAATCTACAATATGCATGTTATCGAACGCTTCGTTGTCTAGGAAAAAGCAGGCTGCGCCCATGTTGCTGAGAAACAATATAATAATTGTATTTTTGAGTAACGAACAATAAAAACCTGTATGAATAACGTGTAAAAAAAAAAAACACTTCTCAATATACAGTCCATTGATATATTTAGTTTCAAGTTTAAATAGATGAAGTATATGTTCCAGAATTTATAACATATTATTTGATCCTTCGTGTCGGATGGTGTTCTGGATATGGTCTTGTGGATGCCTGGATGCAGCTAGTAGAAGAATAGAAAGAAATACAGTAGAGGAAAAAGGAGTAAGTAGTATTTTATATTAAATAATTGTCATGTTTTCGGGAGTTTGATATATTTGACACCTGAGGTTGACAATGTCAGTGAGTAATTTGAAAGCATCTAGGAGACAAGTCAAAGCTAAATTAACTCGATTCAAAAAGTATTTCGATGATTTAGATGAAAGTAACTTAGCAGAAAGTGATATTTCCCAATTAAAAATTCGTATTAAGAAATTAGAGCCAGTATTAGAAGAATTTGAACAAGTTCAGGTTGGTATTTTAACCGAATCGCCTGACGAAATAATAAGTAATGATAAAGAGCTAGAAGATTTTGAGAAACTATATTATACGGTTTTAGGAGAAGCAAATTATGTATTAGAAAAACATAGCTCTGTTTTAAAGGTTAGTGCTTCAAGTAGTATTAGTTCTCAAAATGTGAAAAATAGTAATTGTCAATTGCCTCCAGTACAATTGCCCAAGTTTAAAGGAAAATACGAAGAATGGGAAGAATTTAAAAATTCATTTTCAGCATTGATCGATGGAGATTCCTCATTAAGTAATTCTCAAAAGTTTTTTTATTTAAAGTCAGTCCTAAGTGAAGAGGTTTTAGAAGTTATAAAATCTCTTCAAGTTACGGACGCAAATTACGCTACAGCTTGGGACTTGCTTCAAAAAAGATATGAAAACAAAAGTTTAATAATACATAACCATATCAAGTCAATTGTTGAATATCCAAATTTAAAATACGAGTCTTATAAGGAATTACGAACCTTATATGATGTTTTCAATAGACATTTAAGATCGTTGGAATCTTTAGGAGAAAATGTGAAATCCTGGGATAGATTGATCCTATATATTTTGGCAAAAAAGTTTGATAGTAATACCCGTAGGGATTGGGAGACATTTAAGTATGCACAAGATTTACCTAACATGGATGATATGCACAAGTTTTTAAAGAATAAATGTGAGGTTTTAGAAAAAATAGAAATACATAAAGTTGAGCATTTAACAAACGTCAATAAAATAACTTCTGTTAGAAAGGGATTTTCTAATCAAAGTTTTGCCGTAAAAAATAATAATAATATATTGAAATGTTTTTTTTGTCAAGAAAATCATTCAATTAAATATTGCTCAAGATTTCTGCAGTTGTCAGTAAGTCAAAGAATAAATAAAGTAAAAGAAAAACGTTTATGTTTGAATTGTTTTAGGGACAATCATTTATCAATGAATTGTATGTTGCCTAAATGTAATAAATGTCACAAACCTCATAATATTCTTTTACACCTCGAACATGGAGAGAATCTTGTCGCTTCTTCAGAAATTTATTCTTCTTTGCCTCTGCAATCAAATCTTCAAAAAGAACACGCTGCAAGCGGCCTCAGCGGAGCTCAGAAAAATGAAATTTCAAACGGAAATATTGTTGATAGCGATAAAGAAATAACGGCAACATCGATTTTCAAAGATCACGAAATTGAAGTATCGGAAAGCTTTGCACATTCAAATAAAAATAATTTGGGACAATCGCAGGTATTATTATCAACGGCCATGGTTAATATCATAAATAATGGTAAACTGTTTCCAGCAAGGGCTTTGCTAGACAGTGGATCCACTAATAATTTTATAACAACAGATTTTTGTAATAAAATAGGTCTCAAGAAGGTCAAAACAAATCATGTAGTCAACGGGATTGGGCAGAATGCAGTCAAATTAAATATGTACACTAACTTTTCCATAACGTCTAACTGCGATTTGTTTTCGACAAAAATAGACTGTCTAATAATTTCCAAAATTATAGATAAATTACCCAGAATAAGTTTTGATAATAAAACGATTGATATACCTGAATCTTTTCAGTTAGCAGATCCTAATTTCAATATCTCCACCCAAGTAGATTTGTTGCTGGGTTCACAAGTCTTTTGGGAAATTATGCGTGAAGGTCGATATCAATTAGGACAGAATATGCCTATTATGCAGAAAACCGCTTTAGGTTGGGTTATAGCTGGAAATTTAATATTCAATAATAATCAGAATATTTGTGATAGTTTGTCACTGAATTGTTTAAGTATAAATGATAAAATTGACATCCAAATTTCAAAATTTTGGACATTAGAGGAAATTCAAAATAAAACAAAAATTCTGTCAGACTCAGAGAAATATTGCGAACTTAATTTTGAAAATACTACAAAGAGAAATACAAACGGACAATTTGTAGTCGATATACCATTTAAAGAGTCATTACCAAAGTTAGGAAATGTGTTGTATGTTTTCGTTCTAAACCAAAAATTCAAAATTACTTAATGGGAAATCTACCTGATTATCGTGTACAATCTAGTCCCCCTTTTACAAATGTGGGTGTAGATTATGCTGGTCCCTTTATGCTTAAAGATAGGCAAACCAGAAATGCAAAAATGATTAAAGGTTATGTTTGTTTAATAATATGCATGAGCACAAAATGTATACATTTAGAGTTAGTAACAGATCTTTCTACAGCTTCATTTTTGAGTACATTCAAACGATTTACAAGTCGAAGAGGTAAACCGTCTAATATATTTTCTGACAATGGTAGAAATTTCGTAGGTGCTAACTTGGAAATAGAAAAACTTTATAATTTGTTGGAAAATGAGGCAAAATCAATTGGAGAACATTTTGCAAATGAACGTATAAAATGGCATTTTATTCCAGCTAGGTTACCTTCATTTGGAGGGCTTTGGGAGTCGGGGATAAAATCCGCAAAATTTCATTTGAATAGAGTATTAATGGGTTATTCTCTAACTTATGAAAATTTTTCGACATTGTTAACTCAGGTGGAGGGTATCTTGAATTCCCGACCTTTATGTCAATTATCTAATGATCCTGAGGATCTACATGCTCTTACTCCGGCACATTTCCTCATTGGTCGGTCGTTAACCGCTCTACCAGAAGTGAGTCTCCAGCATATTCCTGACAATAGACTGGACAAATACCAAAAGATGCAAGCTATGTTGCAAAGTTTTTGGCAACGGTGGCGAAAAGAGTACCTTAATCATTTACAAACAAGAAATAAATGGCAACGGAACGGGACTAATTTGAAGATTGGGACATTGGTGCTGTTGAAAGATGAAAATGTTCCAACTTTTCAATGGCAACTAGGACGTGTTACTGCATTATTCCCAGGAAGTGATGGTTTTGTGAGAGTCATCGAAGTAAAATGCCAAACTGGTGTTTTTCGACGTGCGGTCTCCAAAGTGTGTCCGTTACCTATAGAATAATGACATTATGTATTGTTTCGAAAGACATTTCGATTTTAAGGTTTTGTTTCGAAACTAGGTAGTTTCAAGGCGGGCAGTGTGTTAGAATTTCATGAAGTAGGAATCTACAATATGCATGTTATCGAACGCTTCGTTGTCTAGGAAAAAGCAGGCTGCGCCCATGTTGCTGAGAAACAATATAATAATTGTATTTTTGAGTAACGAACAATAAAAACCTGTATGAATAACGTGTAAAAAAAAAAACACTTCTCAATATACAGTCCATTGATATATTTAGTTTCAAGTTTAAATATTGAACCAAAGAAGAAGAATAGAAGAAGAATAGATGAAGTATATGTTCCAGAATTTATAACATATTATTTGAAGTTCAATATTTAAACTTGAAACTAAATATATCAATGGACTGTATATTGAGAAGTGTTTTTTTTTTTACACGTTATTCATACAGGTTTTTATTGTTGCGCAATTCTAAGGGGAATGTTTTGTGATTTATGATCTATCTGTAATTCCATAATATCTGTCTGACTGTAACACGAAAGGGTGTCAATCCATTTATTTTATCATTAAATATGTAAGTAATACGGTCTTATTTTCTCAACAGATTTTTCACAAGGACTTCTAAATCAAATGTTAACGAACTGGAGACCAGAACCGATCCTTGGTTGAAAAAGCAAGACAACAACAAAGTTTTCTGTGAAGCATAAGTGAATAGTTTCAAGTCCAGCTAATTTGATGACAAAAGACACGCAGATACAGAATCCCATAAAAAGAATATGAATATAGAAAAAAATACGCCTAAAATGGTAATTGTTTTTAAAGATGATGCTTTAGTATAAAAGCATCACTTGTTAAGCAAGCAGAGTTAAAAATATGCGCGTTTCTCCACAAACATAACCTGCCTTTCTTGTTAGCCGAACATTTACCTTATTTTATCAAAAGTATATGACCAGATTCCGAAATAGTCAAACATATAACTTGCTCTCTAAGTAAGGCTACATATGTATATTAAAAACGAGTGTTCAAATGTCGAACAACTAGTCAATATTTCAAATGTTTGAAGAATGGTGAATTTTCACTTATCATTGACGAAACCACGGATGTCAGTACACAAAAATCCCTTGTGATTGTAGTCAGGTACTACAATGAATGGTTCAGTAGAAATTGACCAGTACAATCCATATTTTTGACAATATTTACTTTGACTTTCAGTAAGCATCAAATTCTAATTCAAAATATGATTGGCCTGGCTGCGGATAACGCCGCTGTTATGAAGAGGACCAAAACAGGTGTGCAGGCGCGTTTTAAACAAGTTTTGCCACATTTGTTTTTTTTTTGGGTTGCACCTGTCATTCTATACACTCGTGCGCAGTGTATTAAAGACTTCATCAGGGACATGAACAGCTATTTTTCTAACCGTTTCAAAAGAATTGACCAGTTTGGGAAGTGCCAAGTGCTCTGTCAACTTAAGTCATTGAAACTTTACACCCCGCCCAAACTCGATGGCTGTCCTTACAAGCTGCAGTAGATAGGGTTTTAGAAACAGGTTTTAGAAAGCATTAGATCGGATGCCAACTGAAAGCCATAATATTGTCATTCAAGCTGATAAAACATCTGCCGGTGAACAAACAAGGAGGTTTAATTCACCCACCATTGACGAAGTGGCTGTCATTGTGGGAGAAAATTCACAATCTAGAGATAAAGTGCTTCATCGTCGGAATAATGATTCTAAACGTGTATCTGAAACACACAGGACGTTACAATATACTTTGATCTTCTTGCAGGGGAAAGATGGATACCATTTCAATATCAAAATTGTAAATCAAGTAACAGGTAAATAGATTGAACAAGATTAAATAATACTTTTGAATTCAATTCATTAAAGTAACAAATTAAAAATTCAAATTCATCAGTAAATGCTAGGAATTTCTAATTATACAGACTCATGATCCGTGAAGGTAAAGTGGATCATATTTTGATGAGTCGACGACTTTTCCATCAGTTTGCAGTTTACATGTATGTCAAAATTAGGACTGAACGATCGACATACATCCATTTGAACCAACTACAGCCTTGATCAATGGATTTCATTCATCTCCGCGAAGCTATAAATGCCGATGGCAATGTAAATAATATGGGAAAATGATAATTTTGGCAGCCACATACAAAGGAAACCCGTGCCGCATCCGCATGCACGATTATGCTAAGGATGCTATGTCATATGTTGAGCATTATGGCCGCCCAGACTTATTTGTTACATACACCTGGTACGAAATCAAGAAAAAATTGATACATAGCCAAACAACAGTTGATAGACTTGACATCACTGCCAGAGTTTTTAAACAAAAATCAAAATCTCTCATGAATTTCATCATAAAGCATCGCGTGTATGGCCAAGGCATTGGTTGGATGTACTCGGTGTTGTAATGTGACTTCAATAGAACAAATATGATGAACAATTTATATTTATGAAAGCTTTAGCACAATTACAGTTATTAAAAATCAAGTGACAAAAACATAACATTTTATCAGGTAATTTGGAAAGTTCCAAATTCCCAACATTTCTCGCTTTTTTTAGACAAAGTCTTGTGAGTACGAAGGTTATCTGCTCAATCTCTTGGATCACCGTAAATGAAGTTCTTGGATTAGTAGACCATCCTGAGAACTGTTATTATCGGATACTGCATTTTCCTGTGAATTATTTCCATTGTTTCCAAAATCCTCGCCATCCTGACTATCAAATTCTTGGGTTGGAGTTGGTTTCAATAAATCGAATTCATCCAGTAGAATGTTCAACGGATCCGGATCATCACCGAGCTCGTTTTCAGTATACCTTCATTTAGGGCCGGTTGCATAAAACTTTGAACCGTGGTTCACTAATGATCTGCGGTTCAACGTCAAAAATGACATGGACATTTTGACGTTGAACTACAGATCAACAATGAACTTAAGTTCAAAGTGTTTATGCAACCGGCCCATAATCTGGTTTATATGTAATCTTCGGTTGTATCTGTGATTTTGATAAAAAACTAAAACATCATACATTACATTTCCGAATGGTTTCAAAGTGTCTCCATGCATCCATTGAAATGTATAATTTTTGAAAAATTTTGCATATATCTTATCCCCCTTTTTATACATTTTTGTGAAAGTGTTATTGATAGCATTTACATTTGTCGGAAGAAGTAAGTCGAGCGGAATCTTCATTTTCCTTCCCAGTAAATGCTCAGCTGGTGTTTTTTCTTGGGGTGAATTTAGATTAGGTGTTGACTTATACAATCTCAAAAATGTATTTATTTGGTTCTCCACATAAGAATCTCCATGTTTCTCAAGTTTTGAAAGTGCTCGTTTAAAAGTATCTACAGATCTTTTGGCCTGGCCATTTGCCTGGGGCCAATAACTTGGTGTCCGGATATGTTCAATGCCATTCTTCAAACAAAAATGCTTGAACTCTTGACTGGTAAATTGCCCTCCATTGTCAGAAACAAGTGTATGAACTAATCCAAAACAAGAAAATATTTCTCCCAGCTTCAAAACAGTGAAATTTGTTGTGATAAAGTTGGTTCGA